>CABFOW010000667.1:136101-225574 GCA_902141385.1 Timema californicum
TATTATTATTATTATTAGCACCACGTCTTACTACCCATTCGGGTTATACGCACTTACGCTAATGTATAATGTTAGGGTGATTGTGAGATGAAATGGAGGTCCTACAGTTTAACGTGGGATCCTAACCACGGAGGAGGCCTGGCATTCCTCACATTCACAAAATGTCTTGTCAGAGGTGAAGGAAGGGTTTGATAATCAGATAAATCTTTGCCGGGACCGAGGATTGAACCCCAGCCGCCAGCATAAAAGTCTGACATCTTACCCCTAGACCGCCAGGTCACCTATTGTTATGATTATTGACTTTATAAATAAAAGGTATTAATCAAACGTGAGTACATTCTCATATGAGAATGAGATCCAATTTTACAATAGGTCATCGTCAGTAAAGAACTCCTCAATCAGTTTACCACAAAACATATATTGGTAGTCACTTTAAACAATATTCAAATATAGGCTAAAAATGCTACTTACAATTAAAACAAATATAATACTAATAGATTTGTCTTCAATAAATTAATCTCAAATACTTTTGATCTTATATAATTAACATGAACAAACATTTTTACTAATATTGAAAAGCACTCTCCAAATATTCATGTTTATTAAACTTCTTGGAGCCATGTTAATATTAAAAAAAAAATAGTTAATTATATAATAGCCTTAAGCAAATACTACCCTTCGAAATCGTTAAATTAGTTTTTGATTTAAAATACACTTTTCAAAGGTAACGTAGGTAAACGGTGAACCACCATCAATTAGGGATTTAGGATAAACATTTTTTAAATGCCAGTTGTATGACTCTATAAAAAAATTAAATTGTAATATTCATTATATTTTAAATAATAACCTTTTCACTTTTCTTACTATGAGAAAATTAAGAGTTGTTAGGAACTCTAAAAAAAACTTGTAGAGTTTTAAGATATTACAGAAATCTCAAACCTTAACAGAAACACTGCGATTAGTACAAGAAATAAAGTTGATTTAAGCGATTTTACTTCCTGGGTACTAAGACTAGTTTTTAGATGATATTGTGGCTCATGTCAGTCCACACTGAAACAACTCTTCACTTTGGTAAGCTTTGTTGTTGAAACAATACCTCCCACTCGACTCCAAAGCTTGCTTTATGAAGTGCTTTTCAACCAAAGCCCACATACGATGTTGTTTATTATATTTCCTATTGAAATCGGTCACCCCAGATGTAAGAGTTTTTTTTGGTTGAAGGAGTCTTTACAAATAATGTCACTATACACGATATAGAAACTATGTTTGTTTAATTTATAGGAACCCGAAAGATATATTTCGCAAAAAAAAAAATTAAAACCCACATAGTGGCATTAAAATAAAATTATTATTATTATTACTATTAGCACCGCGTCTTACTACCCATTCGGGTTATACTTACTTACGCTAATGTGTAATGGTAGGGTGATTGTGAGATGAAATGAAGGACCTACAGTTTAACGTGGAATCCGAACCACGGTGGAGACCTTGCACTCCTCACATTCACAAGATGTCTTGTCAGAGGTGAAGGAAGGGTTTGGATTAAAGTAAAAGGTTGTATCAAGAATGCGATCAGGGAAAAATTCGTTCAAATTACGAACCTCCAAAAATGTTATGGCCACAAAAATATCCAATGTCTATATTAGGAACCAGTAAAATAGCATTTCGTGGTAATTCTACGTGGGAGTGGTAACACGGGTGGGTGGGGGGGCTTTTCTCCTGATCAATCTTACCATAACCTAACCTAACACAAACCAACCCAACTCAACCTAACCGAACTCAACCTAACCTAAGATAACATAAAAATACTCGTGTATATAATTAAATTAAATTAAGAATGACAAGGCTGAAATAACGTACGACTGCTAGTCCGCCATAAGTCTCAAATCAAATTAGGAGAGGGATTGCATAGCAACATGACGTGTCTGCAATCTGGACTCCTCCACATATATCAAAAACATCAAGCTCGCAATAAGGGGGGCACCTAATTTAAAGCTTAAAACTCACAAAAATTATTCTTCCGATGACCTTGAACTGTGATTTGAGTCGATTTGATATTCTCAATTGGTTTTTCCACGATTGTTTTTCTTTCTAATTCCACATAGAAATGGCGATGCACTTATTTTTAAATTCAACCTTACACATAACATTTTAGCATAATTGGCACATAGGCTTTTATTACAATTGGGTAGTAAGACTTACTGGTTAAAGAAATTCCTGTTATTATTGGTATGGTAGAAACAAAATATATTTTCGTCTGATAAAGAAACCTTATATTTTGGAATAGAATGCATTAATATGATTATAGTTATTTTAATATTCAATCTTTATTTATTATATATTTAGGTTAAGAAGTGAACGCTGAAAACATATACTTTATGATCACACGGGTAACACAAATTGATCAGTATAATTATTTAAAGATTACGTTGAACAACTAATTAATTATTTGACATTTTTAATGAGCTTATACATCTAGGAAAGATTTAAAAAATAAATAACTATGAAAATTATATGATTCATGATATTACTAGGTCATTAATTTGTTGACATGTTTCTTCTTTGCTTTTTTTAAAAATATATTTCTAATAAGCCAACTTACATTTTATTGTTTTAAGTTTAACGATCACAAGGATAAAACTAGCTTGTGTTCGCTTATTATTGCAATTTGTAAAACGTAAACAATTGACCTGTTGGATATTTTTTTTTATTTAATCCCTTTCCAACAAACTCTCTAAGAGTTTTAATACCGTCACACTGGACAAATTGGGAGAGCGCTTTTTTATACAAGCAATAAACAAGTCTCTGCCTTGCTAGTAAATTTTCGTGTACAACAAAGTGTTGGCCAGCAGCCAAACTCTTGTACAATGTTTTCTCTTCCTTTTCAAGAAGAGAAATATGGCTACTTTAAACTTGCGAGTATTGCATTTCTTCTTTTGTGATATTTTAAAATTAAATATAACTTATAGGTCAACATTTTCAAACCACGATAATGTTGCGATTCTGAGTAGCTGGTCTAGAATATGCGTATTCGTTTCTCAGTAAAGTCTAAAGAGTATATCATATTAATAAATTGGGACTTATCTTCTCCTAACAAAGAATTTATTAACCTATTTTAAAAGAGTAGAATTAAGTGTTTTGTCTGATCTGGTGCTATGTCGGTTTTAAAGTCCTCTATTATTACTTTTTCCTGATTTGTGTGTGACATTTTACACCCTCCAAAAGTCACTACAGGAACTAGAAAGCTGAAACATGCAAATTAAAATTATAGATGCCAGAAATACACTAAATTAGCCGGGTTTTATTCTTTTCGATTGTTCTTTAATTCAATTAGTATGGAGTTAATTTATTTCATTCTCACTTTATTCACTCTTTATAAATCACAGAAATATAAATTTTTCAAGGAAATCAATGCACTTATCATTTGAAGAGTAGGATTATTTAGATTTTCTAGGATTATAATTGACCTTTCATAGAAAAGTCTAAATTCTGGTCAGTTAGTAAATCTCAAGTTAAAGTACAATGTATAAAATGAATCAAATAGCCAAACTATTATTTATGCTTTTTAGTGAGGATTACTAAGCCAAAGGTCCCGGGTTTGATTCCCGTATCCAGGTGTCATTTTTCAATTTTCAGAACAATCTATAAAAGCTTAATTTCTAAGTCAATAAGAGTACAAATATCTTTCTACGAGTTATAAAATACTATCTCACTGTCAATTAACAAAGACTAAATGTATTATCGGAACAAACAATTCAAATCTTCATTACACCCACTTCGATGACGTAGTTGGCTATCGTGCTAGTCGTGTTGAGCTCGACCGCCAAGGACGGGGAGATCGAGGATCAAACCTTGGTCGGGTGAACTGGGGGTGGTTTTTCCTAAACGGTTTTCCACTCACTCCGCGCAAATGCGGGTTCACTTCCTCTAATTCAACCTTCCCAATTACCAATCAATTAGCGTAATTATTACTTAAAGCGTATAACCCGGATGGGTAGTAATACACGGTGATAACTAATAATAATATTAATAAATCTTCATTATTGACTGTTCATGTCCCAGGGTCTGTTTTAGATTCCTTTCATTTTTCTAGTGATTTTTAAGCAAATCTAAAAATTATGTACTTTTTCTCAAGAAAACTTAACCTCAAAATATTTTTAATAAATTAAATAACATACTGTATTATTTGATTCTTGATTTTAGTTGGCATGGATTTTAGATTTGTCAAGTCATTTATGTAATATTAGCGTTGACTGATAATATGATAATGTTACTACCCACCCCTAAACAAGCTAATATTCATAGACATCCGGCAATAAAATACCAATAGAACTTGCCAATTTAAATATTAACACAAATAATCTACTACTCATAGATTTCCAGCATTATTAAACATCACGATCTTACTATGTCATATATAGGCATCTACTTACGCGTATATCTGCCTGAAGTAGAGCGACATATATGTCCAGCCTGCTCACCACAGATTCAAGAATGAAAATAAGTTCAAAACACAAGACAAATGTACAGCCCCCTGATGTTCGACGAAGAAAGTCATCAATACTCTGTTTGGCCAGTACGGTACTAGATAGAAGACCACTCGTATGTTTGACACCTGGGTTGGCGTACACGACCTAAACAAGCATAGCTCTACACCTGCTCGCGTTGTAAGTCAAAAGAAGCGGCAGATGTTCAAGACAACAAACCGGCCTACTTGACCAACACAGTGAGGCCTTTCCACCAGATGTTTGCAGATGATGTAATTGTAAAGGAGAACGCTCATTTTCCCTCCCTTTCAACTAGACATATATAACGAGGGAACACAGACACACTCATAGATTATTACTTTGGACACTTCCACGAGAAGTCCTGTTGAGGCCAAGGATGTTATCTAGCCAGGATTACTTATAATATTTTCGTTTAAATCTTAATTGCTGCGATGGGTTTGATTCTCTTGGATACTTTGGTTTATTTTGTTATGAAAATCGGTCAGTTTAGCCATTGGTAATGTTTTACCAAATACTTTAATTCTAAACGTCAATTTTGTTATGGAGCCCTTAATGCTTCCAATTGCTTTGCTTGGGCGCTAATATCGTAAGTTCTTGGTTTAAAGAGATAGCCACGTATTTTGGTTATTTTTATGGTTTGCAATATTTAGGTTAAATATTAAATTTATCCTTGTATGCATATCAGCAATTTGAATTATTTAAGGTGATAATGATTCTTTTGAAGATTTATTATCTTTGAAGTTAATGTTAAAGTATCTTATTCTTATAGCTTAATACGAGTTTAGACTTTATTATTCGTTTATACTTTGAGGGAAAACTACAAGTTCTGTAATGTAACATTTTGTAGGTTTACATTAAATATTAATGTGTGGGAATTTTGTTTAATTATTTCACAGTGACGAGAGTAATTGTCCCATGAAGGTTTAAGTTAAGTCGGGAAGTCAAACCTTTGTGATTTAACGTAAATAACTGATGCGATATTTAATTTTAATCCATTTAATATATATAAAACAGTTTTGTCTTTATTCACTGGAGTAAATCTGAAGTTTTTCCAAATATTTAAAAGAGGCTTATTAAGCTCTTTGTAATTTTGTATAACTTTTAGGAACTAAAATTTAATTGTAAATGTCTAATGCAATTTTTAAAATTTTTAGTATATTCACTGGTGTGAATCTGGATCGTGTTAAACCTTTTTCAGAGAGGCTGTTAAAGCTCTTTGTAATTTTTGTAATATTTAGTAATTTAAACTTTTGATTCTTTTGATTTTATTTGATCTAAATTCACTGTGGTGAATTTAATAGCTATCATTTAGAAAATTTTATTTAAATAAAGACAGCAATTTTGTTTATTTCATTGGTCTCTTCTAGACGAGTTTAATTCTTTTAAAATTATAAAACGCACTGCGCATATAATAAATTGCTAATATTTATATGTTTTTCAACACACTTCAGTAAGACCTGTAAGGCCATGCAACTTGTTGTTTTAATACTTTTTGTTACTTTGAATAAAATTCCTATATATCATTAACCTGCAAATGTGTTTTTCTTTTTCATATATTTATTTCCTTTAGAAATCACCTACCCCTCCTCTGGTTTTAGTATATGGTAGCAGTAAATAAATAAAGTGAGAGTAGGGCGGTATACTTAGATTTAATATTTAGGCATGCAACTTTTCAAATGATTTTTATTTTGAGTTACTTAAAACTTTTATCTCTTACTGAATTTAGAATTGATTCTTAACATTTATGCCTTATAAGTGACTGGAAAGTCAAGGAATTAAAAAAAAAAAAACTAACTTGTTATTTCTTCTTCTCTCTTTGGGATAAAATAGCATCTATTGTTATAAATTGATATAATATTTGTTGTAGCTCATTATATCAATTGAATGATAAGAGTGAGGGAACTGTAAAACTCATTTTAAAGCTACAAAATGTGGCCTTACACTATGCAAGAAATTTAATGGAACTTTTCCAGAATGCAGAGTGCTATATTTAAGCTCAATTTTGTTTTACTTTTTGCATACTGCAGAGAAACTAGACTTCACTTTTTCTCTCCCTCTCTCTCTAATATATATATATATATATTGGTTGATTTGTAGGAGAGAGCTAAAATTACTAAATTAATTTTAATCTATCCATACATAATGTCCTGTTACCTGCAACGGTCGCTTTTGATAAATAATATCAATACGTATAAATTAACACAAATAGCATTAAATTCAATCAATAATGATGGCAAAAAATAAGTTTTAATTTTCTAAACAGATGTGCAAACCAAAACCAGAGTAAATGTACCCGGTATGTATTTATTTACATTTATCTATATTAATTAAGGTGGGATATATTTATATTATATATAGATAGATGTATATATACTTTTATGTGACCCATTTTTACTATTTTATATATATGTTATTAACCGTTCGTGCTATAAGTTATATATATATAACTTATAGCACGAACGGTTAATAACATGTAGTGCTATGTATTATTAATATTATTATTATTATATACACTTCAATTTTACTAGCTATACTTGACAAACAAAATTACTTACATGTCATATTCGTAAATATTATAAACCTAAATGATAATAATCACACCAATTTTCGTAAATATTAATATTTAATCTTTAATTTTAGATGTAATAGATTAAATATCATATTGAAACAATATACCTATTAATTTTATGTATTTTCATTAATCAATATGGTTTAATGGTTGATATACTACGTGTTTTAGAATTTTAATTTTGTTTTAAAATGCAGAAAAACTTTTATATAATAGTAGTTATATAAATATTAAAAATAAAATAAATTATTTTACCTAACAGTGTTAAATTTAAAGTGAAATATCTGGATTATCCATTATTTTGAGTTTAATAATATTAAATCAAAAAGTATTTAGCAAACCAAGTCAATATTATTAAAACCCACCAAATAACAACTTAAGAATATTTTGAGGTAAAGCTAATTTAAAAAGGCTCTCATATTTTTAATAAATCTTTTCGTTATTGAATAAATAAATAAATATATATATGCTAAAAATTACATTATAAAATCATTTATTTCATTTTAGAAACGTTTGATACCAGTTAAAAAAATGTTAAAATATTTCAAACGTAGTTTAGTACTTTTAATAAGCGTATTTTTCAATTAATGTTTGATGGAGCTATTAATGATGAGTGTTAGCGTAAATGACAGTTTGCACAAGATAATATTCTAAATGCTTTACTAATGGTATTGGTGTTTCATCTGTTTGATTTTTCTATCTGCCGATAGAGAAATATTTATAATTATTACAGTACGTTATTTGATTGACGCTGAAGTGTAAACGTAACTCACCGGATTTCGTTTGATTAAACTTATCCAAAACTTAATTTAAATAATTGAATCTCTTTTCATATTTTAATATCTTGACTAACCTTTCAAGATTTGTTTTTTCAATAAACCATTTGATATATTAATGTATAAATATAAGGATGAGGAAGGTTCATCTGAAGAAGTGCACCCACAAAAAAGGGAGGGGAAAACAATACTGTAATAAGTAATACATTTAAAATAACCCCAAACCAACACGCCTAATATTATTATTATTATTATTATTATTATTATTAGCACCGCGTCTTACTACCCGTTCGGGTTATATGCAACTACGCTAATGTGTAATGGTAGGGTGATTGTGAGAATGAAATGGAGGACCTACAGTTTAACGTGGGATCCGAACCACGGTTGAGGCCTTGGGATTCCCCACATTTACAAGATGTATTGTCAGAGAGGAAGGAAGGGTTTGGTAATCAGATAAATCTGTGCCGGGACCAAGGATCGAACACCGGCCGCCAGTACAGAAGTCTTGACACCTTACCCCTAGACCACGAGGTCACCTTTCACTGTAAAACTAATGAAAACGAAGAGGGATTTAAGAAGACGTGTATTGTAAATTCACATGAGTAGGTTAAGATAAATTCAAAGTAATAAATCCTTTTTGTGAAGACACCATAATTAAGTTCAGTTAGGATTCAAACCTTTAAATTCACGTCACTTAAAGCCCAGTGGATATTGTTGGTGCAGTTAAGATGAAGTACAATTATAATGGCACGAAGAGAAGGGTAAACAAATGTGATAAATATCTTGTTTAAAACTATAAAATGTAAATCTTAGCCAATTAAGTGATTTTAACATCAAATCCCCGTAAATAAAAGGCTAATCTATAACTAGCTTTATTTCCTGCCATGTACAATTTGGTTTTACAATTAATGATCCTTTTACCCTATACTCTCTTATATATAAAGTCAGTGAATTTACTGAAATTACATTTCTTAATTATTGTTTATAGACCAAGCAGATAACTAGATGTTGTTTCATCAAACTCGATGGTCTTGGGGTAGGGTGCTCACCTAAGGACCTGAATTTCGTGGACTCGAATCCACCGTGTCGACGGATTTTTCTTGTGCGATAACATTGCGTAGCACAACTTCCTTCGGAGGGGAAGTAAAGCCGTTGTTTTCATGTTGATTGTGGCATGTAAGAGAAGCCTGGATTTCATATATAAATATATTTTCCAATAAGATTTGTAGAATCTTTCTCTCACCCTAATAGAAATACTCGTTTACTGGTATAATTATATAATTAGTATGTCCAGAAAGCGCATGTTTAATACCTCAAATAAACTAATATTTAAGTGACCTGATGGTCTAGAGGTAAGTTGTCGGACTTATGTGTTGGGGTCTGGGGTTCAATCCCTGGTCCCGGCACAGATTTATATGATTACCAAACCCGTCCTTCACCTCTGACAAGGCCACGTGTTAATTACAACTTGTGAATGTGGGGAATGCCAGGCCTCCACTGTGGTTCGGATCCCACGTTAAACTGTAAGTCCTACATTTCATCTCACAAGCACCCTACCATTATACATTATAGCGTAAGTGCATATAACCTAAACGGGTAGTAAGACGATGTGCTATTAATAATAATAATACAAACAAGTATTTCTGATTAGAGTTTCATCTAATAATATTAGTATGAGAGATGAGTTATATTTAACATATAAACTATACTAAACATATAAATTATATTATATTGAAAATCCTAGTAATATATATAATCTTGTATTTATTGATATAGTTTTTTATTTTAAAATACGCAACTATTCAAATATTACAATTTTGAGTTACACCATTAGTGTTTTTATAGCGTCCAGTTACCAGAATAAATTACACAATCCACCAAAAAGGAAATTATCCTTCTAATTATAAATATATATATATTTATTTATTTATTTTCACAAATACAGAGTTAGATTAACTTTATTTGGATTAGTTTAAGTAGATTACCATCATTTTGTATTATGTTTACCTTTACATATTGTGTTTTATATAAAATCTTGTTTAACTAGGAAAAATAAATATCATTAAGAATGAATAATAAATTGTAGCTTTTGTTAATTGCAGATCATAAAAAATTTAGTTGACTCCATACAGTATATTATCTTTTTAATAGCTAAAAGTATTTCCCATTATTTTTCAAAATGTTAGCGAAAGAATATTGTAATTACAAAACCTCGTAATAAACACACCACTACACATATCAAATACTTAAGTTTTGTTTGCTTTAATAATCAAACCATGTATTTAAAATGGTATTTAATGTTTTTATATTAATACATACTGGTTAATATTTGAAACATGATAAGATATCTTAGATATTACACTTAAGACGATTTAAAAAATAAATCTAACCACAGGATTAACGTTATCTAAGGTGTAAGATCATAAATAAATTAAATCATACGTTTAGAAGAGGCATAAGCTTAAAGATTAACCGTGTTAATTCAAAATAATATTAACATTTAATTTATTAATAATATTTTATATCTGCTCTTCACTCTCAATATGATGCTATTCTTATCAAAAAGAAAATTAAGCTCTTTTCTAAGGAACCAAATTCTATCAGTCTCAAAATCATAATAAAATGATATTATCTACCTCGGTCTTGTTTTAAAGATCTTGCCTCAGGACCAGATGTTCATGGGATCAAACCAAGCAGGTTTCAATAGATTTCTCTTGAGTGATAAAAAAAAACGTAATACAGCTTCCTCCTGAGAAGAAGTAAGAACATCCGTCCCATGTCCATGTTCCTTGTAAATTGTGGCATGTAAGTTAACCCTGGAAGCTTTGTGAAAAACCTCTACGACGATATGTTTAAGCCTTTATTCTCTCGCCCATAAGAAATACACGTGGGCTGATATAATCAGTCGGTTCATAAAGTTCAACTTAAATTAATCAAACAAATAAATGATATATATCGGACATAATATTTCTTGATTAAAATGGATATCTTCATAATATATGTAACACCCTTATGATAAATAATATAATTTTTAATAGTGTGCTTTTTTTTATAGTACGCTTTACCTTATATACCCACTAAAAGGAATGTTTATTTCAACTAACATCACCTCTTTATCTCTTCATCCCTTTGATTAAATTGTTTAAGGTGACCTGGTGGTCTAGGGGTAAGGTGTCAGACTTCTGTGCTGGTGGCCCGGGTTCAATCCTCGGTCCCGGCACAGATTTATTTGATTACCAAACTCTTCCTTCACCTCTCACAAGACATCTTGTGAATGTGGGGAATGCCACGCCTCCACCGTGGTTCGGATTCCACGTTAAACTGTAGGTCCTCCATTTCATCTCACAATCACTCTACCATTACATATTAGCGTAAGTGCGTATAACCCGAACGGGTAGTAAGACGCGGTGCTAATAATAATAATAATAATAATAAAAATAATAATAATAATGATTAAATTGTTGGTTACCATAAAATAGACCTATTATTTAAAATAAGTGGTTCAAAGCAATAGGTCGTATTTCCAAATTGTCTATTTTTTCTTGCAACAAAATATTCAAAAAATTGTGTATCAGTAACACAGTTATTAGTAAATTTTTCTCCAAAAAAAACCCATAATACAATGTTAATTTATATGTAAATATATTACCAGAAACTTATTTAAAAATCAGTATGTAAATCTTTTGTTTATTGATATAAAATTTTCAAAAATCTATTATCAATAAAAACTTTCAATACAGTTAAAGATATAACAGAGGGACAGTAATTATTATTGTAAACATCCTTTTCCTATATTGGAGATAATTTAAGCGTGGCTATGCGTATTATCTTGTGGTAGAATTCATTTCAATTATAATCTTTCTTTATGTGCGCAATTAAACGAAACTTATATTATGTTTATTAGCATCCAAACGAGTAATCTAATATTTTAAATAAAATATTTTATTTATTAATGTATTTTCTAGTAAAAAAAGTCAACGTTATGTGAACTTATGATAAGGAAACCCAACAATATGCATATAAAGATTACCAGGATGAAGATATAGGAGAGTATAGGAAGTTACATTTTAATGAGCTTAACACGCTATACTCTTCACCAGACATTGTTAGGGTAGTCAAATTCTTTTGGCAAATTGGGTCAGTAAATGAAATTAGAATGTTATAAGCTAGCTTTCAAAATATATGGTAATATATAATTAATAATAATGAAAGGTAGATGGGATGATATCATTATAATAGATTTGAAAGAGAGAAAGTGTAAAAGGTTGATTTAATATAACCAGTTAAAGATAGGGATAGGGTGTTATTAGGTAGATAGGATGGAAATGGCTCTAGACAGAGTTTGGGTATAATGAGATAGTTTGGATATAATTGGGTCAGTATATAGGGTGTAAAAAGTTGGACTGGATGGAACTGGTTATATACAGAGTTTGGGTGTAATTAGGTGGTGTGGCTAGAACTGGTTCAAGATAGGGATAGGTTGTAATGAAGTGGACTGGATAGAACTAGCTAAAGTTAGGGATATGGTGTAATGAGGTGGACTGGATAGAACTATCTCAAGATAAGGATAGGTTGTAATTAAGTGGACTGGATAGAACTAGCTCATGATAGGGATAGATTTAATTAGGTGGACTGGATAGAACAAGAAAAAGGTAGGGATACTAAGTTGTTGTTTTCTAAGTTTTGAAATGAATGCATTGAGTAAGTAATTAATTTTAAGAAAAAAACAGTACATGACGGGATAGATAAATAATTACTAGGGTGCTACGGTCTTGTTAGGATAGCTTAGGAGAAAATAATAACGATTATGTTGGATATTGAAGTGGAAGACAGGAGGCTGAGAGTAAGATCCAAGGACAGATGGATCAAGGAAATGTAGAGAATGTAGCTATTATGTAGAAGAAAAGATAGTAAGGAGAAAGTAGTCGCAGGAGATATTTACAATAATCGAGTGTTACAAACATCCCCAGCCAGTGTTTGGAAACGCTTTGATATTAATATCATATTTAATATCTTACTGTTCATCGGAACTATCCAGATATTTTATAATATATGTGTAAAATATAAATATAAAATTGAGGAAAATCTATTTTAATTTATTTTAAATGTGCATTAGGAAACTAATTATGACAACATCACATACTTAATTCAGCCATTTGGGAATTTAACCCCAACATCCCCAAGATTGGTGATTAAGTAAATAATCTTAATAACCACTTTTATTGTTTTATAACTAATGTGTCACTGCCCGATTACTAAACTATTACATTAGACTGAGTTTCAAAAGGTTATTTATATTCAAATTAATAATTATGATTTATACCAAATAATATATATTATGTTGCTATAATTTTTTTTAGGAATCAATATTTTATCACTTGATTAACACATTTTTAACTAGAATAAACTCTTTCATTTAAATCACTCTTTACTTTTTATTAATACACTCATATTTAGTTAATAAATTTTCAAAATTGAAATAAATATGGATTTTTAAAAATATTATTTTATGAATAAAAATCCCAAATACTTTTATTTGAAAAAATAATATTGTTATTAATTAGAGAATAAATGATTTTGATAGAAAATATATGATTAAATTTACATAGAGTACGTTTGAATTATTTCTTTAACCCTGAAATAAAGTTACAGTAGGCCTACTTCGCATGATTTATTACGACACAGCTTCTAAGATAAACTACAATGTAGTACATTCAGGTAAGACGGCTAACTTGAGGCCTTAGCGATGTCTACATCCAAGTTGTTCATATTTAATATTGGAGATTTGGGAAACTACACAGTATATTCAATCAATATAAAATAGTATGTTGGGTTTTTTATAGAAATAAAATAAATTATACAATTATATTTCTTCTTACTTTAAAATTCGATAGTAATAAACAAACAATTTACCATGTAATTGTTTAATTGGAGTAAAATAATGTATTTTTGTTCTAGTTATTTATTAAAAAATATTGAAATAATTTATAATAAATAATCTTTATTTTTAATATATCAATTATAAATTTATTTTATTTGTTCAGATTTGAAAATACCACTAAACCTAGAAAATGTATGATTTGGCAGTATCAATCTGTAAAGATGAATCATCTAAGAATATAATTAATAAATTAAAAATATGTAGATATCTACAGAATTTATTATTCACTCAGTCAAGCTCAAATATATCTCGAATCAAAATATTGAATTTTAGTTAAAGTAACATAAAGAAAAATTACCCTAAAAGGATTTAAACTAGAATTTACTTAATGTATTAATACACACATAATAAAATCTTATAAATTTTTGTACACAAATATTCGTGTTATTATTTATAATAGTAATAATAGTTATTATCTATTGTTCAAGATATACCTTTTGTCTGATTAATAAATAGTTATAAATAAATAAAATAATTAATAAAAAAAATGGTTCAACAAAATAAAACAAACTTTTATACAATGTGTATTGCTAGGAACAAGATTTTAGAAAAAAAAAAAATGTTTCAGGTATCTACATTTAAGTAGGTTTTCGTTAGAAAAATAACATAATATTGTCAATTAAAATAATCACTCTTTATATACATGTTTAAAAAAAATTTAACTTTTAAATTTTCAGAAACCAGTGAATTGCCAACCACACACATCACAATTTATTACATAAAAATAAAAATGTTATACCTTTTATCATAAAAAAAAATCCAGATGCAAATTTGGAAAATACTATATTCTTTAAACATCTAAGAATCCAGTTTGAAAAAAGCTATCAAACTTTTTCTGATATAGAATAAAGACCAAACATGGTCAGAATTTTAAAATCCCCCTTTTTGGATTTGAGGCAAATAAAATTTAAAGAACAAATAAAATTACTTCCAAAATTGTCATACTAACGGTATTTTAAATATATTTATATGAGAAAGAAAAATTTTTCGCCAGCTCAAATTTTCAATTATCCACAAATATGAAACATTGGTTTAATTATCATAACATAGACTTAGTAAATCACTCCAACGGAAAAGTATGGGACGACATACAAGATAGCTGGAAGTAATTCAGTAATAAACCGAGAAAGAAAGCAGTAGCCAACTTTAGATTGACAACAGGCTTCGATTTATTGGCTGAAAACCTAAAAAGAATAAGAACTCTTCGAACAAAATACCCTATTTTACATGTAATTGTTCTGATTTTGGATCATCTTTTCGTTTGCGTTGATTTGGATTCAGAATCATAGAGGAAAGGTAATATTTACAAATTGTATTGTGATGCTAGAAACTGTAGAGTATAATTATGAAATATTTTAATTTTTATATAATCGTTATATTTGTTTTTATATTTTATTTCGTATCTCAGTATTCTGTATGGGATTATATAACTTAATATCTAGTTTTAATGAGGTTCCAAACATGTAATGGATTGAATTTTATTTAAGAGCCATATGTAGCACCAGTTTAGTTATCAAATTGCATAAAACCCTAACTCACTACAAGGAATGTTAAGCTCCATAGCCAATTGTTCTTAAGATCATGTCGTATGTCAAATTTATGAGGCTTAGTGTCATGACACGTCACGGGGACACGCACAACTCAACGTGGTTACAGTAATTTCACACGTCACGTATGAAGGACACGCGGTTAATGACCTTGAATGCGCCAGTGACGTACATGAGGCTAAGACAAAACGCGTGGTAATTGCTTGGCTATACATGCAGAGCGAAGTGATGGCGAGGGGAAGGGGGGTTACTGGGTCTTTAATGATCTCCATTAAGGGTAGGAGCTCGTTCAGGTTGACTGTTTGAAAACCCACGCTATTAAGTGGTTAGTGGGCATTTACTTTTGAGTGAAGATTAATTGTGACATTATTTTCACTTGATTTATAACAGAACATTACCCTTCTAAGATTCACTTTTGGTATTTTATCTACTTTACAGATGGTGGTTTAAGATATATGCAGATTGTCTTCTCTTTGATGACTCTGTAAATAGTAAAATAAATAAATCCAGTTGAGTGCTATTAGCAATCTAATTTTCAACGCACTTAATTTTGACCTTCAGAAAATATCTCATGCATTGTTGTTTGAATATTGTCACATACTTGAAGAGAAAAAACTGAACATATAAATAATTAAATTTTAAAATGGCAATTATTAAATTATAACATCCAATAAACAATCTTAATGATCTAAAGATTTTCGTTCGTGAGTCTATGTTAATTTATTTTTTAACTTGAAATATATAGGTCAATATTTTTCTTAATTACTCTGTGTTGTGATATTTATTGAGGATTGTCATTGAAAGTAAATTTATTAAATCTTTAAGCACATTTTTTCAACAATTAAACGTAAAAAAATAAGGATTTAAATCATTTAAGAACATGTTGATACCTATTATCTCAATGTATTGTGAGTTATGATTTCTATTTAAAAAAAACAGTATTTTAATTTAAAGGGGATTTCTAGACTCTGCTAAGCTTTCATAAACACTGTTATGGGAACCCTTGATAGATCGTTCCAACTAAAATTTAGCTAAAATTTACAAGCATGTACAATTTGTAATAAAACAGTATATTTGAATTTAATAGTTTAAAAAAGATTGTTTGAATTCATAAAGTAAACTAGACTTAACGTCATTTTACGTGAGATACCAATGTTTAGATATTAAATTAAATTGTCAGAAATACAGATATAGTAATTATCAGTTATTTATATTTTTTGAAAGAAATTTTTGATAGTATTTGAAACTTCAAGACTACTTTGTCAAAATAAATAATACATTGAGAATTAATTTCATATCACCCGCAATGAGGCTTCGGAAAGAGTATATGTATCTTAAATTTAACAATAAATTTTTGCTTCCTAGCATTACATTTTCTAAAAGATTTTAGTGAAATTTTAAGATATTCACTTAACTATTTTTTTTTATTTATCACTGAATTTTTGTACACTTTTATGACTGGACTCTCAATGCCATAAAACATTTATCCAGGTCTTGAAATTACTGATTTTCATAAAACTCGCATTGTCAGATTTTTTTTTCTTCAACCACTGTGATTTAAACAAGTATAAACGTTAATTATTATTTTTTTATTGTTATAACATTTATGAAATAATTGTTATAATTATTAAGAATTATTATGAAGTAGTTTTAAATTTATTAATTTTCTAGAGATTAATTCTGGTGATTTTTCCAAACCGGGATGCTATCATATAAAATGTCTGAATTAGTTTGTATGGTTTTATCGTGATAAGGATGACCGAACTCAAATTATATTTTGGTACACGAAGGTATTTTATATTGACGGTTTTCTCGTTTTACTTCCATGTAATTAATCTAACTATAATATTCTTTTAAACTTTGTAATAGCTATTTTGCTATTTAGTAAAGATGTGATATATGAAATTAGTTAGAACAGGATAAATTATTGTTTTTTTTTAATCTGTTTGGTCCATTACTTTTTTAGGTGAACTTTCCATGTCAAAAAGCCTCTCCTCTGCCTCCCCAGTACAATAATTTTCTTCTTCCTCTAATGTCAACCAGAATATGAATAATTATTTATTCTAACCTCTTCCTTACCTTGATCTTTCCTTCTATGACATTGTGAAGAAGATAGTTCCTCCAAGGCATGTGTCCAATCCAGTTTGCTTTGTACCGAAGAATCATATCTACAGTGGCTATCTTCTCAACCAGTCTTCTCTGAGAACTTAATTTGTAACCCTTACTGTAAATATGATCGTCTAAATTCTTCCACAGTACCACAATTCATAGTTCTCTGATTATTTATTTTCTATATTACAAAGCGTTCGTTTCTGCTACTTACAGCGCGATGATCCAAATATAGAATTTCATCAGTTTCTTCCTCAGTTACCAAATAAACTTGCTGGTCAGCCATAATGTACTTAAAAAATAATCCTTGGCAATGGCGTGCATCGTACTCCTTTACTTGGTCAAGTAAACACTATTTATCAGATAACTAACTTGGTTCTTGAACTGCGCTATTTTTTCCAAATTTTAGTTTCCAATTTTATTTTAAATGAATCTTAATTATTCTTAAATCACTCATTTTTGACTTCTAGATATTTATACTAATTAATTATTAAAGGAACACCCAATAAACAATAACAAAAGGATCTGATTATAAGTGAAAATATATAATTTCTATGAAACATAAGGACAAAATTAAGGATAGAAATTTTTAAAAAAATCTATCTTTAATTTTTTCCTTATATTTCATATAAATTATATCTTTTCACTTATAATAAGATCCTTTTGTTATTGTTTATTGGGTGTTCCTTGAATAATTAATTTGTATCATTATAATTATTCTTTCTAAATCACTATGAATATAGCTAATATTCTAGATATTTATTTCCATTCCATATTTTCTCCCAAACTAAACCAGATGGTACATCTTTTCATGTAAATCTTATTAATTTTGCCCAGTTTTGCTAAATTATTTGAATATATGATTGCGTGGATTGTGCGTCCTCCTATTCTGGAATTGACATGTCCCTAAACTGTATCATTTACTAGCAATTCTGGTTATCATTTGAATAGACAGGGTGACAAACGGATCTTCTTCAGCCTGGTTTCATTGTTTGCCACCAGCATGTTGTGCATCGATGCATCTGGCAATGTCTTTATTCTTGAATCACTGTTTGACAAGGGTATGGTTTAGTAGGTGCGTGGTGACTTGGCGGTCTAGGTGTAAGGTGTCAGACTTCTATGCTGGCGGCCAGGGTTCAATCCTCGGTCCCGGCAAAGATATATATGATTACCAAACCCTTCCTTCACCTCTGACAAGACATCTTGTGAATGTGAGGAATGCCAGGCCTCCACCGTGGCTCGGATTCCACGTTAAACTGTAGGGTCCTTCATTTCATCTCACAATCACCCTACCATTTCGCATTAGCGTAAGTGCGTATAACCCGAACGGGTAGTAAGACGCGGTGCTAATGTGTAAATTTTTGCCTTATACATCCTCAATTGGATGTTTGTCACAACCAGGTCATTCCAGTGACAGAATTCAAACGAGCGTTTTGTCTTTTGTAGTTTTTCTCCGCAGTGCTTTTGGTAATTTGATCGTCTGCTTCCTTCCTTTTCGGACCACATTGTTTCTCTTTCACCCTCGATGATGGTGTTCAATTTCCCTATTCCCTCGGGTTGAATAATTATTTCAATCTCGTAAAATATATATTATACCTGGACATCATTGTGGTCTGTTATTGGCATGTATACCTCTACTATTAAAATATATCTACAGATCTAGCGTTGGATTTCACAAACATTAAGCGATCGTTATTAATACGCCACTTTACTAACACTTTTAAAAATATTCATTCTCCTTTGTACTTTTACAGAATTCCCATTTATTTACAATTTAGAATTTTAACATACTTTTAAGTGGTAATAGTACCCTTTAATTAATATCTACTAAATACCACAACGAGCTTATATTTATTACTCGCACACAACTCCCAGTTCTTGATCCAAAATATAAAATGATTTAACACTTATTTTATATGAAATCATCGAAGCTTCTAGAATAAATCACCGCAAAGATTTTCAGACCACGTGCACTTTTGAACAGACAGTACTTTAAAGTACTAAACTAAGGCAGCTCTATCTTGTATCTCATTGTCAAGGATGTTATTAAAATTTAAATCTTAAGCTTAATTTACATGTGTTAATGAATATAAAAAAACCATTTTTTGGTAATATGAAATTTAGAAAATAATTATAAACTATCATTCAAATACACGCACACAGTGTTCTCAATAATAAAATTAAATAATACATGTACCGTGTATAACATACGAGAGACAATATTATGAATGAAATAATTATTTTTTATGAAAAAATAAAAAATACTCCACTTGAAAAATTGTATCTAATATATTATTTTATGCTTAAACAATGAGTACTCCAATATTATTGACCTTCTGAAAATATATTAAAATTTAATTAATATATATCCTATATTGGCGATTCTTCTTATTTTAAATGACAATTTTTAACATGCTTACCGTAGATAATAGATTGATAGATGTTAATATATGACTTAAGATGATTCAAAACTTAGATTCATGACTTGAAACTTATTTCTTAAATATAAGTTTATCGTAGTAGTTTTAAATGAATTTTAACATACATTATACATTCTAACGTATATATTTTTTAAATACTCGCCTTACTAAATATTCAAATTATACATATTTAATATATATTAATATTTATATTTGATAATTATTATAGGATCTAGTTCGTGAGTAGTAAATAATTGCTAAGTTTAATGCCCTCTATCCATAATGATTAAAATTATAACAATGCTGTAGTGTATAATTTTCCTTTTTGAAATTCGTTCATCTATACAAAATGAATGTTTTGATTATGTATGTAACATCTATTAATTTTATGCACACAAATTCGTGTCTACATCTATTAATTAAATATTGATGTAATGCATTTATTATTTCTTTTAGATACTTCAACACTGATCATAAATAGTTAGCTACCATTATTTTCTTATTTGTATTAATCTAGCTACAACAGTAGACTCATGAAAAATGTATAATAGCAAAGTAATATTAAGTTTTTTTAAGTTGTCGACTCCAACAAATAACACTTGTAAAAAACATGCATGTTCAGCATTTTGTCTAAAACATTACCAGGCAAGTATATTTTGCGAGGCACACCCGGTGTGTATATCTCTCATTTGCCGGCAGTTAACCTCGGCTGGTCTAATGAGCCATGCAACTGAACGTTTCACAGTGCTGCCAACTACCACGTCATCTGATGCCATTCAGGTTCAACAATTCCGAAACTACATCGTGGCCGTAATATGCTCTAATACCCACGCTTGTATGTCGATATACAGCACTTTATCCAACGAGTGCAAGTATCCTATAGAGCTGGTCGTTTTATCAGCAAGAAACTTTAAAAAAATATATTTTCCTCCTTTTTTTAACCCTTAACTAGTGTATATTTTTAAATGGTTTTATCAATTATTCATTAAATTCTCTTCCTTTATATTAATTTTTTTATATAATCTTATTACTCGTTCTTACTTTAAATCTTTTCCTCTTTCGTTTTTTTTTAATCGTTAGTTAATATGAATTAACATATTCTTACTACTTGTTCATACTTAAAAATCATTTGCCATTATCAATCCTTACTCTCCTCGACTGTCTTTTTACATAATTCCTTTGTTCTTTAAAACTTTTCCTAATGTTTAGTTATACTTAATCATTTTTAACCCACTTCAGTGAATGCATAGTCTAGGGCGCTAATCTTGTAGTAGACTAGATTTGCTATGACGAGGAGATCAAAGCTTGTACCTCGGTCAGGTTTATTGCAGTCATTTTTTTTTAACAAAATGGTTTATACTCACCTTCCACGCAGGTGCGGCTAAACTTCCGCTATATATGACCTTCTAGATTCCTAAAACCATATGCGTAAATAGTATTTAAACATATAACTTGAACAAGCAGAAAGACACATCCATTTATTTTTTACTCTAATGAGTTACGGATAATAAACTACTATCTAGAAGTAATATACGTCTAAAGCTTGTTCTTACTACGCAAATTTTCCTAAAACTAGATCAAAGAACTAGATATACTGTATCCAATAACTTGGTCTCAAGACTGTTACTGCATGATTTCCTAAATAAAGACACTGTGATTAACATAATGTATTGCGTTTCTCTCTCAACATTACTTTCTTATGGATTACGTGATCTGATCGTTTGTTCCTGTGATTCATCACTCTAGTTCTTTATTTCTCCACCACTAGCATTGTAGTCGTAAATAGCCTATATTATTTATTTCCTCTTAACCGTTTATTAAATTTTATGTAGTCAATATATATGGTTTATCTGGATTTTAACGTTAAATACTTAATTTATATATATAAAATTGTTGGTGACCTGGTGGTCTAGGGGTAATGTGTCAGACGTCTGTGTTGAGGGTCCGGGGTTAAATACTCGGTTCCAGCACAAACTTATCTGATTGGCAAACATCTTCCTTAACCTCTGACAAGACTTGTAATAATCAAAACTTTTGAATGATGGTATTTGAGGCTTCACCGTGGTTCAGATCCTACATTAAAATGTAGGACCTCTATTTCTTCTCACAATCACCTTACCATCACACATTAGCGTATGTATGTACGGTCCGTATGAGTAGTAAGTCGTGTTGCTATTATATATATACATATATATATATATATATATATATAGCACGTTGTAGCAAATACTACAGAATTAAAGAGTAAAGTTTGCCGAAAAATTATTGTAAAGTGATTTTTCATAAGTCATTTAAGTATTTCCTAGCCTTAAAACTTTATTTTTCCCATTTAAATGTTTTTCTTAACGCGATTTATATATAGCATGATGTTTTTCCAGAACACAACTACCACTTTATTGGAGAAATTTCTTTGCCAATTGTTTCTTTGATGAAAAATAGCCAACTATTATGGACAAAACACTATACTTGAAAAAAACACCAATCGCCCCATCAATAGTGAAAGCAATATTTAACATCATACTACAATATAAGTATCAAAATTAATATAAACCCCGCTTTACCAAAAAAAAATACATGGCTTTCCTCTTAAAATCGCCGTGAGATAGATTTGAAAGGCAATTCTACTAACATTTCTATATAGCGTGTTGCATTCACAAACATTAAGGCGACTACACTAGTTGTCATATCAACGCCGTGAGATAAATTTGACAGGCAATTCTACTAACAATGCTATTTAGCGTGTTGCATTCATCAATATTAAGGCGAATACACTATTTGTCTTATTAACGCCGTGAGATAGATTTGACAGGCAATTCTACTAACATTTCTATTTAGCGTGCTGCATTCATCAATATTAAGGCGATTACACTATTTGTCTTATTAACGCCGTCAAATAGATTTGACAGGCAAATCCAATAACATTATTATTAAGCGAGTTGCATTTAATAAAATTCAGGTAATTAGGCCAATACCATTTTTAACAGCTTGAGATACAGGCAATTCCACTAACAAACATATTGTGTGTGTTGCGTTCACAATGTTCTTTGTGGAGAATCATAAACAGGTATTTTCGAGCTGGCATTTTTCATTTCGAATCAAATATGAATGAAGACTTTTAGTTAGAGTAATATAGAGCACTATTTGTCCTTGAAATATTTCAAGTTCTATTAGGTTTATAAATCCATACTAAACATACACAAACTCACACACTCACACACACACACACACACATATATATATATATGTGTGTGTGTGTTGTGTGTTTCTGTATGTATAGAATGTATTTATAAACCTAATACAACAACGTAATTATTTTGTTAATAATCTAGAATTCAAAATTGGTTTGTATACATCTTATATATAAAATTCTCGTGTCACAATGTTCGTTCCCATACTCCTCCGAAACGGCTTGACCGATTCTCAAGAAATTTTGTGAGCATATTGAGTAGGTCTGAGAATCGGCCAACATCTATTTTTCATACCCCTTAGTGATAAGGGTTGTCTACCCTTAACATTTTTCTATAATTTTTAGACATTTTTTAAATATCTTTATATAATTCTTATACCAGTGGGTAACGGGCAGCGTGGGGGGGGGGAGGGGTGTTGTGAAGCTTATATAATTATTATACTACAGTGGTTCACCGGCAACGCCGTGCGGGACTGATAGTACGTATATATACGTGTATATATATACGTATATATATATATATATATACGTATGTATATATATATACGTATGTATATATATATACGTATGTATATATATACGTAAGTATATTAAATATTATAGTATTGCTATAATAACACGGAGATATAAAACGCGTGTTTATTAATAAAATAAAGATAATGTTTAGTTACAATACACAACCCCTTCCACCCAAACACGTGTTAAAATATTAATGTATATCGATCCAATGTCTCATATTTAATTTTATGGTTTGGTCTGAACAGAGATTTGGTAAGAACACATCAGTTATTATATCGTTCGTTGGCATATACCTAAAGTTTATTTCACCCCGTTCGAAAACTTCACATACATTGTGATGCAGAACGTCAATATGTTTGTTACGCGAGGGGTACACGGGATTATACGAGTTTTTTTAAAAACTATTTTGTTACAATAGATGGGGGTAGTTTTGTATCGACACTCAAATCACCCATTTCTTTTTAACAGTTTCCGCAAGTAAACTGTCTATTTAGCAGCAACCGTGAGAGCCATGTACTTTGCTTCAGAGCTCGAAAGAGATACTGTGGATTGTTTTCTTGCTTCCCTAGACACCGGGAGATCCTGCTACTTGAAAAAGGTAGCCTCTATTTTATCTCCGGTCGTCATGATATCCTCCTAAGTCTGTATTCACATACCCAATCAGTACAGAACTCGATTACTTGTATACTAGTCGACAGTCTCTCGTATTTTTTTGGTATAGCAGGAAACGTTTTGCTCCAAACTTATGTACTCCCAGGGTTTCTATTATACTGTCTCAAGGAGCTCGCTGCATACGCAGTGTCAGGTCTTGTTGATACTCTGAATTACATCAGAGAACCAATGTGTTCCTGGTATGAAACATCCCTTATTTTCTCTGTCTCTTCCTTTGGGGATGGCTTTGGATAATTTTCTGTTTCCATCTAATGGAGTGCTCACCGGTTTCAGTATTTCGTGCCGAATTTCTTAAACATTCTCTATATAAGATTTCTGTAACATAGTAACGGATTTTGAATACTACCCTTGGTTGAATTCAATTCCAAGGCAGTAGTGCAGATTTCCTAAGTCCTTCATCTGGAAGTTTGAAAAAAAATATCATAGTTTTGTGTAAGCTTATTTGATGTTTATCGCAATTATTAAATCATCTACTTAGACTACCACAATTAAGAGTCACATAAAAATAATTCATAAGTAGATAGAATTGATATTATGGGTTTTGGACAAAAGGTTTTTAGTCTTTCGCACAATTTTTTTTAACCATTGATGGCCTGGCTGCTCCATTCGATGGATATACTTTTCAAACAAACAAACTAGATATTCCATTCCAGGAGTACTGAAACCGTCATCCTGCTCCATAAAGAGATCTTCTCATTAAGATCTCCATTTATGTAGGCCCATGCAACATCGAGTTGGTACAAATTAGGCCCCATCTCTGCTTCAAAGGTAGCAAATAATCTTATTGAGCTAAGTCGAACAACTGATGAAAGAGTTTCATGGAAGTAGATTCCAGGACGTTGATTCGCTACCAAACTAGCTTTAAAGTGTTCGACTTTACCATCTGATTCATACTTTGTCCTGAGTAACCATCGACAGTCGATTACTGTTTTATATTTAAGGACAGGACGTGGCTTCAATGTTAATGCCTTGTGTTAAAGCGTTAAGCTCGGCTTCCATCGTTTTCTGCCATTCTGCTTCATATGGTCCTTCTAAGGCTTATATTAATGACATATCTACCGCCTCTTCAAATGTCAAGCTCGCAATTTCTGGATCTTGCCCAACCAAATTAAATAATATTTGTGGTATTTCCAGCTATCCTGTTTGAATAAATTTAAGTCAACCAGGCCCCTTTTATTCTTATTCTCCATACTGTGTTGGCTTGGGGTTTCTGAAAGCAGTTTAACTTGAATTATCTGATTAGGAGTTATTCTTACTCACCTCAGGATCAGGATTAATGATATAACCTTCTTTGACTTTATTTAAATGTTCATATGCTTCTTCATACATAGTGTGTTTCTCGCTGTTATCATTATATAAATAAGCAAGTTCAAAGTTTAAGAATTCCTTATGTTCGTTCAAAACTTACACAGTTTCGAGATTCTATAAAAATTTAACATTTGGACTTATCACTATTTTTCTTTTCTGTAACCCAAATTCGGATGTTGCCTCTCAACTTTATTAATAATTATAATAGTTTTTGTTTGTCTGTTAAATGATATAGTAATTTACACGTGGACATTAAATTCATTGATGTTTCTTTATTAAAAACGTGCAGAAGCATTTAAATATGAATATATATATATATATATATAATTATTATAATCAACAATTTTTCAACTCTAAAATAGACATGAATTTACTAACGTTAAAATGACTCGTTAGCCAACATGTCCGCACCCTTACCGTCCTTATCTTTGAGTGTCCTTTAACCGCACCCCCACGCTCAACCAGTCCCAAAGCCTTTTCTACCTAGCATTTCACAATCACATTCTAACTTCTATTCATCCGAGACTAATGGGCATCCTTCCACACAACAATTTTCCACTGGCCACCTCAGTTAAACAACCCTAACAATATATATTCACTCTTACAACAGCACACAATAAACCTATAACTATTCGTAAACATATTAATATAAAATTCAAATTACATCCAACGTTGGCTATATCATGGTAAGCCTTTGATTCTGTGGAATATCTTACAAAATTATCTACTTTTAATTTATGATCAAACTTTACTCTATTCGGAGATTTACTCAGCATATAAGCTTTGAAACCAAAAGTTCTAAAATTACCTTTATTTTTGTTTCAAAACACACCAAATTTCATAAGGTATTTAATCTTCCAGCTGTATTGATGGACATCTGCTCCTTAGGTAAGCGGCTTTGGAAATTTCTTCCACCCAAACACTTTTTGGTGAGCCAGACTCGAACACCGTCATCGCGTGTTTCCCACCAGTGTGAGATTCATGCAATCAGTTTTGCCATTTCGTCCACCGGCTTCTGCTATATTGTGTTCTCGTCTTATACTTGTAATACGCGTCTATTCTTGGAAATATTTTCTTCAGAACTCCAGACCTTCGTCTGTCTGCAAAATTTGAATTTTCCTTTCATGGCAATATTCTGCTGACGTTTTGAAAGTTTCGAAAGTCTTTTTTCTCACCACTTTTGTTTTTCATAAAATGTACTTCAACCTAATTAGATTTATCATCGAAGAACATTGTGAAATAAGAGACCTCACCCTCTGAATCTACTCTCAAGGAGCCATAAACGTCTTAATGCACTAATTCAAGTAATATTTAACTCTTCGACTAAGAAATTTTTTTGGAATCCTACCTTCCTAAGAGGCAAGTTTCACAAATTGAGAATTGTTGAGTGCTCTTAAATTCCATTCCACTAACCATCTCTTTTGGAACAAATTTTCACAAGTCATGTTCGTTTAGATTTCCATACATCCAGTGCCAATTTTCAAGTTCATTAAGGTTGTTTATTGCACTAACTTTAGTTATACATGTTGAGTTTACATTTGGCACATCAGGTTCAATAAAATACAATTTTTTGCGTTTTTGGGCAGTCAGCACAACTTCGCCATTTTCATCAACAATTTCAGCAGTATTTGTTTTGAAATGCACGCTTCTTTCTTTTTGAACATTTTTTGGAATTGAAAATAATTTTTTCCTAAATTTGGGTACAAAAAGGGTATTTTCTAACCTCACCTTTACTATTTGCCTTTTTCCATTAAGACGTTCATTGCTGCAATTCCTATTCCCTTTATGTCGGTCGTGCTGTCGTCCATTAACCTAAACTTATGAATTACATTGGTGTGAGCTCCGAAAAAACTACTCTTACCGTTGCACAAATGTGTATTTGATCCGCTGTCGACATACCACACGACATCCCTTCATCTCGGCTGGGTTCGGAGACAACAAATTCTTAAACTCTTCTGCAACTTCATGAATTTGCTCAGATTCCATTGAAACTTGCTTTTCGTTTGACATTGTTTTCCAACAATTAATTGACTTGTGCCCTGTTTTTTTTTTACAATAGTTGTTTTTAGGGGCCTTTACAATTTATTTTATGTCTTGAAATTTTGATTTTTCGAAAAGCCCTGGGCTTTGTTTTGACCATTTATAACATTTTGATTTCTACATGTCTTATATGATTATTTGTTTTTATTTACATTTCATCCTCCGTAAGAATTTACAAACAAAGCACCCGTGTCCTCTTGAGTCAGCATTATTTTCCTTTCTCTCAATGTACTCTTCAAGAAGTTTTACTTTCAATGACCCAATATCCGGAAGTTTATCTATAACTTCAATTGCACAAGGATAATGATCGTAGCTAATTGTCACTCTATCCAGTAACACTATACTTAATAACTCTTCAGAGATTCGAATATACATTTCATTGAGTTTATCATTTTGTCGAGGAAGTTTGTGAGGTTATCTGCCATGTTTTCCCCCTATATAAATTTTGTGAACAAAAACATTTTCAGAACAGTATATTTCCTAGTGGGCTCCTTCAAGTGATAAACTCGTTAATGTTTTTACCATAGCTCCTGGGATGTTTTGCAGTGTCTTCCTTGACAAAGCTTTGCAGGAATCACAGCCACGTAGCCGCATCGGAACTCTCCCTTTTTGCCGGACTGAAAATAGTTCCATTGACATATTCCCATTGGTCGTTCTTTATGAGGATTGCTTCAATTTGTTGTCGCCATGTGTCGTAATTGTCACTTACTAGTTTATCAATGTGCATTTAGGATCTAGATTCCATCTAATTTTCTTGAAAATCTTATTGATTTCAGACATCAAAAACTTAATTAGTATTATCTCACTTCTTATCACCCTATCACTTTTAACAAACACATAGTTTATTATACAATGTAACATAATGGTTGTTGCAGCGCCCTTGGCCCAAACATGTCGGTTTTATTTACTAAACAATACTGTTTGTTTCATTTATTAAAACAACACCTTTATCTTGCATAAAAATAACAAACATGATGGCGTTGCTATGATAACAAAGCAATATAACGGATGTTTGATAGTGAAACAAAGAGAATGTTTATTTACAGTACAAAATATATTTCGTAGCAAAAACCCGTATTTTAAAAACAAATAAATTGTGGTACACAAGTTAAAATATTTGAAATCAGGTAAATGAAATATTAAAATACTTGATTTCTTAAGAAATATTTTATATTAAATATTTGGCTTCAATTTATCTAACTATGAAGGTTCATATTAGATCAAAAACACAAATTTACTTAATATTTTCGTTTTTTTAAAAATGTTATGTTCTTTAAGGTGTATGGTTTACAATTTAATAGGCATTTTAAAACAACAATCCACTTCCTAAATGATGTGAGATTCATGTACATTTGAAACGTGTCTTAGGGTTGTCATAGGTGGCCCCCCTTATTTGGGAATGTAAGGATAGTGATTTAATGTCGGTATATTTTTGTAACTTTTATAGAAAATAAAACGGTGACCTGGTGTATAGGGGTAAAGTGTCAGACTTCTGTGATGGAGTCCGGGGTTCAATCCTCGGTCCCGGCACAGATTTATCTGATTAACAAACCCTTCCTTCACCTCTGATAAGACATCTTGTGAATTTGGGGGATGCCAGGCCTCCACCGTGGTTCGGATTCCACGTTAAACTGTAGGTCCTCCAATTCATCTCACAATCACCCTACCATTACAACATTAGCGTAAGTGCGTATAACCCGAACGGGTAGTAAGAAACTGTGCTAATAATAATAATAATAATATAGAAAAAAATCTTGCTTCCAAAAGAAGTAGTTTTTCTTAAAAATATTTATTTAATTTTTACATATTGTAGTAATTTCAACTGTTCTTGATAATTTGTCTTAAAAATGCTGATTTTATTAATAACATTTTTGGGCATTTAAAATAGTTTTCATCAAGTGTAGATAAGCGGATTAAAGACATTCAATAACTTTAAGGGTTATTATGTGTAATAAATTATACTATATATGGTTACTTTGGGAATATTTGTATTTATTTTACCCGCCTTGGTGGCGTAGTTGGCTAACACGCTAGTCGTGTTGAGCTCGACTGCTGAGGACGGGGAGATCGAGGTTTGAATCTCGGTCGGGTGAACTGGGGGAGGGGGTTTCTTAAATGGTTTTCCACTCTCCCTCCACGCAAATGGGGGATCACTTCCTCTAATTCAACCTTCCCAATTTCTAAGGAATTAGCGTAATGAGTACTTAAAGCGTATAACCCGAAAGGATATTAAGACGCGGTGCTAAATAATAATAATAATAATAATGTATTTATTTTGTCCAAATCTTTTTTAAATTTAATACATCTAAAAATGACACCTGGAAATGAGATTAAAATCTGTAACATTTGTATTTCCACACAATGTCCACTGAGCTATTAAGGACTCGGTCTGTACTCAGGAACATTCTTCACTCATTACTTAAGGCCAAGTCTGTAATGGACTTGTTAAAATGGTCGGATATATACAAGTAAACAAATGTTTCTTGAGTTATCAGTTACCAAAAAAGTCCATTACTATGGATGACAGTTATATTGGCAACTATACAATATAAAATGATTATTAAATCAAAATTTCAATAAATACCAATATTTAGTGTTCAAATAATTGTAATTATGGCCCTGTCATTCTCATTCATACGGGCAGTGACGTAATTACAAGGATTTTCTACCTCTTTATTGATGGATTTAATTTTTTTACTACTGCGTCTTACTACCTGTTCAGGTTATACGCCTATGTACTAGTTACACTAATTGGATAGGAATTTGTAAGGTTTCATTTGAAGAAGTGCACCCGCATTTTCGTGGAGAGAGAGTGTAAAATAATGTATGGAAAACCTCCCTGATATAAATTTATTGGGATCGAACCATGATCTCCCGATCTTCGGCAGTCTGATCCAACAAGAGAGAGATATTGTTTATGAAAACTTCAAATACATCTATGTTTACTCAACTATCCATCCATCCTACCTAAATTGTACGTGCAGTTTAAAATATAGTTTCCGATTATAATATGTTTCAAACGGGTAGATTTTCTTCCAATTGATGTATTGGACACCGCGTTTCATAATATTGTATAGTATATTCTCATGTCCTAAAATAAACCAGGCCCACGGCAGAGTTGTCCAAATTCTCGTGTCTCTCTTCAAACATCAATGATTAATCTCGACTCTGGCCGTAGCACTTTGCATGTTCCCCCCCTCTAGCCATCAGCGGTATCATCCCCTAAATTGACATGCGTCCCGTATCTCTTGTTCCTATTGTTTATTCCTTCCGTGTATACAGGGTTGAAGGGGAACGGGTGAGGGAGGGGGGGTGTATTCCACTCCTTCACCTATCTTCCATAGATGTCACCTGATTTGACACCTGCTTCGTCATCCTGCATTACCACCTTTCTGTCTCTTCTTTGTTTCAAAACTTTTTACACTTCGGGCATTACTCTAAATTATTCTAACATCTGCACTTTTGGGACTATTTTTGCAACAATTTCTGAAACTTATTTAGGTTTTATGTATAATACTAATAATTATAATGTGTTAAGTATAAAGAAAATGTAATGTTTAGATAAAATATGTGAGCATTTAATCCGAGAGAGAGTTAGATTTAATTTAGTAAAAAAAATTGCTTTTTAAATACAACCTGTAAATTAACCCTTATCTTCTCATCACAGTTAATCCAGTTTAATACGAGATTTACGCATTAGATCAAGTGCTCATCATTTTTTGGCTTTCATCCCCTATTAAAAGAAATGCTTCCCATAGAGATTAATCAATTCCAGAATGATTTTTTTTATATCCAAACAAGCCTCTTGGTTCTATTGGTCACCAATCTTGGTTATTAATCAAGAAGTAACGGTTTTTGACTCTTGATGGGACTAAGATAAGTTTTTACTCGATGAGAAATTGTTTGTTTTTTTCCATGGTTTAGTTTTAATTTAGTTTTGTAACTAACACTAATACCTCAAAGTAATCACCACCATAATCATCATCTTCATCACCGTCACCAACTTCATTGTCGTTATCATATTATAATCTCATCGAATTGAAGTAATTTCACCAACATTATGCGCCAAACTAAGAAGACAAGTCACACATCCACCATTTCCAGTAGAAGACCATGTATTTCCAGCTAACAAGTACTTATGATATACGCTTGGAGATAATTAGGTTATACTAAAAGGTGATTCACTTCTTAGATTTTATTCCATTTCAATAGAAATGTTATCCTACATTGGGAGGCATTATTGCCAATTCGCCATTCTTATAAAGTCTAGTTTTCTGTAAATGGACAGGTTGTTGTTTAATCTCAATCAAGATTTATTGGGGTTTTGAATGTTAAAGTATTTCTCACTTGATCTTCATATACATATATACATTTGATTATAATTTCAAACTATTCGTTTTTATATGAATACAATCTGATTGTTCGTGTAGTTAAGAATATTTTTTTAAATATATTCATTGAAATATATTTCTCTATATATTTTTTTAAATAATAGCTAGATTGTTTAATAAAGCCCGCCTCAGTGGCGTAATTGGCGTTATTGGCTAACGCGCTAGGCGTTTTGAGCTCAACCGCTGAGGACGGGGATATTGAGGTTTGAATCTCAGTTGGGTGAACAGAGGGTGGTTTTTCCTAAATGGTTTTTCACTCTCTCTCCGCGCAAAGGCAGGTTCACTTCCTATAATTCAACCTTCCCAATTCCTAATCCATTAGCGTAATTAGTACTTAAATCGTATAACCCAAACGGGTAGTAAGACGCGGTGCTAAATAATAATAATAATGTTTAATAATTAAATTATAGATATTTTCATAGAATAGATCGTGTGTGACTGGATAATATTACAAATATATTTTATGCAAATTTATTACTAATTTGCCATTGACAAGTATACATCATCGTTAAATTAAAATTAGCGTCGTTCACGAAATATTATATTTTTAATCCTTAAACAATTTTAACTGAACTGTTCTTTGAGGTGTTATAATTAATAGAGCAACAAATTTATAAAAAATATATCAATATAAATGTTTAACAAACTTCAAAGCATTTACTTACATTCTTAATCCTAATTTGATCAACGTATTTTTAAATTCAAAATGTTTCAAGATAAATTAGCTTTGTTCAAAAAATATTTACATACATATTCAGATCCTCAAAAATTGTTATGGGAATCCCCAATATTTAGATAATTACAAGAATTTGAAATCAAAAAAATATAATGATCTTTCATATATGCAATAGATGTATATTATATTGAGCTTAAAAAAAGTCCAATTTTTATAGGAATGCCCATATTAAACTACACATCATTTCATATATCCAAAATATCTAAATTTTTAATATTTAATTATTTCAACTTAATAATTATTTATTCTATTGAAGTTATATTTTCATAAAACATGAACTGGTTTGTGAATACGTGAGAATGAATCTAATAACTTTTCTAGTTGCCCGTTACAGTGGCCAAATGGTCTAACAGTCGCTGTCGTGTTGAAACTGCCCTACTGTAATAGGTTCGGGGTTCGGTAATATGTAATCTTCTCTAACTCAAATGAGGGTAGATTAACTATCAAATACTTCCTTTCTTATAAGATCCAGTGATAAAAAAAACAAACCTTACCTATTTCTTAGATAAAAGTCGGTTCTTATGATCATTAGGTTGTATGTTATTGTGGAACTGGATGGACATACTGATAATGTCCGTTCATCTGTATCCTTTCACGCTCTGTTTTGTATGTATGTGTGTATGTGCATATATGTGTTTACTCACTCCTAACCCCCTATTTACTCCCCTCTCACTTCCCCTTTCTATCACGCAATTAAGACTTCACCACCCAGGGAACTAATTATATAATTTTAAGCAGGCAACTATCATATCACTTCCAAAGAAAAGAAGATTATTGTGTTTAACACACATATTTTCTACAGAGATTGGACAAATTATTAGATGAATATAATAATAATAATACTTAGCACTGCGTCTTACTACCCATTAAGATTCAACGCTTAAGTACTAATAATTCTGATAGAATATAAATTGGGAAGGTTGAATACAGAGGAAGTGAGTCCTCATTTGTGTGGAGGGTGAGTGTAGAACCATTTATGATCAACCATCTCAGTATACCCAAGCTAGATTCGAATCTGATTCTCCGCTTTCTCAGTAGTTTTGATCAAAATAGAACTAAAGCGTTATATAACGCCACAAAGTTGGTTGAAAAAATTACTAAAATAGGCTATGTTATTTCCTCAATCATACACGAATATAGTTCAGTAAAATCATATTTTTTCTTTAAATATTAAATAATAATATTGAATTAATATTGAAATAATAAAATTTCATATTATTTTCTTTAGATTTTTTTATCTTAACTTGGCAAAAATAATATTCATCATCTGGTTGAATTTTGTTGTAACCAAAAATAATTATTCAAGTGTTCCTATCGTCAAATAATCTTGATGAAAACCATTTATGCACAATAAGATTATCATTTTTGCTCCCTTGTCAATCTAGATATGAACCTAATTGTAAACCTGTTAGCTATCAATAAAAGAGAATTCATCTACAAGCGATCACTACTAAAGAAATTTGGATTGAAAATGTGTTTCAAGTATGGAATCATGACAATATGATAAATTTAAAATATGTGAACATATTATTAACAGCATATTAAAAAATTATAAAATTGCATATAAAGATCAATGACATGAAAACAAAATTCTAAAGTAGCAAACGATTGTTTCATTTATTTTCTCTAACATTTAAATAATAAATAAAATATAATTTAAATGTATGTTTAGTGTAATAATTTATCCTTCCTTTGTAACTCCCTTTCAAAGTAGAAATGTACAACCTTGCGTGTACTAGGGGCCCGAGGCTCAATCCTCAGACCCGACACGGACTTATCTGTTTGCCAAACCCTTTCCATCACCTCTTACAAGACGTGTATTAATCACAACTTGTTAATGTGTGGAATGCCAGGCCTCCACCGTGGTTTGGATCCCACGTTTAACTGTAGGTCCTCTATTTCATCTCACAATCACCCTACCATTACACATTAACGTAAGTGCATATAAACCGAACGGGTAGTAAGAAGTGGTGCTAATAATAATCATATTAATAATATTAGTAACAAACTTTGTGCTGAGGATATATCTTTAGATTTCAATATCTGTGAATTTCTATCCATATTATACGTTAAAAGAAATCGTTTATTACGATGTTTACAAATTATTTGGATTGATATTTTATATTGCCCATTAAAAGTTATTAAACACGAATTCAAAATAAATTATATTAGTATTTCATTATCATCTAAATAAATATTCGAGGATTTTAATAATAAGTAATTAGTCCTCTCCTCTTAATAATGGGATCTAGTACACCAAATTTTCATATAAAATTAAAGTGTTCTTGCCACTCAAATGTGGGTGAACTTCACTTAATATTCACTCATCATCCTCACTCCTTATATTGACCCTTTAAGAATGGATTGTCTTGTATGGCTTAGTAAAAAAGTTCATTTTCACCGCCTCTTACTATCCATTCGTGTCATACGCATACTAATTATACTCATGTTTTTTTGGGGGATAAGTAAGGTTGAATTTAGAGGAATATTAACCATATTTCCATGAATGGAGAATAGATAACCATTTAGTAATATCCATCGTCAGTAAACCTCACAAGGGATATGAACCCCAATATACCCACGTGTTGTTTGTTGAACCCTATTGTGTTAATGGGAGAGCTACAGTAGCCCCACGACTTATTTGGTGCTAACTGACAGCTCACAGCTGAGAGCTGACGGCTTTGAAAAGTTACCAGACAAAATTATGTATCCCGACGCCGAACCAAATGATCTGTAAGAACCTGTGTTTATCAGCTGTCAGTCAGCACCAAAGAAGCCATGGGGCTAATGTAAGTATATCATGGTGCAACTGATACAGTATTTCCATTGGGTTGAAAAACGTTAGACCACTATGCCCTAGACTATATAGCCACCGAAAGTGCTATACATACACAAATTATTTGATTTAAGTTTACGTACTGTAGGATGTTAGGAATACGTATAAAATTAAAGTTAGTGGGAATGTATTTTTTACCATCAACCATTTTGTGAGAGGCATTTTCAAAGATAACTTCCAATTAGGAAAATTAACCCTCCTAATAAAGGGGGCTACCTGGATATCACAAAACCATTATTTGACATGTATAGAATATATTATATTTTAGAAGTTTTTAAATATAATGAAAATTTTGGCTATTTATCATATACTTTCATTTATTGTTTTAAACTACCTGTATAAGATAACAATTTTTTACACTCATTATCATTGGCGTAACTTGGTATTTATTTTCTGATTTTTTAAAATTAAAAATACATAGTTTTAAAATATAATAAATACAATGTATAATATGTTATAATAAATCAATTTCAAATTTCAAAGCATATCAAAAGATGGGAAATCCAGAGTATCTAGAGAATTAAAAGTTCTCCTGGTTCCCTTTCGGAAGCATTAGAACATGTATTTGGCCATTGTTCATTGGTACGTGGTTAAATAGGTCGTTAAAAGTTTTTTTTACCCATTCAGGTTAAATGATTGTATTACTGTATATGAATGACCAAAATCAACTTAAACCATGCTGTCACAGTCCAGTCTGTATTTATCTATCTTCTGCTGGAGAAAGGGACCATTCACTACTATTATTATATTAGTTTTATATTGTTTTAATTGTAAACTTGAGGCCTACAATTTATGATAAGTATGTAGGCCTTGCCTTTCTATCATCTTTACAATGTTTGATATAATACAGCCATTTGTCACCAAATTTACTTAAATTACATTAATTTTTTTTAAAAAAAAGCACCACGGTTTACTACACATGCGAGCTATATGCGTGTGTTTTATCAAGCTAATGGTATAAGGATGAAGAAAAGTGAATTTAAAAATGGTGTAAAACATTTCCTTTGAAGAAAATTGGAAAATACAAATGGAATTGCAACCCTTATTAAGATTACCACTACTTAAATAGGCTAACATCTTATAAAAGTCACTGTCTTTTCAAAATGGAAACTTTCCTGCAACGTCAAAGTTTTGCACCTGTTGTGGGGCCAAGGCTGTGTTAATTGAGCGTAGACAGGCATATTACATGCGCACCGGTCAATATAAATATTGATGATACCCTGCCAAAGATTTATCCCTATCATCAGTGGTCAACTAAGAAAATCCGCTAACCTTGGCCAGAGTTCTATCACCAGGAGGAGTTGTCTTCTACGTCCATGTGTACTAGACTCATATGACAAGGAATTAAGACTCAATCTAAGAATTTCTCTGAAGAGAACCTTAACCTATGTCACCCTGATTGAGCCCTTGGAGGATGTCAGGTTCTTAGTCTTAAGAATAATCCTGAAGAGGGCTTTAACCTATGTCACCCTGATATAGCCCTTGGAGGATGTCAGGTGCTCAGTCTTGAGAATAATCCTGAAGAGGAATTTAACCTATGTCACCATGATTGAGCCCTTAGAGGATTTCAGGTGCTTAGTCTTAAGAATAATCCTGAAGAGGAATTTAACCTATGTGACCATGATTGAGCCCTTGGAGGATTTCAGGTGCTTAGTATTAAGAATAATCCTGAAGAGGAATTTAACCTATGTCACCCTGATTGAGCCCTTGGAGGATGTCAGGTGCTTAGTCTTAAGAATCATCCTGAAGAGGGCTTTTGCCTAAGTCACCCCGATTATGCCCTTGAAGAAAGTCAGGCACCTAGTCTTAGTATTCACCCTAAACAAGGCTTTTAACCTAAGATTATGAAAGGGAACCTCCTGAAAATAAGGCACTAACAACAAACCGCCAAGTGTGTGGCAAGTAAAGGGGAATTGAGGTAAGCCACCCCCTCCTCCATTCCCTTCCACACAGACTACCTCAATAGATATTAATCTGCTATTCCAGTTAAACCCTCTGGACGTCGCTGCCCGTGGGCCGCCATTATAAGGCACTCTGCCAGGATTACTGGTTGAGAATATCTCACAGGCAGTCACCACGAGTGTGAGCCCATCTCAAAATCTAAAAGCTTTTATCACCAACCCGGTGCTACTCCCATTAACAACCCTCAGTACACTCGAACGGGATCTGAACCGTGATCTTCCTGTATTTGTAAGTCCAGTTTATTTTGAGAGTGACAGCTTATACCCATGGGACAAACAAAGTGAGTCGTTTAAAATTTGAATGTGGCTTTTAAATAATTATATAAACCATGCAGATTTATTAGTTATTTTATTTAAATATCTTTAATGTATAGCATTCTCAATAATTGATGGAGGTTTTGTGATCATGAAAGAAATTAAAATCGAGATTATCAATGTTGAAATTTCATTACTTTAAAAATAGTTTTTTTGCGAAGTCACCTGTCTCTCTGTTTTTCTGTTTCACTTAGAGCTCAACAGAGTTTAATAGCAGGATTAAAACTTTTTATCAAGGTAACTCATAAGGTTCGTCAGAGGTATTTCAGAATTATATATTCAATCCTAATATAAATGGTAGTAACACCTAAGGGAAAGAAAAGAAAATATCAATTTTCTTGAAATCGGCTTTAAATCTTTCATTAAAAATTTAATATACACCATGATTAAAATCCAATCTTCGTTGGGTAACGGCGCTGAAGGGATTGTGTGGTTACTTTTCAGAGATAGCGTTGCCATTCTTTCGTTTTTGTATGGTCAAGCTCCCCTTTATTATAAGATAAGTTTCGTAACGGTGGTTGGTTGGTGCTGCCAGTAGCTCCTTCTTACTCTAACACACCACCTTCCGATATAGCTGAGAGCGAAGAGATTTTACAAGAGTTAACTGAGCAAGAGCGAAATTAAGTTTATCTCCATAAGACCTACGGTTACTCCAGACATTGGTTGTAGACTTTGTTTAACTTTACAAATCAAATTTCACATCTGATTTAACCTCAAGAAACTACTTAAGGTACTTTCTATGTATGGATATGTTCAATTTTGATATATCCATAAATTTATAAGATACCAAATAAATTATAGTAGAAATTTATTTGGACGATTAAATATATAAAACATTTATTTAAAATAATTTTGTTTTCAAACAAATACCCTACGAGCTATAAACAACTACATATTTTAAATAAAGTTCTAAGAAATATTATTTATACACTCATTGGTGAAGTGTAGTGTTCCTTTTTTCCTAAATGTTTTCTATACAGTATATAATATTTCATTCACCCTCTTTGAGGAAATATGATTCATTCTTTTTCCATAATGTTTCTACAAAAATATATATTATTTAATATCAAAACTATGAGATTTAATAAAATGTCTTATTGTTGATAATGGAGGTAGACTATTGTTGTCCCATATTTATTTAAGCTGATTTATGCTATAAGTCAAGAAAGAGCAATTTAAATATTACGTTTAATAAGTTAGATAGAATAGATTATTTATTTGTATGTGTTCTACTACAAAGATATGCAATGTAAAGCATATTTCCCCGAACAGCTACTAATTAGCCTCTATAGTATCCTTCAAAATGCAATGTCAGATTATTTGAAAGGATTGAGTGTTTAGTATTCAACTGGAGGAAGGTTTAATGTGCAATATGGTTGCCATTGTGTGTGTGTGTGTGTGTGTGTGTGTGTGTCTGATCGTGAGTAGGATTTCGTTTACCAGGAAAAGGAGTGGGTCGTGGAGGGGGAAGAGATGAAAGGAGTTGAGCAAACTTAGCAACTTTTGGCGTCGCGACTATGAGCAAACAAACCGCTCGCCTCACAAAGATTTTCCAAGACTCTTTCTTGTTTGAAAAGTCAACAAAATGAAACTCGATCTGATGGGGGAATTTTTTTTATCTAATAATAAAATAAAAAAAGCAGGGATTAACCTAAAAGTTTGAAATCTCTCACACGGTTTTTAATATAGAAAAACTTTATGAAAAATATATTGTTTCCTCTCATAATATGAGGAATATTTCCCTGGAATTTGTAAGAATGTATCTTTATAAAATCAATGTTTGCAATAATAATGATTGTATCAATTGAAAGATTTTTTTTTTCATTTGTTTAAGGAATATGATCTACATCTCATTCGCCCGATTCAGTGACCACATAATCTAAGGCATCACTCTTGCAATAGACTAGACTGGCAATGAAGGGAAGATTAAAGTTAGAGTCCCAGTTGCGTGCCTTGAGGGTGGTTCTTCCTTAATAGTTTTTCACTCTACCTACACGCAGATACCCGCCTCGGTGGCGTAGTTGGCTAACGCGCTTGTCGTGTTGAGCTCGACTGCTGAGGACGGGGAGATCGAGGTTCGAATCTCGGTCGGGTGAACTGGGGGTGGTTTTTCATAAATGTTTTTCCACTATCCCTCCACGAAAATGCGGGTTCACAATCTCTAATACAACCTTCCCAATTACTACTCCACTAGCGTAACTAGTACTTAAAGAGTATAACCCGAACGGGTAGTAAGACGCGGTGCTAAATATTATTATTATTGTTTTATTATTATTATTATTATTATTATTATTATTATTATTAGCACCGCGTCTTACTACCCGTTCGGGTTGTACGCACTTACGCTAATGTGTAATGGTAGGGTGATTATGAAATGAAATGGGGGACCTACAGTTTAACGTGGAATCTAAACCACGGTGGAGACCTGGTATTATTATTGTTATTATTATTATTATACGCAGATATGGTTACACCTCTTTGATTTAAAGCTCTCCATACCTAAAACACTAGCGCAGACGGTACAAAGGAGTATAATCTTTATGGTTTGTAAGACGTGTCGTTAAAAAAAATCTTTATAACTTATTAATTAGATTAATATACCGGGTTTTTTGATCGTTGGTTTCTAAGTTTCCCTTAAAATTGCCACATTAATGGACGTAATATGGTGTATGAGAAGTATTCGGGAACCTCCAAACGATTGAAGCGTCCTCTACTGTATACTATATTTCTGTGTTGCAATCCTCGGTCACCCAAATTATTCTCACCGTGATTTGTAAATTGAAGTGGTTATTGTTACTATTCGTTCGGGTAGTACACATATTATTTGAACTTTTTGGATATAATAGAACCGAGTAGAATTTTTGAGGTAAGTTTATCATATTGGTGATGAGGTAAAATAAAAAAAAAATAGTCTCACATTATTCTAAATGGATAATATCTGTCACCCAGTTTAAAATGATAGTGAAGCATTAGACCTTGCACCCACCGATCTATCATATCATTATCAATTAATTTCAGCAAGTTGCATGGTCAATTAAATAAAATGCTTCCATATTCATTAAAATGTTTCCAACAATCTTCCTCCTTGAATTGATTACATTTCCTCTTACTTACACACGTCCTGTTATGCTCCTTCCATCTCGTTCTTGGACACCCTTGCGGACTTTTTTTCTTTATATTTGATTTCCAGAACCTATACAGTTATGAGTAAACGTGACAACAGTTATGAGTAAACGTGACAACAGTTATGAGTAAACGTGACAACAGCTATGAGTAAACGTGACAATAGTTTTGCGCCGTGACACATGCGGGGATACAGAATAAAAATGTACGGGTTTTTACTCTCCCTTCTTGAATAACTCTATTGTTAAATAAAGATTGTACATAATTTTAACGAAGGTTATTGTAAAAAAAAACATATATATGCTAGCGACCTCCCTTGCAAACCTTTTACGGTACATTTCTCCTATTAGATTTTACCTTTCTTTCCTTTCAACTTCTCTCTTTTTCTATCCGAGGTACAAGAGCATGTTTGAAATAGAATAATCGTAAAAAAAAAGTACTTTGACTTAACTTTCATTAAATAAAAATAAATATACAATTTAAACTCCAATTTGAATTGAGATCATACAAAATTGGCACAATAAAACTTTTTACTTTGAATGAGACTTTCCTTATAAAATTGAACTTTTACAAAGTATTGAAATTCTTTTTTTTTTCAAAATGTATTCTTGTAATAATGGTTGAAGTCTATATAGCAATTCTGTAATCAATGATTATGGCACTCGTTGTAGTTAATTTTTGACAGAGGAGCTAGGTTTGATTCTAACCAATTCTCCTTGGTTTAAAATATTTATTAATCTATATATATCACTTCAAGAAATTACCTGCTAACTTGCTCAAAAAATAAATAATTCTAGTCCCCACTTCTATATTCCAATAACCCGCCTCGGTGTCGTAGTTGGCTAAGACGCTTGTCGTGTTGAGCTCGACCGCTGAGAACGGGGAGATCGAGGTTTGAATCTAGGTCGGGTGAACTGGGGGTGGTTTCTCCTAAACTGTTTTCCACTCTCCCTCCACGCAAATGTGGGTTCACTTCCTCTAATTAAACCTTCCCAATTCCTAATCCATTAGAGTAATTAAGTACTTAAAGCGTAAAACTCGAACGAGTAGTAAGACGCGGTGCTAATTATTATTATTATTATTATTATTATTATTATTATTATTATTATTATTATATTCCAATAATTGATCAATATACTATGTTCATCTCATAGCGAATGTGATTTTTATTGTTATTACAAAGCCATATAGCATGAAAATAGCCTCTTTATTTCAACTATGAAATTTCCAAAACAGCTTCGGAGTGGTGACAATGAACACAATAATTGAAAACTCTTTTTTATTCCATAATTGATCCAATCCTGATAGATCACTCTGACCAAAAATTAATATACAGTAGTAGCGGTTGCTTTCTTTTCTCTGATAATTCCATAGCAAACTTTAGAGATATAACAAAGAACAATCAAGATATTTATTGTATACTTTATGAATATTATATACAAGCTTAATATCTGTGACAAAGATTAAAATAACAAATTATTTAATACTTGATCTGTTACACACCAACTTATTTTATGTGACTTAAAGAAAAATAACAAATTCTTTCCTTCTCTATGATTGCAACACACCCTCTTAATATTTTTGACAAAACGTAAAATAAGTTATTTCCTACTCTATGACTCTAACACACCAGCTTAGTATGCGTGATAAAAAAAAAGTTAAATAACAAATTATTTCGTACTCTACTACTGCATCAAACCAGCTTATTAAATATGACAAAAAGTAGAATAATAAATTCTTTCCTACTTTATGAATGCTACACACTAGCTTTTTATCTGTAACAAAGAGTATAATAACAAATTATTTCCTATTCTGTGACTGATATACACTAGCTTAGTATATGTGACAGATTAGAAAGAAAAACTTTTTACCACTCTGATTGCTCCACGCCATCTAGGGAAATGTGACCAATAACATAGTTTCTTATTTCGTAAATTGTGATTGTAATTCAAAACAATATTTTGATAAGAGACAATATTTATTTCTCTAGATCTAATTTAGACTCTTTTAAACCGTGAAAGAAAATGAAAAAAGGGGCCAATGTCAGGAATTTATAAAGACATTTACTTCTTAAATAACGCATAAAATATGGACATCAACCACGCATATCAGCGCTCCAGTAGGTGGCAAACCTTATAACTTATTATTTAAGTTATAAAGCACAAAGTTAATTTCATTTAAGACAACTACGCCCTAGTATTACCAAACACCATCTTAATTCCCCAATTTTCTATAGAGACAAAATGTTTTCCGTGAATATATAAAAATATAAATAAAGTTTATTCGCAATCATATCTTACGATATGTCAGTAATTAAGTTAGGACCAATAATTATTCAATTTCAATTGAAATTTACATATATTTGCAGTAAAAAAAAAGGAATTAAACATCAAATATTTATCTACTTAGAATCATCCATCTCGAAGATCAAAAATAATTCATAATGTAATATTAAACTATCGATATATTTCGATTCCAGCAATGATCTCTTGAGTTAATGATTTATTATAATCATTGCAAACATTTTCAAATCAACAACTATCAAATTTAAACTTAATTCCAATATCATAGTATTTTAAATCTCATAGAAAAAATTAATAAACCAAAAGAGAATTTTGAATAGTTATATTAAATTATATATGTATACATATTTTAGCCGAAACATTAATTCGACCTTACATTTTTCAATAAAGCCCAGCCAATGCTAACCTCTCTACAAAGAGTCAATTCTAAGAGGGACGGTAATGGTAACATATATGCATTATATATTATTAGACCCAGAGAAAGGGGAGATCAAGGAACATGTTTGGTGGAATATAGTTGGGTCACGTGGGAGGGGTAACGCATGACAGAACGCATGCTCATGAAGCTTTGAGAAAGAACTCAATTTTTCTGTAACACTATTCTGTGGGCTAGAATACGTCACCAGAACGATTTCTTTTCCAAATCAATTTAGAATGCTGCACGCCTTCTAGTGGTCACCACTCGAACTCTGGTTGTTAGTCGGTTGCTTATGCGCCGTGGCCTTGTTAAGATGTCTAGAGACATTGTGGAACAGTCTTGTGGTGTTTTGATGGTACAACAGGGCAAGTATATCACGCTATCTAGTCTTCTTTCAAATTTTCTTCTAGCTAAAGCTTACACACTCAATTGTATTTATATTATTATGGCTTTTAAATGTTCAAGGAAGCATAAACTACACAATTCCCTCTCTCATTCTATTAATATATCAGGAATGCCAGTGGTGCCGTGGTTCGGATTCCACGTTAAACTGTAGGTCCTCCATTTCATCTCACAATCAACCTACCATTACACATTAGCGTAAGTGCGTATAACCCGAACGGGTAGTAAGACGCGGTGCTAATGATAATAATAATAATATATTTCTCTTTTTTATCTATTAACCTCATTTTATATCTTTCTTTATTTCTTTTTTTATCTTTCTCTCCTTTCTTCTGTATATCTCTTAATTTTTTATATTTACTCTACGTCTCTTTCTGTCCAATTTCTTCTTTCTCTTTGTTTATATTTATTTCTGTTTATTTTTATACCTCTCTCGTTTCCTTCTTGTATCTCATTTTCTACTTACCTCTTTCTTTTCTCTATCTTATTGCTCTTTTCCCCCTCTATTTATCTCAAGCACAAACAAATAGATAGATTTCAGAAGAAGAAAGTCAGACTAAGAGCTATATACAGAAGTCTTATTTTATAAACTCAAAATTCTTTATAGACAAATCATCTAATTTTTTTTGCTATCCTCGATGCAACCCGCGTGTTTCTGCTAGGGTCGCCCTGCCCCTACCCACCACCCCTTACCATACGTTTGTAATGGTTAAGGAGGAAAGGGATATATTCCCCTCACGTCTTCTCTTGTGCCGTCTGACCCGTGTCTGTTCGGTGTCTATCTATCTATCTTTCTCCTTCCAACGCTCCAAACGGGATGGCGCCGGCATAACCAATGGCGCCTACGTCCCTTTTCCCCTTCCTCCCTTGCCAACCCTCCCTCTCTACGGTCTTCTCACGCTACGTGCGTGGCCAAATCTCTTACATCTGCTTTAGAGAGAGGTCCCTCCCCTCAAGACATGGAGGAGCGCGTGAAGAAGAGGAGAATAGGGCATAGGAGGGAAGGAGACCTCTGGGTTGTGATACACGTCTTACATTAGCAGCTGGTTCCGCCTCGTGCCGTTATCATTTTACAAATAAACACACCCGGAAAACAAACGGTAACAAACAAAAACACTCAAAAATTTTAACGTCGGCTGAACAAAATTACTGATTTCAAATGAAATGGGTGAACATATCTACAACCCAATTTGCATAGCAAGGGTCATTTGTAAAATATAAACACACATTTATAGCATTTAATATATTATTCATATTATTATATTCATTTAAAAATTTAGTATCATATCATACTAACCGTTCGGGTTGTACGCATATTTAATATTTACCCTAATGTGAGAGTGAGGAAGGTGAAATGTAGATACAATTTGCGTGGAGAAAAAGTGTCAAAGCATTAGTAAAAACAACTCAGTAAATCCAACCAGTATTTGAACCTAGATCTCCCCACCATTGGCACTCCAGTTTTTTTATTCGCAAAGAGTAAAGCCTTAGATCAGTATAGTAAACGTTGTCACCAATCAACAAAAGTGGTAGAATAACCATAAAAGTGTCGCTAATTTGAATCAAACTATTATTATTATTACCACATCTTACTACCCGTTCGGATTGTACGTACTTACGCTAATGTGTAATGGTAGGGTGATTGGGAGATGAAATGGAGGACATACAGTTTAACGTGGAATCCGAACCACGGTGAGAGGCCTGGCATTCCCCACATTAACAAGTTGTGATTAATACACGTCTTGTCAGAGGTGAAGGAAGGGGTTTGTCAATCAGATAAATCTGTGCCGGGACCAAGAATTGAACCCTAGAACCCCCAGCACAAAGTCACAATAAAATAGTATTTTTCTGATGTTAATTTCTAGTTCAAGTTTGATATTTTATGAATACCACTGGAGGTATTCCATTTTTTAAAAGGAGTTATCGACGCAAAACGGATATACACATACTCCTCTATTTTATTTACCAACACTGGTTTTATCTTTGGCTTTGTTGTCAAAGTAAATGTTTGTAACTTATTGCCCATACGGCAGGTAAAGTTTATTATTGCGTAAGGAAGGTTAGTACCCGCGTGGCAGGAAAATATTGTATGGTCTCATGAACCAGGTATTAGAAAAGAATAGCCCATATGGCACCTAAAGCTTTACATTGTTATTACATTTTTTACTAGCCGTTGGAGGAATCTTATATTTACATTTAATTGTAACCAATTCATGGTTACTGAAAGTTACCGTAACTCTTGTTTTGTCATAGCTTCATATTACACATATACTGTTCAATATTTATCACCAATAAAACCAAAATGTTATGTTTGACCTATTTCCTTTTATCAAACTTTTATGATATAGCCTTCGCTTGCACCCGTAATATATAGATTGAAATGGTTGAAGTGTGAGTTCATAGAAGCATAAAGTGAATAGACCAGTGTCGGCCTATTTGCTTTTCGTTATTATCTTATCGGCTCCTCTGCAATTATTGTTTCCTTTTATTTATGGTTTATTTATGTTATGCACCAGCCTTATTCTTTTGGGAAGACTAAGGGCGGGGCTACAACTTCAGACACAAAGATTGTCAAATTATTAAATCGTCTTGTATTTTCAATACGAGCAATTTTCATCACATATGTATTAGGAAGTTTAAAATAAATAGTCGTGTTTTGAATAAACTTATTCAAAGAGTGTGTGTGTTGTTTTCAATGCTCTATTAAGTTTTCATTTTTAACATTGTTTGGTAATATTACACGTCAAGTCTGTACGCTTTAATATATTACTATATTAGTTTTATCATTTTATAGATATTATTAAATTAATATTTGTCGAATAATATTCATACTTAAAATCATGTGAAAATATGCCTCATAAAGCTTTTAGAATATGACTGTAAAAAAATGAAATAGCGTCAAGAATTAAATAATTAGGACAATTAGCATTTTTAGTGATATTAAACGTTCAGGGCGACCAGCTATCTTTCATTGTCCATCTTCCTTATAGCTTTGTGATAATTGGATGTGACTTTCTCATAAAAATTGTATATTTAAATATTTATTTGCTAACCTGGAATTCTTATACTATTTGTATAATTTTAATTTTTAGCCTAATCTCAAAATGTATTTATATTAATTAACCCTTCCACCCATTTCCCCTAGCTACGTTTTGATATTTTCATTTTTTAGACTTTTATCATTATAATATAAGGTACTTATCTATAATTTCTTGAAATATTTCAAGATTCCATATCATAAGTGTCTAATATTTAATGGATACACATACCCATTTATTTTATGCCTCAGATCTCCAGGTAAAAATGTTATACAGATTACAATTCTTTTCTGTCAGCAAAATTGGGGGTCAATTAGGTAAAATGATGGCGCTACAAGACCTCAAATTTGGCAACATATGGACCTACGTGTTAGACAACTTATCAATTTTCAGTACATTCTACCCGCCCCTGTGGCGTAGTTTGCCAAAGCCCATATCACACGACACTAGCTCGTACTTTGAATCCAGTGTGGTCGCTAGTACATCATCATCTAGTGTCGTGTGAATCCGAAACAGTAGACTGGTTCTGCCTCTTGGTACTAGATACCATACTGGCTGTGAGATAGAAAAGGCTCTATTTTCGTACAAGTCCCGACACAAGTCTGTGTAATTCGACCAATTAATGCGCGCTGAGAATGTGTGTAGAGAAATAATAGAAATGGCGCCAACATGGTCATAGGATGTGATTTTGTTGTTGACAGAAAATTATTCTAAGCATCCTTGTTTATATAATAACAAATTGCCACAATATGACAATATATTTAATAGATATTTAATTAAAAACATGTCATTAAAAACCTCAAACTGTGTTCCAGATCCAATTTTTATCTAAATAAACTTGATAGCATGCCAGCTTTGGGTGGTTGTTTTTTTAGAATAAAAAGTGTGCGTAGGCCTAAAAAAGAACATTTGTGTATCAAGGATACTGTACATGAACAATCATGGGCTTAAGGGCCTCTGACAACATCGTAAATAAATGAATACAAATTTAGGGAGATATGAACCTTTTTGGTGTCACCCCGAACGTATCTTACCTAACCTCCGAATGTATCAATTTTAGCATCCCTCGACCATTATTTCGTCTTTCCTGCCAGTATCGTGTCCATATTATTTTCCTACGCTCCCTCTCGTAATTTACAATATCATTATTAATAATTAATGCAGCTGCTTCACCCAAAATAAATCTCTGGTGTTCGATAAATATTGGTTCTAGAATTTAGTTCCAAACTAGCATAGTGTGAATACTCTCGTCCCATTTCTATTGTACTAGCTAGTATACAGATATATAGGCGCTAGCCAGCACATTCGATTTCTGGTACGTATATTACCCGCCCCGGTGGCGTAGTTGTCTAACGCACTTGTCATGTTGAGCTCGACTGCCGAGGACGGGGAGATCGAGGTTCGAATCTCAGTCGGGTGAACTGGGGGTGTTTTTTCTTAAATGGTTTTCCACTCTCCCTCCACGCAAATGCACTTTCACTTCCTCTGTATTCAACCTTCCCAATTCCTAATCCATTAGCCTAATTAGTACTTTAAGCGTATAAACCAAACATGTAGTAAGACGCGGTGCTAGATAAAAAAATAAAAAAATACTTGTATTAATCACATCTTGTGAATGTGGGGAATGCCAGGTTCCCACCGTGGTTTGGATCCTACGTTAAACTGTAGGTCTTAAATATAATCCCACAATCACCCTACCATCACACATTAGTGTAAGTGCGTATAACCTGAACGGGTAGTAAGACGCGGTGCTAATAATAATAATAATAATACCAAGTTCTTTGCGTGGAAATACTTGTAGCCCCCTCCAACATGTGATTTTTGTTGTTGTTTTACATAAAGATAGATTGGAAGATCTATAGATGTACACTGATTTATTAGCATATCTTTAAATAAACTAACTTTTCTTCAAACTTGTACGTCTTTCATTCTCGGTTTTGTTTCATACATTGAGTTTCACAATCTTCGTTGTACATAAAGATTTGGTCTAGTAAAATCCAGATCTCTTTTCAGATACATTTCAGCAGAATAAAGTATCATTGTGAAATCGCAGAGAGAAATCTTAAACCTTTCGGTGGATCAGAGTTTTCAATATCCACAATGGTTTTGTTTCTCTTTATCGTTTTATATACTTCCTCTTCTTTATACATTATATAACTATACTGTTTCTGCCTTTATCTTAAGTCTTCGCTTTATTAAATATGAAATTTGGTACAGGCACATGATTCTGTATGATATAAATTGAACTAAGCATAAAATCAATAAACATACAATTTATTTTACCCACGCCAGTGAGCCCGTGGGTAAAATGTTTATCTAAATATTTTAGAAGGAAATGGAGTTTGGATTTCCAATACAGAACATGATTACTAATGGTGTTATTTTCCTTAGGGTTCTTAACAAATCACTATATTCTAATACAAGTAATTAGGTGACCTGGTGGTCTAGGCGTAAGGTTTCAGAATTCTGTGCAGGCGACCGGGGTTCAATCCTCAGTGCCGGCACAGATTTAGCTGATTACCAAACCCTTCCTTCTCCTCTGACAAGACATCTTGTGAATGTGGGGAATGCCAGGCCTCCACCGTGGTTCGGATTCCACGTAAGACTGTAGGTCCTCCATTTCAACTCACGATCACCCTACTATTACACATTATCGTAAGTGCGTGTAACCCGAACGGGTAGTAAGACGCGGTGATAATAATGATAATAATAATAATAATACAAGTAATTATTATTATTATTCTAAATTCTATCATCCTTATTCATTTAATAATACAATAATTAGTATTAAAATAGTTCTTATGGGTAGTGAGACTTTGAAAAAACCCGCTATGGTGTCTTATTGATCTGAGGTGTCACCCTTTCAGTAGACTACACTGCCCGATAGCAAGAAGATCAATGTTCAAATCTTGATCGGATATAAGGAGAGTGGATTTATAATACGGTCTTCTACATTTTCTCTAAGAAATTGTGGACTTAGCTCCTCATAAGATAACCATCCTAATCCCTAAGATCATTAGCGAAATTATTACATAAGCGTATAAACCTAACCGAAAGTAAAACGCGTTGCAATTTTTTGTATTTGTTCCCAAAATAAGATGACTATAGGATTTATTTTTTCATTTCTTAAAATACACAATATTTTTCTTGTTAGATATCACAAATATTTTTTTTAAAGTTATGTTATTTTTTTCTTTCTAAAATTTTTGAAAAAGATTTGATTTGGAATTATAAAAAAAAATCTGTTAACAACTTCAAACATGCAATTATTTTAATGTGTCTAAAGTAGCTTAAATAAATTAAATTTGAGTTAAAGATTTTTTCGGCACCATGTCTTAACTAACGTTTTGGCTTAATGCCAATATATTATTATTAATATTATTACTACCCGTTCGGGTTATACGCACTTACGCTAATGTGTAATGGTAGGGTGATTGTGAGATGAAATGGAGGACCCTCCGTTTAACGTGGGATCCGAACCACGGCGGAGGCCTGGCGTTCCACACATTCACAAGTTGTGATTAATACACGTCTTGTCAGAGGTGAAGGAAGGGTTTGGTAATCAGATAAATCTGTGTCTGGACCGAGGATTGAATCCCGGATCTCAGAACAGAAGTCTGACACCTTACCCCTAGACCACCAGGTTACCCACCTGGTAAATATATTGATCTTGCTCATATATTAGAGATGCAAAAGATTGTATTTACGAGAAAGTGTACTGGCTATACAGTCCATTGCGAGAATTAAGTTTTAGACCGAAGTGTTTTATTTAATTTTTTTTCTTGGCGGTACCGAAACCATAATTTGAACTAGTGGGGAAATGCTCTAAGGTGTCAGTCTCGCAATAAATTGGATTGTTGGGGCTCTTATATTTCCTATCAATTCTGGTGTTGGGTTAACATCCTCCCTAAGAAAACCTTACTCCCAAAAATATTCAGGCTTATAGTTTGGTGGTCAGTGCCCCTAGACGTGAAACTAGGGGTCCTGGGTCTGATTCTCGGCTGGTAACTTGAGTGTCTTTAACTTAAGAGGATTTTTTTCCAGTTTTCGCATGAGTTTGGTATATTAGAATTAAATCAGTCTTAAGGCTACCACTTACCACTTCTACTCAACTTGGGTATTACGCTTAGACATCCATTATAGGTGTACCCTGGGCAACGTTATATGCCACCAAGGTCATGATTGGTCTACATACAGGCAATTGAACTGGATGTCCTGTCCCTCCCGGTTGGTAATGCCATAAGATAAGAAACAAGTATGAACAAAATCTAAAATGAATTTTGTAATGGTCATTGTGTTAAACAAAATAAACTAAATATTAAACACACAAGAAAAATCCTCAACGGCAAAAGATTAAATGCTTAGCCATTTCCAATAAAATTCCCGAAGCGAAATAAAGAAGTTATTTGCTTACGCCATCCGTATATGAAACCAAGTTAACATTTCCCTACAAGTTAGGCTTGAGCTTTTTGACGTAACTTATTTATTATAAATTACCAGGAATATGTAGTACTTTAGGTGGAAATGTAGGGAACAAGAAATAAGGGGAGTATTATTGAAGAAATTATACCCAGTCTTTTTTGGACAAAATAAATAATTTATTGGTCCTTTAGAAAAAAAAGTTTAATTTTATTCCCACGTCGTTATCCCCAGTTGTTGAATATCTGACATGAGCATACCGGCATTAGATGACAAATATTCAAATGAAAATAAAAGTTTTCATCTCATTTCAGGACACCATTTACTGATATTCAAAAACTGTTGATATCGCCATGTGAATAAATTAAACTATATGAATCTACTGTGAAATTATTAGATTTCTTTTTAATTAGGAATCAAATAGCCAAAGTTAATATTTATACTTTTTAGTGAGGATTACTACATATAGGTATCGTTTTCTGAGTATTGTAAAATAACAATTGGACCTGGGAATCAAACCCAAGACCTTTGGCTCAGTACGCCAATGCTCTAACCACTGAGTTATCCAGGAATCGTCCCATGCCCAGGGTCCTTCTTCACTCATATTTTAAGACAGAGTCCACGATGGACGTGTGGAGATCGTCGGCCACAAATGCGTGATTTATTAAGATCACGAGATATCAGAAAACACAGTCACCTTAGACTTGGTAGTTAGTTTAATGCTGCATTTGGTACAATTATTATAATAAGGGTGACCTGGCGGTCTAGGGGTAGGGTGTCAGACTACTGTACTGGCGGCCGGGGTTCAATCTTCGATCCCGGCACAGATTTATCTGATTACCAAACCCTTCCTTCACCTCTGACAAGACATCTTGTGAATGTGAGGAATGCCAGGCCTCCACCGCGGTTCGGATTCCACGTTAAACTGTAGGTCTTCCATTTCATCTCACAATCACCCTACCATTACACATTAGTGTAAGTGCGTATAACCCGAATGGGTAGTAAGACGCGGTGCTAATAATAATAGTATAATTGTAAAGGATCGCTTTTTTTATAATCAAATAGCCAAAGATATTAATTTTGATTTTTAGTAAGGATTACTCCATCTAGGTATTATATTTTGAAGACAGACTAAAACTATGTTCTGAAAAATAAAATCCGCAAAAATACTGTTTATCTTGCGTTACCATCACTCCTACCTTAATCAAGTAAACTGCCGCGTATCATAATCAATAGGATCATGAACGACATCATTAGCAATGTGACGTCATCAATGACGAGTCTCTCATTGTTACAGTGGACCTCATTAACACACATCATACATATCCCATGCACACTGTATTGAGGGGGGAGATGAAGCCACAAGTACCGATCAGCTGCGCGCGAATGTGGTTAACCCGTCATCTACTGCGCATGAGGATCGTTTTGTTGCCAGAGAATATGTGTATAGGTGGTAATTAGGGGAAGGAAGAGAGGTGTGGGAGTACCAAATACCCATTCTCTACACAACACATTGCCGGAATCTAGAAATAACCTTTTTTTTTCTAACTTTCTCTTATAAAGAGGTGACCTGGCAGTCTAGGGGTAAGGTGTCAGACTTCTATGCTGGGGGCCGGGGTTCAATCCTCGGTCCCGGCACAGATTTATCTGATTACCAAACCCTTCCTTCACCTCTGACAAGACATCTTGTGAATGTGAGGAATGCCAGGCCTCCACCGTGGTTCGGATCCCACGTTAAACTGTAGGTCCTCCATTTTCATCTCACAATCACCCTACCATTACACATTAGCGTAAGTGCGTATAACCCGAACGGGTAGTAAGACGCGGTGCTAATAATAATAGTAATATTGTAAAGGATCGCTTTTTTTATAATCAAATAGCCAAAGATATTAATTTTGATTTTTAGTGAGGATTACTCCATCTAGGTATTATATTTTGAAGACAGACTAAAACTATGTTCTGAAAAATAAAATCCGCAAAAATACTGTTTATCTTGCGTTACCATCACTCCTACCTTAATCAAGTAAACTGCCGCGTATCATAATCAATAGGATCATGAACGACATCATTAGCAATGTGACGTCATCAATGACGAGTCTCTCATTGTTACAGTGGACCTCATTAACACACATCATACATATCCCATGCACACTGTATTGAGGGGGGAGATGAAGCCACAAGTACCGATCAGCTGCGCGCGAATGTGGTTAACCCGTCATCTACTGCGCATGAGGATCGTTTTGTTGCCAGAGAATATGTGTATAGGTGGTAATTAGGGGAAGGAAGAGAGGTGTGGGAGTACCAAATACCCATTCTCTACACAACACATTGCCGGAATCTAGAAATAACCTTTTTTTTTCTAACTTTCTCTTATAAAGAGGTGACCTGGCAGTCTAGGGGTAAGGTGTCAGACTTCTATGCTGGGGGCCGGGGTTCAATCCTCGGTCCCGGCACAGATTTATATGATTACCAAACCCTTCCTTCACCTCTGACAAGGCATCTTGTGAATGTGAGGAATGCCAGGCCTCCACCGTGGTTCGGATCCCACGTTAAACTGTAGGTCCTCCATTTTCATCTCACAATCACCCTACCATTACACATTAGCGTAAGTGCGTATAACCCGAACGGGTAGTAAGACGTGGTGCTAATAATAATAATAATAATAATCTTATAAAGAGAGAGTCTAGTTCAACTAAGAAGCTGTAAACAATTGTAATTACGCGATTGTTATCATAGAGGATACGATCATTCATTTAGATCAAATTAGTTTAAAAATGACCCCTTGATACGGGAATCGAACCCAAACCCATTAGAATGGTAAGCTAAAGGTTCTGGATTCAATTTCAGTGTCAAAGGATCTTTTTTATATCAATTCAATTAAATTGAAGAGAAAGTGAGTACCTGAATTCCAAATAATTCAAACTCCAAAATAGCTAAAATACAGGAAAGTTTAAAAAGACATTAGTTTTTTCTGAATATTTTTAATTAAATGTACCAAGCAGAATACATTATTTTAGATACAAAATAAAGTTTGACACTTTAACTCAGTCACTAGTGGGTTTGTCTACAGAGCTAATAGTCCCGGGTTTTATCTCCGGCGTGGCCGGAAAAATTATCATTTGTGAAATGTTGGTTTACGCTTTCACAGTGATTAATTAATGGCCGGGGACTGGATGTTGTGCCGGTCCTAATCTCAAGTTAGAATATAAGGCATATTAAGCTACTACAGGCCTAGCTAGCCGGTTGTGGAAAATAAATGGTTTGAACAAAAAACTTACCCAGACCACAGGCTGGTTACAGTAATGGATGTTAAACCAAAATATATTTACAAACTACAACTGTTTCAATTTTTATTAACTATAAAGAATGGTGATAGCATTTTTAGTAGCATACGCTTATAAACTTAAGACTGGAATCTACACCTAAGTTAATTTTATTGAAATTCTCATAAAACCTGTGGAGAAGGTATTAATTAATGGCACTAATATCGTAGATGAAGTATATTTGATTTAAAATCCTTCACACGTGTTCAATAATACAATCTACATTTACAAATGTCTAGAATGTAAATGTCATTAAATTGTGCCAAACAGGAGTTAGACCGTTTATGTGGTACAGTATGATGTCTTTTGACATTTTAAAACCAAACATATGCTTAAATCCTTTGTTTTTTCTGAATATTGACGATTATCAACCTTAAGGATTTAAGAATTAAATAGTCAAAGCTATTATTTTTGCTTTGATGAGTATTTACTCTCATCGAGATATCATGATCAAAAAATTTAAAAATGACACCTGGAAATTAGAATTGAACTCGAGATTTTTGTCTTAGGGCGCCAAAGCTCTAACAGCTGAGCTATCTATGAATCTTTCAGTGCCCAGAGTAATTCTTTACTCTTATTTTAAGGCAGAGTCCATGATGGACTTGCGGAAAATCATTGTTTATCATATACTATGACTTAAATAGCATGGGAAGAAAGAACCTTGAGTTTTAACTCGACAGTTAATTTCCAAATTGTGTGTTACATCGCCATATTCTGATGCTAAAACAATGCAATATCAACATTATCTGCACACTACGCCATATTGAGGAATATCATAAGATGATCCAAATAAAGCCGAAGCCTTCTCAAGTTAAACCACATTTGATGTGACCTAATTGCGAATAGCTTTATTGCATCATGGCACAGCTTTATAGTCCTAGAAAGAAAATCAACACGCCTTCGACACTACTTTTAATCTAGGCTTGCTAACGCTTGTTGTTTATGGCTTTAAGGGTTCGTAACATAGCTTTTTGTACTAAGGTTGGTTTTACCCAAGATTATTTACCCACAAACATTGTAATTTTTCATTAATTTAGGGTATTTAAAGTGAAATTTCTGAACTGACGGATTCTATAGGTATGACTAATAAATTACCTTAAGTATAGAACAGATACATAATCAAACACCCTTTTATTAATTAATCACGACGAAAAAAAAGAAACATTTCACAAATGATATTTTTTTCTGCCATGAAAGGGATTGAACCCGAGACCATTAGTGCCATAGGCAGACACGTTTACCGATTGAGCTAATGTGATACGTATTTCCCATTAACACTCGACCAATATGCGGTTGTATTCAATTTGTTATTAATTGATAACCTTAGTATTTGTGGCCCTCAAAATAGATTCTAATCACATAAATTATTCTCTAAAATTATTGAGAGTTTACACTTAAGGGGGTTCTCTACTACAGCTCTGAAATGCGATGCTGATGTCTTGAAAAATATATTTATTTAAAAAGTTGTTTGTTATTTCAAAATATGTATCACATCAAATTGGAGTTGAGGGAAATCAAGACATCAGTATGGAAAAAAAACTTTATTTTCTTTGAGATATTATTTTAATAATTATCGTAAAAATGATTATATTAGCACTTTTAAATTACCTTTCTCTGTAGATATCCTAGCACTAAAATCAAAGTAAAGTTTATTGAATAGTATTTCATAATCCAAAACATAAAAATATAACACAAAACATAAAAATATAATTATGTTAACGCGTCACAGTAGTGATGTTTCAATTTCACCAGTAGAAATGGAAATATCTCATTACTTAATAATATTACAAAGCCAATGAATGTTTAAATCAAGCCAGGAAAGTACTTTTGTATTATCCAAGTGGCATGGATCCTAATCCATGATGTATTGGAAGTGTTTAGTGATTGTATTATTATTATTATTATTATTAGCACCGCGTCTTACTACCCGTTCTGGTTATACGCACTTACGGTAATGTGTAATGATAGGGTGATTGTGAGATGAAATGAAGGACCTACAGTTTAACGCGGGATCCGAACCACGGGGGAGGCCTGGAATTCCTCACATTCACAATATGTTTTGTCAGAGGTGAAGTAGGGGTTTGGTAATCAGATAAATCTGTGCCGCGACCGAGGATTGAACCCCGGCCGCTAGCACAGAAGTCTGAAACCTTACCCCTAGACTGCCAGGTAACCTTTAGTGATTGTACTGTTATAATAACTCTATTTCATGTAATAGGCCAATCTCAAAAGACCAGTTCTATTTATTTAAATCTAACGTTTCTCAGTGGTTTACAACATCTTAATTGTAACAATCACGATGGTTTGCAATTATTGTACTGCCAATAGGCCTAATGATCAAATAAATCTTGAATTATGTATATTGAAATTTTGAGCTTGGGTTGACATTAACTCACCACATAACACTTGCACTAATTGTACTGATTGTAATTTTTTTCACTAGTTTACTCATATAATCTTTCATCAATGACAATTTTGAATTGCATTTCCTCTTTAAATAGTAGCTATATAATTTAACTTGAAGTGTTAAGGAAACAACTCACTTCTTATATATACAACAAGAAAAAGACGACTGCCCTTGATGGGAACGGATGCCCAGACAGCGTAGTTACCATCCTAATGGTAAAAAAAAAAAAGTCATTGACTGAGAGGACTGAAAATATTCCATTACTATCCAGGATGCGCGAGACGTCATCAACAAGTTTTCACGTAACCCCAGATTTTGTTTCATTATACAGACTCTGTTGCAAACCTATTCTTTGGCATGTAATAGTAGAATTACTTGAAAGAGAATCGCAACAAAACTCCCGTATTTAAACCAAAACTACTGCCATTGAGCTTGGATTCAAGACAAAACAAAAATTCCTTGCCTGAATGTTGTAGTCTCTACCTCAATTTTTTCAAAGTGTGAGTTTACACTTTTACAGTGATGAAATAACAGCCAGAGGCTAGATGTCGTGTTTGTTGTAGATTTAATTTGGTTTATATGTATTGTGCTAAAATAACCCAGAGGTTCAAAAAGTGCACGTCAAATAAATTTAATAAATAAAATATGAAAAGTAAAAATATACACTCTATATATATATATATATATATATAAGCCTACTTGACTTAAAGGAAAAATTATATTACATTTAAATATGATTACCAGTATTTATAAGTTAATGGAAATTATTTTTGTTTACATTCAATTTAAAATAATAATAATATTAATATTTAGCACCGTGTTTTACTACCCGTTCGGGTTATACGCTGTAAGTACTAATTACTCTAATGGATTAGGAATTGGGAAGTTTAAATTAGAGGAAAAGAACCCACATTTGCATGGAGGGAGAGTGGAAAACGATTTAGGAAAAACCACCCCCAGTTCACCCGACCTAGATTCGAACCTCGATCTCCCCGTCCTCAGCAGTAGAGCTCAACACGACAAGCGTAATAGCCAACTACGCCACTGAGGCGGGTTTCAATTAAAAAAAAAACACGTGTACTTTTAACGATGCTCTTAATATTTAATCTAAGCCGAACATATGTTCTCAATATTTCAGATAACTAGGCAGCCCCTTTAAGATGGCTAGATTGGAAATGTTTTGAGTTTTGTTGTCGCTTAGCAATGGCCATGAGTTTGCTGTACCACTGGGTCGGACATTGAAATCTTCTTGGCACAGATAGAGCTTAGAGATCTCTACAATTCCATAGAAATCTGGGTCCATGAATCAAGCTGTCTTCCTCTATATATGTTTGTATGTGAGTGTGAGTGTGTGTGTGTGTGTGTGTGTGTCTGGTATCCCTCGTCACCAAACCACCAAAAGTAGAGGAATATTGATAACCTTTGTGATGGATGTGAATTTCTAGTATCAAATAGCAATCTACAAACAGGACAGGTTTCGTTCTCTGTCCATTCTAGAATTCCTCTCTCTCTCTCTTTTCGACTTTCTATCTAGAGCAAAGCGGGGGGCGGGGATGAGGGAATGTTGGAAAAGGAAGCGGTATAGAGGATGTCAGAGAATATATGATATTTCAAAGTGGTAATATTTGAAGGAACAAAAACCTTGATCGATTTGCTTCAATGTCAGTTTTATATTTATTGTAAAGTAGGGACACTCATTTTTCTTCTATTCATAAGCGTGGTGAGATCAAATTAATAAATCAGCAGACAGAGCAGTTTTATTTATATATGTGCGTACAACTTGTTATTATTTTAATACTTAAATCGACCCGCCTCGGTGGCGTAGTTGGCTAACGCGCTTGTCGTGTTGAGCTCGACCGCTGAGGACGGGGATATCGAGGTTCGAATCATTGGTTGGGTGAACTGGGGGTGGATTTTCCTAAATTGTTTTCCACTCTCCCTCCACGAAAATGCGGGTTCACTTCCCCTAATTCAACCTTCCCAATTCCTAATCCATTAGAGTAATTAGTGCTTAAAGCCTATAACACGAATGGGTAGTAAGACGTGGGGCTAAATATTATTATTATTAATAATATTACTTAAATCTGAAAAACAACAAAATAAAGATTAAAAATATGCCCACCGTGTAAATCACAAATTAAATAAATCACGTTAATATATTGTCACCGCGTCACACCACCCAAAAATGATGTACACGTATGAATTAATTGTTTTAATGTGTTAAAAATAATATTTTTTGTAGCGCTACGTTATACTAAAAGTTCAGGTAAAACGATCATGTATTATTTACATTAATGGGTTAGAGATTATGAATACTTAATTTAGAATTGCACCCACATTTGTGTGGAGGTACATTGGGAAACTGTATAGTAAAACCATCCTCATTGCAGCTGACCAGGATTGAACCCCCATCTCCCCATCTTCGGTAGTCTAGTCCAACATAAGATTGAGTTGGATCACGCGGCCACCGATTCAGATAATAATAATAAGCATGAGTCTACAGAAATTGTACCCAAATTTTAATAGTGTTAGAGTGGAGAACTATTGAGGGGTAATAAACCTCGCTACTCCAACTAAGAATATTACTCCAATTGTTTGTTCATCGACTGTCCAGTCTATTTTGAGGCAGATATTTTATTAATACCGTTCAACAAGCGAATTGGGAAAATATATTAATGAATACATCCCTCTCATAAGTCAACTAATGGAAGATTATCTAAATAAAAACCAGGAAATCATGTATCAATAAAATAAACTAGTATATTTTTACAGTAAAGGATGGAGATTATCTTGCTAGAATTTATTCTAACATTTTATTGGAATTATTATTATTATTATTATCATCATCACCACGTCTTACTACCCGTTCGGGTTATACGCACTTACGCTAATGTGTAATGGTAGGGTGATTGTGAGATGAAATGTAGGACCTACAGTTTAACGTGGGATCCGAACCACGGTGGAGGCCTGGCATTCCCCACATTCACAAGATGTCTTGCCAGAGGGGAAGGAATGGTTTGGTAATCAGATAAATCTGTGCTGGGACCGGGGATTGAACCCCGGCCACCAGCACAGAAGTCTGACACCTTACCCCTAGACCACCAAGTCACCTTTTATTGGTAAAATTTTAAATAATCAGGCCTCACTGATTAAAGGCTGTCAATATTCCATGGATGTTGAGCTTTAATTGTTTAATTTTGAACAAAGCCCATATTATTGACACGTTCATAACTTTAAAATGACTTCTCTTCTAGCAATCAGTTATATTTTGCGGCACCATACCACTCGAATAAGAACTTGGTTATTATTTTTTAGCAAGAGATTAATATTTAAGTTATCAAACTTATCCAAATAAAGGTTTCCATGCTGATGTAGATATAGAATGATATTACCGACGAGCCAATGCAAACATAACAGAAATATGAAAACTCGTTAGTAGATCAGGATATTTTTGAAGATATTTCTGTCAATACTCTGAGCGCCTAGCGTTTAAAATGAGTGTTTCTCAAAATTGATTTGGCCAATTTATCTTAATCCAACTTATCGGAACTGGGTTTATCAAATCATATACCTATATATACACACAAGCTGTACTGCAAATTGTGGTACCTACCTCGATGAAAAGAAGGCTAAAAAAACTGAAATAAGTTCTGAATAAACATCTGTCCTATTTGACTTTGTTTCAGAGTTATAGTCATGTTTGTATTCCAGTAATGTGGAGATGCTTAGTAATTGAGAAAATGCTCAAAACTTCCATCTTCGGGCTGAATGCAATTATTGCAACTATTTTTTTTTTTTAAAGATTGCGGCATTCTACCACACGACGAATGCAGTCTTGTATTCAGGCCGAAGATGGAAGTTTTGAGAGTTTAACTTTAATACCAAGCAGCTCCTCATTACTGGACTACAAATATGACCAACTCTGAAACACAGTCAAATGCGACAACTCATTTATATGAATTTTTTTTGTTCCTTATATCCACCGTTGTAAATTTGCACAGTTCTATACTATTATTATTAGCACCACGTATTACTACCCGTTCGGGTTATACGCACTTACGCTAATGTGTAATGGTAGGGTGATAGTGAGATGAAATGGAGGACCTACAGTTTAACGTGGAATCCGAACCACGGTGGAGGCCTGGCATTCCCCACCACAGTTCTATAAATAAGTATATTTATAGATGTGTGCAACACGCCCTACTGCCCGTCCATCTAATCCACATATTTGAGCTATAATTTTGGGGATACATTAGGCTGATGCGACATTAGAGTCTCTTGCCTTTACACGTTTGGAAGGTCTGTTATTTTTTTTTTTAAACTAGCCTAATTACATCCAAAAGGGATATTAACTTAAGCACGTTCATCATCGGCTTTGCAGTAAAAATGAAAAAAGTGATGCTTTTGTATTCTTCTCAAAGTGTGGTACACGGTGGAACATTGAGTGGAAGTTTTGTGATAGTAAGAGTGTTGATAAAATATAATTGAAACATTTAAAATTCAGAAGATTAAACATGAAATATCCATACTTAATAATAATTTCCTCCTCGATAGACACAAGTCACATAGAAAAGGAAGTATGTATCAACCTAACATCAAATAATCCAAAAATTTATTATTATAAAATTATATGAGATATAGAAGTTAGGAATAAAATATATTAAATTTAACAAATTAACGCTATTTTCTTACGGAGTAGGCAATAAACTGTGCATATAGCTAACATAATAATATTTAGCACCCCGTCTTACTACCCGTTCGGGTTATACGCTTTATGTACTAATTACTCTAATGGGTTAGGAATTGGGATGGTTGAATTACAGGAAGTGAACCCGCCTTTGCGTGGAGGAAGAGTGGAAAACCATTTAGGAAAAACCACCCCCAGTTCACCCGACCGAGATTCAGAACCTCGATCTCCCCGTTCTCAGCCGTCGAGCTCTAAACGACAACCGCGTTAGCCAACTACGTCACCGAGGCGGGTTATAGCTAGAATAAAACTCCGTACTTAACCGATACTCACTAACTTTTTCCACACTTACCTATTCTTGAATACTCCCTTCTCTTCAATAACATCCATACACCGAGTCATACATGCTCTTTAATTCTTAACACACTATTGTTTTTCTGTCAAACTTGGACGTCTTATATAGCCTATCCCTTTCTTTTGATCCACACACACTACCTTCATATATTTTCTTCTATACTCTTTGTCTTTATAGTCCTAAAATTATCTTCTTAAAATAATGCTTTTCTGGAATAGTATTCAATCCATGTACCACCTACTTTTAGGGCCCTGGTGGTCGCCCAGTTAGCAAAAACTTAGATTTGGTGCTCCTCCATCAACAAAGCTTGGCGAAACACCGCTTTACACTGTTTAACCACCAAATCGATTAATAAGTAAAACGGTGTTTATAAGTTTAGTTCTTTAAACTAAACTAAATAGGTAGCCATCATTGATGAGGTCATGGATATTTCAAACCCTTCCTTCACCTCTGACAAGATATGTGTGGAATGCCAGGCCTCCACCGTGGTTCGGATTCCACGTTAATCTGTAGGTCCTTCATTTGATCTCACAATCACCCTACCATTACACATTAGCGTAAGTGCGTATAACCCGAACGGGTAGTAAGAACGCGGTGCTAATAATAATAATCTTGGATATTTAAATAGATTTGGATACGTCCATATATTTCAAAGTCCTTTTCTCTCCCAGTAAAGGAGGTTGGGTGACACTTCCACGTATCCTCCAAGAAAAGTGTTATCGTAGAGTTGATTGGACAGACATAGCGGGGGATGTCGTAGGAGGGTGAAATAGGGGTCAAGTGAGGAAGGGGGAGAGACTATCCCTGTTTGACCTTATATCGGCTCGCACATGACTTGTCAAGAAAGATGGAGACTCTATAGATTGTATCTGTTGTCATCGCTTTTGGAAACTGGACGCTCGGAGCTGGGGGTGGCGGCGGGGAGGAGGGGGTCGTTGAGAAATCGAGAATCTAGAGAAATAACAAATAGACTACCAAAATTGGTTGAAAAATAAATAAAGATAGCAATAAAAAACCTTTCTTGTATAAAGTTCAATTGAACATCTGTTTTGATCATTTTATTGAATTTGAGATCTATCATTAACTTTGTGCAATTTTTACAGTAAGGAAATAATTTATTACGTTTATTTAAATAAATGACCCATGTCCGTGAGCATGCTCTATAGATGTCGGGCTTATTTGTCATGATTTTCCCTTTTCAAGAAATTTTCACCTCAAAATCAGATAGGCCACAATGTGAGTATTTTTTTATTATTAAGATTTAACAATTTTTCCTTAATCCGAACGTACCACTATGAAAATTAAATAATAGAGATGACCATATTCCAGATGGTTGGTAAGAAACTATATTAATAATTAAATATATCTAGCACTCGGCGTTGATTCAAAATGTAGTTTTTCCACGCGTCTATTGAGAGCATATTCAAAACTAATCTATTTATGAAATTATCTAAAATTTTCGAATTTTTAAATTCAAATTAAATATAGTTCTTAGTAATTTCTTAGACTCGCTTTGGTGGCCGTGTAGTCGCACTCGCTACGCTTGCAGTAGAATAGACTGACGATATCAGGGAGGTAGCTGTTCGAATCTCGGTTGGGTTTGCTTAAGGTGTTTTTTTCCTAATTTGTTTGTCACTCTCCCGTCTGTTTCCCTTCCTTTCTGTCTCCGTCTATCCCCCTATTTCCCCCTCCCTCTCCCTCCCCCTCTCCCCCTCTTTCTTCCTCTATCTTCCCCTCTCCCCCTGATTTTCCTGTAATAAAAATAAATCATACTCATTTTTCCGTATCAATTTTGTACATAACATCTAAAATCTAGCTACCATTAAAATATTTACAGTTTTATTGAGCTGTTAATTAAATTTCATAATATTAATTAAACTTTGACCTGCTTGGATGGTCACGTGGTCTAACACACTACACTAGCTATATACTAGACTGCCGAAGACGGGTAGGTAGAGTTTCGAATCTCGGTCGGGTTAACTAACGGTGGTATATCTCAAATTACTTTCCAACCCACCTCCACGTAAATGTGGGTGCACTTACTCCAAAAATAACCCTCATAATACCTAAAAATATCAGTGTAATTAGTATATAGGATGTAAAAGTAGTCAGACGTAGTGTTAAACCAAAAGCAATTAATTTTAAATTCTCATTAATAAACGTTAATAACAAGAGGCACACCGGACTATCTCAGAATTCTGTTGGTCCCTAAATGGCACCTTGGTCGTAAGAGTTTCGTTATTACTGCCTTAGACCATGCGATTAGGGAAGCTGATATAACATTTTTAATAACCGGATTTTTATATTAATATTTGGACGCATTTCTTTTATTTTAAGCCACGTGCAGTAATAATAAATTCAACCAAAAAAAAATTAACTTAAATTTGGAAAAATATGTCAAAATGTTTTAAACATCAATATGCCATGGTAGAGCTTCTATTTACCCTTTGGGTAATGAAAAGTCATATCAAATAAAGTTATAATTCGGTCCTGAAAATGAGAATCTCACTCCTCTAAATGGTGTAGCACGTACCCTTACCCATAGCGCAAGAAACATAAAAAGAAGAATAAAAAAGAGCGATAAGGAAAAAAAAAGTCATTTTGATATGGAGAGAGAGAGATTCTACCGTTTAAATGGCGTCATATGTTGGAGACAGCCGGCCAAACATGTTAGCCGCTCCACTTCACAAATCAACACCAACATGTCAAAAAGAAACTTCTTCTACTTCGTGAGGGAAAGGGAAACTTTGGGCACTTTCTACACTTTATGTAACCTCTTTCAATGAACTTTTATTTCTTATCGTCTAAATACAATTATTCACTAAAGTATACCCATTAACAATTTCAAGCTCATTTAATCTGTCGTCGAGTAATCGTATACGTCATTTTGACTAAAGTGATGAGAATATTTATCAAATAATTTTATTTATCAGTTAATGTCCTTACGTATTTTTAAAAAAAATATTCTCAACTAAAATTTTATAAACCTAATTCTTAGTAAATAAAATTATTATTATTTGAAGCTCAAAACCTAACATACTACAAATAAATATTTGAGTAAATTTAGCCCTTAATGTTTTTCAAACATGTCACAGTTCTCAGTTGTATAGGATTTATTTAAATATTATCAGTGGCTATGTGGATACGATCTAAAGCTCATCTAGTCTAGTATGTCCACGGCATGGTTGCCTTGGTTCTGGTCCCAGATGTTTTTACGGAGCTAGGATTATCCTGATTTCTCCCACTGTTGCCACAAAAACGTGGTTTAATTTACTCTAAATTCCACCTTCCTCTTGGTAACCTATTATTGTAGTCAAATAAGAGTCCGAAATTGTATAAAAAAGGGACAGAGTAAAAAAATGTATTAAGAATTACTGGTGTACATGAAGGGAAGTGCATTAATATCGTCGTTTTTCTGACTTCCTGATACTTATTGGAAGGTTAACTAGAGGTTATCTTGAGCTGTTTTTACTTTCACACAACCATCGTGTGAAAGAAATATAGTGCTAGTCAAAAAACCTGAATATGATATTTCAGACCCCTTAAAGTATTTTTTTTTTCCAGTGCCGTATGTCTGTGGCTTGGACCTGATTAAACCGTTTTACCGGTCATACTAAAATATTGATATCTTGGGCTTATAATTTTCCCCATAGGGTGTTATGAAATGTTCCAGTTAACAAAGTGAAGGTTTTAAAAAGCGAATATAGAAAATATTATTTTCTAAAAATTTGCTTGGCCATTTTGATTATAACAGTTAAGCATTAGTAACTAAATGGTGTTTCTCATTTTCCTTTATAATCATATGTTTGAGGCTACTTTAATATTTTTATTATTCTTTTTATAACTATTTGTATTAGATATTATGTTTAACGAGAGGTCCATTCCTTTTGTCCGTGAATTTGATTGCCTTCTTCTGCCTCCTCCTTGAATTCTGAGAGTTTCCTTATTTTCTCTCAGTAATCTAAGATTTGAATCCTCCTATTCCTAAGATCCTCTTTTACTCAACCCTTCTTTCATGCAGAAAACAGTTCATGCTTAGGATTTGTCAAATCCAGTTTGCTTTGCACCCAAGAATCACATCCAAAATGGTCCTCTTTTATCACACATTCTTTATTTGCCACTTCTTCATTTATTCACCCTGTCTGTCCCCTTGATCTTCTCAAATCTTTAAAATCTGACCAATTATTTCTTTTCCATCTTGTTTAGAGTTCATGTTTCTGCTCCATACAGTACTATGCCCCAAATGTAGTATTTCATAAGATTCTTACCCAACAGTAATTTCTATTTGTTGAAACTTCCTTGACCATGGCGATAATCGACCTGATTTACCTTAGTGCATCCTTTTTATGCACTTACCAAGTACTTACACTGCTCTTATGTTTTCCATTTCTTGGTTTCAAATTTTAACTTTTCTGTATCATTTTTTAAATCACCGTCAATTTTGACTTCTCAATGTTAATCTTTATCCCAAATCTTGTCCATATCTCCACGAGCCAATCCACCATTTCCTGAAACTCATCTTAATTTATGTCTAGCGATGCTAGATCATCAGTATATCTTATTGTGTTGGTGAAGTGTCCTTATATCCTGAAATTAACACGTTTCTCCATGGCTTCCCCGTCTAGTCCATGTCCATTCAATTTAAACAGACCAAATGATAAAACAGCATCCCTGCCTCACTCCTCTTTTTATAACTACCCTTTTTGTATCTCTATCATTCAGCCTCACCTTCACTCGATACCCCAGGTACAGATTTTCAATCAGCATTCTTTCTCTCTAGTTGATGCTATTATTCTTGATTAGTTATTTTAGTTTTTTCCACTTAGCTCTAATACCTTTTTCCAATAAATTAAACCAATGTAGACATCCACTTTTACTTACAGCACTATCTCCCAAATTATTCTCATCATCGCGATGGCATATTTGGTTCTTTACCTAAATCCAAATTGGTATTCTTCCATTACATCATATATTTTCTGTTACAATCGCGTGTTGAATAGTCTGGCCGGGATCTTACTCACATGAGAGATGAGGCTGATGGTCCTATGCTGACTATATGTCTTTACTTGTTTCTTATTCTTTGAAACGAACATGTTTGCTCCTATAAAGCTCTTGGGTCATTCTCCTGTTTCTTAAATTCTAATTTGTATAAGCATTTTAACTTGGCATAATATTTCCTCTAATATTTGAGAAATGTAAAAAAATTACTACGCAAAATTGTTGAAAATTAAGATTTTATAAAATAAATAGCTGATGAACTATATATTTAGATATATCTTTGGTAAATGGGAAGTTTAAAATTTACAGTACAAATAATATAATTCTATAACTACCTCTATTATTTCATTTATGATTTTTAGTAAAACAAGCTGTTATTTTTTTACATTAATGTTCCTATATATAAATATTTTATTTCGTGTAGAATATTTTACGAGCACTATTTATAATTTACATTAGGTTTCGAAAAATTATCTACGGTTCACATTATAACATATTTTAAATGAATATACGTCTTCAATTTATCTCTCTTAAAATGCGTCTATATTCAACGTTTTCTATTCTCTGTCACATATGTGTAAATGTTATTATGGATCGTTGTATAATAAAACGTTAAGCACATAAAATAAGAGTTTCACTTTAATACTGGATAAAAGCCCTTTTCTTTTATTGTATTATATGGCTATTGGACAGCATTTCAAAGGCTAAGACTTCTTTTTGGAATGAAAAGGTAGAAACACTGTGAACAATTACACAATTTCAATTTTAAAATAGTTTCTCCTACATTTTATTTTTAAGAGTTAGGGTTATTATTTTTTTAAATTAGCACACAATATAATTAAAAACAACGTGTGTCTTTATGCTTTGATAGTTGATTCAAACTTGTACGCGAGCTAAACCATCTGAAAGATTCAATTTTACAGTTCTCTGGTTCACTCTATGCATTAAAAATTTGAAATTTCACTACCAGAATTAGCTCTTTTTTTTTAATTCGGAACTTTCCGCCAGAAGGGAAAACTGGAGATCTAATGGAATCATGGAAGACTGAAAAGTGAAGGAGAATAATTTTAAACTAGACAAAATTCTAGAATTGTATTGGCACTTTAAATTAAATACAATTTATTGGCTTGATATATATAGATATATGTATATATGTATATATAGATATATATGTGTATATATAGATATATACGCTGTTGATATATATTTATTAACTGACCACAAACTGGTGTTATTTTGATTGGAAGTGAACAGAAGGTAACTGGTATAACACACCGAATATACATCCAATCAAACGCCGAGGGTTACCTCGAGCATCGCATTCTCTCTCTCTCTCTCCTAACTACATCGATAGTAGTTTCACACACATACCAGGTAGTACCGTGGCACGCATACATACATCACTTTACGAGGCCCCGAACTTTACAGCAGGCCGTAGCTCCTGGCGGGGATCTTTAACACTAAAAACGAGATCCCTTCCCCCTGTTACAACACTCCCCTCACCAGGCGTGGGAGCCTCTTAATCAACGCCCCGACTCACATGCAAATTATGGGCCCTCCCCGAGTTTTTGACGCTCCAACCACGCACACACATGTACCGTATGTAAGTACAGTAGATCTAAGGGGTTCTCAGCTATAAACCCTTTTACTTGTTTGCTTACAGGATACCGCGTCGGGTTGGTTGTCTGGTAGTTCTGCCAGGCGGCTGGCTTTGATGGCTCTTTTAGATTGGTACGTTTATTTACCGCTAGGAGGATAGGCTACAAGGCAGGATTGGTATGGGCACTTAAAATGGAATCAGTAGAGACTGTTCACCCTTTCGACAGTGAACTTTAGGTTACATGTGTGTTTAAGGTGAAAGTATGAAGTGTTATCCTTACCCTCTTCGGAGGATGAGTGGTCTAAGACGTCATTTTCACAATTGACTGCGCTTCCGATGATGCATAGATCGTTGTTAGAGGCAAGTTCAGGTGCATTAAGTGTAGTTTTTTCCCTAAATAGTTTGCCTCTTTTCTTCATGAAAATGGGGGTATAGTTCATTTGAAATATTTATGCTAAACATGTATTAAGACGCAGTGCTAAATTAAATAGTTACCCTTATCTTTATAAGGTGTCTTGCTTGGGAAGGATTTGATTAAAGGATAGTAGTTTTGTTGAATTTCATTTATTTTTTGGTACACTTTTTTTTTATTGAGTGTAATTATATCAAAGTGTTTCTTTCAGTACAACCCAACATCTTAATATGGGTGTATTTTTCATATGTGTATCCTCCATATATGTCTTCTCCATTTTTAATAAAATCAATAGTTAAATTTAAAATTAAATTTAAAATAATCTTATGTAGATTTTTTTTATTTTGAATTAGAGGGAATTTTTGGAATTTCAATAAAGTATTTAGTAACTTATATTAAATTTCAAGAATATATCTAACCCAACCATAATAATATAATATAATATTCTTGGTAAAAGAGCATATTTTGAAGTAAACATAATTCATATTGAGTCATATAGATTGATAGTTGTCTAATATAATATTAAAAGATAAATTTAATAAAATTGTTATAAATATATTTGTATTAACTAATGTGTAACCAATGAGAGATTTTTAAATATTGTATATATATTATATTGTATAAGGGCCAATATAAATAGTATAAGACAACCTCTCTGGTCTAGTAGTAAGGGTTCCTGACTATAGACCTAAAAATCCCGGGTTCATTCCCTGGGGCTTCAAGATATTTTGTGAAGCAGTAGGTTTGAATCTAGGTCAAATCACCCATGTCAGGAAAAATGAGGAGCTACTTGAATAAAGATGTAATTGTTACTGTCTAAAACAATGATATTAATAGCTGGAGGATTCGTTATGCTGACCACATGACACCATCTAGCTAACAATGTTGGAACAATTTTTGATAAAACGTGGCGGCCACACGGTCAGTATAGCTCGCTTGCTGGCTGGCACATTAGAGTTTTGTTTAGGAACGCATATCCTTGGAAATAACCAAGGTCTAAGAAAAGGTTACACGTAATCTAATAACATATAATTCAATTTATTTTTATTTACAAATAGTTTCCTGGATACAGCCTTAAATAATCCATAAAAAATATTAAAACTATTATATGGAGGCCAATATTGTGATAAGTTCACTGACTCTGACAACAATCCATCAAAGTTGACCTGAGCAGTCAAAAATAAAATATGCAGGACATATCAAAGAGTATAAAAGTTCTTAAAGCTAGATATTTTATATCAATGAACTACAAGAGAAGATTTTACAATCGTTGAATTGATTTTAAACTACTATATATACACATCAGTGATACAATCAAAATTTGAAGGCATTTGTGGTAGCATGTTCTAAGACGTTACTATCTCATTAGACTAGACTTTTGATGAGTGGGAGATTGTGGTAGAATCTTGGTCGGGTTTTTCCAAAATGGTTTTCAAATTTATCTCTGCAGGTAAACCTCCTCTAAATTAAACGTTCTTCATCCATAACTAATTAGGGTAGTTAGTACATAATAAAATAAACGAGCAGTAAGATGTGGTGACTAAAAAAATTAAGTTTAGTCAATAAAAAAATACCTATTTGTATACTGGTTCAGTAAGCCATGAGCCACATAGGTGGTCAAATAGTTTAAGAAAAGGATGGTTGATTTATGGAAATCATCCCACTTGCTGACACGTGAATATTATTTGGGTGGCATGCAGGCATTAAAAATTAATCATAGACTGGATTTTTCCCGACGTGGTATAGTTTTTTAATCAATATTTTTTCAATAGACAAGTCTTCAATGTAATATCCTTATGAAGTTTGTTAAGACCATTATTAGAAATATTTATGATAATTAAATGAGTGTCAACAAGAAGCTGTAAGCTCAACCTTAGATAAATATCTTCAATTAAATAGCCCAGTTACTATGTTGACTAATCAGTGCTATAGGAGCATCTATATATCACATTCTGATGAACGTACGGAAATCGTCAGCCACTTATGAGTGATAATTTAGATCACTATCATGATATGCGAATTTCCACACATCCATCACAGACTCTGTCTTAAACTATGAATGAATAATATCCCTGTACATTTAGAGGTGTAATTTTTGAATTAAATAAGAATTTAAATATCTTAGCTATAAAATTCCATATTTCTGTGTATTATGGAAAATATTAATTAAAATTTGGAATTTAACATTTTTATCAGTTAACTGTGTTATTTACCCTGTTGGTTCTACCCCGTGTAGGTATGTGTGTATGTATGTAATGGTGCTACTTCCGATATTTTTAATTCAAGTTATTAAAAATGTTACTGTCTTAGACAATTAACAATAAAAATGTAATAAATTTGACTTCCTTAAAATGTTGGCCTTCTTAAAAAATCTACATTTTTTTTTATTTATTACCTTTAAAAATGTTCAACAAATACTGCTTTAACAAATATTGATTTAAATAACTCATTAGGTCCAAGACCTAAGCTCCGTTAATACCGTGGCTGTCTATTAAGCTACGCGTCTAGGTTTCAATTCCCGCCATAGAAGAAAAATTTATCATTGATATTAGGTGGTTTTACCCTTTTTACAGCAATGAACTAACGGCTGTGGGTGGGGATGTTGTTCCTATTCTAAATCTAACATAACCCATAAGTCTATTGCTGATATAATAGAAAGGTTAAAAAGTGCATGTTAATAACCACAAATAATTGAGAATAAATTAATTAATCACTTATAAACGTAAATAATAAGTGACATACTAGACTATTTGAGAATTGAGCTAGTCTCCTAGTGGCACACTAGACTATTTGAGAATCAGGCTAGTCCTCAAGTGGCACAATAGACTAGTTGTGTAATTGTTCTAGTCCTTAAGTGGCACAATAGACTAGTTTGGAATTATTCTATTCCTCAAGTGGCACAATAGACTAGTTTAGAACTAGCCTAGTTCTCAAGTGGCACAATAGACTAGTTTAGAACTATTCTATTCCTCAAGTGGCACAATAGACTAGTTTAGAACTATTCTATTCCTCAAGTGGCACAATAGACTAGTTTAGAATTATTCTATTCTTCAAGTGGCACAATAGACTAGGTTAGAATTAGCCTAGTCAATCAAGTGGCACAATAGACTAGTTGTGTAATTGTTCTAGTCCTCAAGTGGCACAATAGACTAGTTTAGAATTATTCTATTCCTCAAGTGGCACAATAGACTAGTTTAGAATTAGCTTAGTCCTCAAGTGGCACAATAGACTATTTTAGAATTATTCAAGTCCTCAAGTGGCACAATAGACTTGTTTATAACTATTCTATTCCTCAAGTGGCACAATAGACTAGTTTAGAATTTGCCTAGTCCTCAAGTGGCACAATAGACTAGTTTAGAATTATTCTATTCTTCAAGTGGCACAATAGACTAGGTTAGAATTAGCCTAGTCATCAAGTGGCACAATAGACTAGTTGTGTAATTGTTCTAGTCCTTAAGTAGCAAAATAGACTAGTATAGAATTATTTTATTCCTCAAGTGGCACAATAGACTAGTTTAGAATTATTCTATTCCTCAAGTGGCACAATAGACTAGTTTAGAATTATCCTAGTCCTCAAGTGGCACAATAGACTAGTTTAGAATTAGCCTAGTCCTCAAGTGGCACAATAGACTAGTTTAGAATCATTCTAGTCATTAAGTGGCACAATAGACTAGTTTAGAATCATTCTAGTCCTCAAGTGGCACAGTGGTTGGGGTAATTTCACCATCTCTAATCAAGTGTCACCCTTGCAATAGACAGGTCTACTGATGGTTGTGGACATCAGGGCTCAAATCCTATTCTTATGTATTTAGAGGGGACTATCCCCTAAATGGGTTTCTAATCTACATGCATGCATGTAAGTTTATACCTACTCTGAATTTAAATTTAATTATTCCTAACACATTGGCGTAACGAGTACATGTTTGTATTAAACAAACGGCGAGTTGAAAAAAAATTGTCCTGAGGGTAATTATTTTTGATATATGCCGGCTACCCTCTTGTCTTGTGTGTGTTTGATACAGGCTGGCAGGTTATGTTCAAAGCATGCAGAGTAAACTTTTTCTTTTAAATTATAAAACCACAATTGCTCGTTGTATTCGTTTTTAACCACGGAATTAAGTTTAGTTCATGAGATTATTAATGTTGTATGTAAACCAAATCTAAATCATCAGGATAGTGTTGGGGGAAAGAAAGAGATGTAAAAAAATATACCTGGTTAATTTATATTATGTGCAGACACGCATACCTCCCTAATACCCTGAGCCCCTTAGCCACTTATTTAAAATCGTGCCAGTATAGCTTCTTCACACTTAACTTATTTGACGTTAGCTCTACCAAAGGGAATGCAGTCTCTCATAGCTCATAACTAAAACATTGACAATTTAATACCTATTTTTTGACTGCTTATAAACATATTCTGGAGAAGTTTGGACTTTCAGTTATCATAATTTCTCTTTTGTATAATTTATTTTATCACTCTCTAACTTTTAATTAAAAAATTTGAATTAAAATTACACACAAAATAATAACTAATGTAGTATAATTTTTAAATAGCTATTATATTATATTAATTTTGATAGTAAAGTAAAGCTATTTTAAATCGGTTTTTAAGAAACTTTGTTTCAAACTTTTACTTTCAAGTTACATGGAACCAAATACGAACTAAATCATGAATAATTAAAAATAAATGTTTATCTTACTTGTAATTTTGTATAAACATAATCGATAATTAATTGTATTACTAACTCTAATGGTGGGTGTATGTATGAATGTCACTATGCATATTGGTTAAAAATAATTTTAAATTTCCCAATGGTCTTGAAAGTTGAAATTTGGGAAGATTTTAGAGGAATAATTCAACATAGACGTAAAAATATCAAACACGAAGCATAAAGTAAATATAATACAAGCTATGGTGTATGTATATAATAATTATAATCTCATGTCTGTATAACCCAGTGACATAAAAACAACTGGTTATTCTTCATGGCACAAAAAGAAAATATATGTTCATGTTAGAGAGCAACAAGAGGATATTAAGGATTAAAAACACAAGTATACATATAATTACACTAAGAAGAAAGAACAATAATTAAATCTAGATTTAAAAACATACTAAGTACAGTATAAAAATAGACAAATATAAAAGTGTTTATACTTGTATCTATACAGTAGAAGTGAGTATAAAATCGTTAACGCCCATAAACACGTAACATTTAGATATACATCCCTACAAGAAAATTATCTATTAAAGCTCTATCTTTGGTAGGTATGTTGATTTATAAATATTAGCTTGTTTAAAATCATATAGAATAATTTTAAATTAAAAAGTCTTTGTAAACTTTAATGTATTAATATATTACGATCAAATTTTATTAGTAAAAACAAATATATTTTTCAAAGTTAATTAATAAGAAAGGATTTTAAATATATATAAATCTTTATTTGAGGTGTTACTTGTTTACTCTATGGCTCCTTTGAGACTTAAGTTTATTACCGGAATTACAAAAGTACGCCACCTATCTATATCAATCCACTCCACCCCGTTACACCTTATCCTTGTCTTATGCTAGTTTTATCCAATCCCCCTTATTAAACCCTATCATTTAAAATTCCTTTATAGTGGTATTCCCAACGGCCTATTTCTTTTTGGGTTTTTCAGTCAATACCCTGAGCAAGCTTCTATATTCTCATAATGTTGTATGTCTTGTTTAACAAAATCTATGAGATTTGATTATTCTAACAAAGTCTTTAATAAGTAGATAGTATATAACTCATCAATATGTAACCTCTTCCACTCACAAATAGCTTAATCCATTTTTAGACCAAATATCTTCCTAAGACATTTGTTTTCGAGAATTCGATTTTATTTATTTTATTTTAAAATAATGAGTTGTTTTTATTTGTTTGATTTTACAATATATCCCTTTAAATAAACTGTATATTAATTATAATCGATCATGTTGTACATGTACAAGGCATATTATATTTAATCCGTTAATATTCTAGTTACTAGATACATAAAATTATAAGATATATAATAGGAAAATTTTAAAGATTTCCATTTAAACTCATATGCATATGGTTTGTTTAGCCAAATTATGGAATACACTTTTTATGAGAAAGCTTAAGAAAAAAAATTGTGGTCATTGTTGGAAAAGTTTAATATACTTTTATTATAATTTAAATAACTATTGATATTGAATATTAAAATTTACACTCCTAGGTCACACTAATCTATTTATAGATATGCAATAAACTAGTTAATTTACTAATTTTAATAACACTGAAATATCCTTTAAAATGTAAGAGGACTTTTACATATTTACTTAATATAGATTAATAATAATATGACTCCCTAGTTTAAATCTCCAAGTCCTTATTCTAGTCTTAAATATATAACTGAATCAATATTTATTTCCCTATCATTAGGTGGGGCCAGTTTTGAAAATTGTACTTATTAGAGTGAAATTATTATCCCTACTCTAATTTAAGAAGGTTAATAAGATCACTTTTACTAAGTTTCAGGGTTGAAAACACTTGTTCACAAGAATATGAGCATGCAAATATTGGAATATATTTTGGTACATGATTAACTAAAAATTTGAAAATTTCGATTTTTACAGATTTTTATACAAAATCCATTCTGGTTGTGTTAAAAAAAATCCCTCTTCATGTTGCGATGGGTCACATTTCTCTACCGTCGCCACGTATTCAGCCCGGGGGCCGTTGTCACCTATCCCTGTCCTAGATTAATAGACCACTCATTAAATTAATAATATTTTTTGCTGTACTTTGTTTTATTATTTAAAACGTTCACTGGTGTACACTTGATGAAAAAGGTCAGGTTCATTTTATTTTGTTTTGTCGGTGAGAGGAAGGTCAACAATGTGTATTAAACCAGGCGTCAGGCCGATCTTGGACAGGTGAAAATTAAGATTAAAATTAAGATTTCACAGTAAGTATATTTCCATTTAAGATTTATATATTTTTAAATGACATGGTGGGCTAGGGGTAAAGTCTTGGACTTAAGTACTGGGGGTGCGGGGCTCAGTACTTGGTCCCGGCACAGATTTATCTGATTACCAAACCTTTCCTTCACCCTCTGAAAAGACGTGTATTAATCACAACTTGTGAATGTTTGGAATGCCAGGCCTCCGTCGTGTTTCGGAACCCACGTTAATCTGTAGGTCCTCCATTTCATCTTACAGTCAACCTACTATTATATATTAGGGTAAGTGCGTATAACCCAAGCGGGTGGTAATACACGGTGCAAACAATAATAATAATAACTAATATTATTATTATTATTAGCACTGCGTCTTACTACCCGTTCGGGTTATACGCTCTTACGCTAATGTGTAATGGTAAGGTAATTGTGTGATGAAATGAAGGACCTACTGTTTAACGTGGAATGCGAACCACAATGGAGGCCTGGCATTCCTCACATTCACAAGATGTCTTGTCAGAGGTGAAGGAAGGGTTTGGTAATCAGATAAAGTCTTTACCGGGAACGAGGATTGAACCCCGGCCGCCAGCATAGAAGTCTGACACCTTACCCCTAGACCGCCAGGTCACCAACAGTAATAATAATATATCTTTTTAGATTCTTTAAGAACTGACTTAGCAAGACATGTGTCTGTTGCTCTATTAAGTTTTGTAACTTACTTTTTCAAGTTTATAACCACGTGATCACAATGTGCTTATTCTCCCCTTGAAAAACTTTCCTGCCCGCCCTCCCCCCCAAAAAAAAGATTTGGGTAGTGTATATAACTTTTAATTAATTGGTGTAAAATTGTCACCTCAAAATGAGGGTTGAATCATTTATTTATGAAATAATATCTAGACCTAATTACTTTAAATTACGCTAAGTAAATAATTTGGGAACCCCCTTCCATCACATGGTCTAGGACATTACTTGTGCAGTAGACTAGACTGCTGATGACGGGGAGGTCGAGGTTCGAACCTAGGTCAGATACACTGAGGTTGTTTTTTTCCTGAATGCTTTTACAATAATTCTTCACCCAAATTCGAGTACACTTTATATAAAGAGAGCCTCCGTAGTCCCTAAACCATTTATTTAACTAGTACATAAGCGTATAGCCCGAACGCTTACTAATACACGGTGCTATAAGACATTGTCCTGGGTTCAATTCCCATATTGGACCTAAAGGAATAATTTTCTAACTAATTTAAATGATTTAAATCTGGTCTCCACCATACGTGCAGTGTCATTATTACAAATTATTTGCACGCTGCATGTAGATATTAATTATCACTTTAAGGTAATCGGTGTGTGAAATTTCAGCTTTGTGCCCTATTGGGAACTTTGGTAAAGGCTTTCAACAATTGAACCAACCCCTATTTAACCATATTGTACAAATTAATGGTTTCCCACTTTCCCCATACATAAATTAATCAAACTTAATTTACTCTTAACCACACCTTACTCATTATTAATATATAATTACAAATTAATATACAAATTGGAGTAATTAATAAAAATATGTCAAACGATTAATGAGATGATGTGGAAAATTAATAATGAAACCATCTTTAAAATTCATGTAGATGTAAATTAGTATATCTTAGTTTATATATATATATATATATATAATATATTTATTGATTAAGTTGAACTTGGACCTATCTGCTCCGGTGGAGGTGTGGTCTAACGTGCTCTAGACAGTAAGAGATATCAGGGTTCAATCTTAGTCCGGTGCACTGAGGTTGGTTTTCCTGAATTATTTTTTCTCTCTTCCTCCACTGAAATTTGAGTGCATTTCCTCTAAATAAAGCTGTCCTAATCCCTAAATTATTAATATAATTAGCACATAGTCGTATAACCTGAACGTGTAGTAAGATGCTGTGCTAAAAAAACTCAAACATTATTTCAGTGTCAACCTTACAGCTAGATTTTAAGTTCCGGTAAAAGTTATCAGACCAACGACTTCTTTAAAAGCTGCGTTACTCAACGATATGTCACAAAACACAACGCTAATCTAGATATAAAATATCATAAGAATTAACAACTTTAGATATTTCACAATGCAAATTTTATCAAATAAATTAATTAGGAGTTTTAATTGCAAACCTTTTTTCATTAAATTCATTTTTACTATCAACTTTTACACGACTGTTTCGGTGGCTCTGTGGTCTAAGCCGTCACAATCGTGATATATTTGACTGACGACGACAGGGAAATAAGGGTTTGATCCTTTTTGGATGTAATGAGTGTAAACTTTCCAAATGATTTCTCATTATCTTTTCAAATGCTGGTACACTTTTTTCTTTAGCACCACGTCTTATTATTCGTTTGTGTTTTACACTTATGTAATAATTACACTAATGGTTTTGAAGAATTAGGAATGGTAGTTGACCTGGCGGTCTAGGAGTGGTAAGGTGTCAGACTTCTGTGCTGGCGGTCGGTGTTCAATCCTCTGTCCTGGCATAGATTTATCTGATTACCAAACCCTTCCTTCACCTCTGACAAGACATCTTGTGAATGTGCGGAATGCCAGGCCTCCACCGTGGATCAGGGTTCAATCTTAGTCCGGTGCACTGAGGTTGGTTTTCCTGAATTATTTTTTCTCTCTTCCTCCACTGAAATTTGAGTGCATTTCCTCTAAATAAAGCTGTCCTAATCCCTAAATTATTAATATAATTAGCACATAGTCGTATAACCTGAACGTGTAGTAAGATGCTGTGCTAAAAAAACTCAAACATTATTTCAGTGTCAACCTTACAGCTAGATTTTAAGTTCCGGTAAAAGTTATCAGACCAACGACTTCTTTAAAAGCTGCGTTACTCAACGATATGTCACAAAACACAACGCTAATCTAGATATAAAATATCATAAGAATTAACAACTTTAGATATTTCACAATGCAAATTTTATCAAATAAATTAATTAGGAGTTTTAATTGCAAACCTTTTTTCATTAAATTCATTTTTACTATCAACTTTTACACGACTGTTTCGGTGGCTCTGTGGTCTAAGCCGTCACAATCGTGATATATTTGACTGACGACGACAGGGAAATAAGGGTTTGATCCTTTTTGGATGTAATGAGTGTAAACTTTCCAAATGATTTCTCATTATCTTTTCAAATGCTGGTACACTTTTTTCTTTAGCACCACGTCTTATTATTCGTTTGTGTTTTACACTTATGTAATAATTACACTAATGGTTTTGAAGAATTAGGAATGGTAGTTGACCTGGCGGTCTAGGAGTGGTAAGGTGTCAGACTTCTGTGCTGGCGGTCGGTGTTCAATCCTCTGTCCTGGCATAGATTTATCTGATTACCAAACCCTTCCTTCACCTCTGACAAGACATCTTGTGAATGTGCGGAATGCCAGGCCTCCACCGTGGTTCGGATCCCACGTTAAACTGTAGGTCCTCCATTTCATCTCGCAATCACCCCACTGTAACACATTAGCGTAAGTGCGTATAACCCGAACGGGTAGTAAGACGCGGTGCTAATAATAATAATAATAATTAGGAATGTTATATCTAAATGATGTGTACCAACATTTGCATGAGGGGAAAATAGAACCTCATTTTGTAAAAACCACCTTCAGGCCGAGAACCGAACTTCGATATCCCCATCATCGGTGGTCTGGTATATTGTGTGAGAAGTGCGTTTGACCACGCAGCCACCGAGGTGAGTATATTTATACTAAATTAAACCTTCCTCATCTCTAACTCACAAACATAACTAGTGCATATATGTACAACCCGAACTGGTAGTAAGACGCAGTGCTATATAAAAAAATTATTCAATCATTATTATTATTAATATTGTATTAGAAGTAATTTGGATATGTATTAATATTTTTTTTTTAAATAGAGAGAACATTTATCTAATTTTGAAATTTTATTTATTTAATTGTATAATTGTTATGAACTAAAACCACAAATATTCTGCATGTGTAAGCAAATTAAACAATTGTGATGAAATAATAAACGCTTTAAATTATAACAGAACAAAATTATTATTTTTTTCTGTATCAATTTAAACTCAGCAAATTGTTCCTCCCATCGGCAATACTAATGTAATAAAAATGTGAAAATGTATTTGAAGGAAGTTGGGTTAAAGGTTAGAAATTAATATGAGGTGTTTTTGATTAGGCTTGAATTGTGAGCTAACGTTCTTTTCATGGTTGAATCGAGGAATTTGGGGGCTGAGGGCTACTTGCAAAATGTGGGAACTTTTTATATTTTATTCTAGTTAAAAAGTAATAAACTTCCAATTATAATCACAAGAAAGAAGCGCTTAAAATGGTTCCGATAGTAATTGAGTTTATTTTAAATATTTATTTACCAGTTAGGTCTTCTTAAAATAACTCTTGATTCCAGCTTTTGTTTCCAGTTCAACTCTTTGGGCTTAAGGCGTCGTTTGGCTCTGCTCTTTCTAGTAGAATAGTGATATATACTATCTATTTCTAGCCCTTTTGAAGAACTATAGATCTATCTGATTGCCTAACTCTTCCTTCACCTCTGACAAGACGTGTTTTAATCACAAATTGTGAATGTGGGGAATGTCAGGCCTCCACTGTGGTCCGGATTCCACGTTAAATTGTAAGTCCTCCATTTCATCTCACAATCACCCAACCATTACACATTATCGTAAGTGCGTACAACCCAAATGGGTAGTAAGTTGCGGTTCTAATAATAATGTAATAATAATAATAATAATAATTAAATAATATGCTTTAATTTACAGACACCTCATGGAGCGTGAACCACGTGGGCTGGCGCCTTAATCTGGAGTCTGTTCTGATGGTCATGAGCTTTTAAGTTTAAGTTTTGCTTGCATTTATATAATATTGTTTTTGGCTTAACAATAATATCTGGCTAATTTGACATTTGGTAATTTCGAAAAATTGGACAATTCAAACCCGCCACGACTACCTATTACATTAATATTTAAATTGATATTAAAAATAACTCTTGTCACTCCCTATCCCGAGTGCCCACTTATTAGTTTGGCTCAGTTGAATGGGTAGCAAATAACTGTGGGGTTCATTTTTATCTTGTTTATAGAAATAGATCAGTTATTATATACATCTATAAATGTGATGTAGGTTTTTAGAACAAGTTCAAAAAGTGAATAGAAAAATATTAGTTCTGTCAGTTTCCCTTTTCAGAAATTCTTCACAAAGACCTATCTTTGTTGTTTTAACACGACTGCTCGACTATGCGTGGTTGTTACATAACTAAAACTTTGGAAATGATTTAGGGGAATGGGGGGCAGGGGGAGGCTTCCTGCATCGTACTGAACAGGGACTTGAGCTGTAGAATATTCTCCTCACAACTTACTGTAACTCAGTAATATAATTTGTAAACCCCTTCCCGGGACCCCTTCTTGAAAAAAGGCATAAATCTCACTGTAATTTACCACCAAAAGAGGGATGTTTTCCCCTGTGTTAATGTTTATATCAAAACACCATGTTTTGCTAGTTGGCAAAACAATCTCTGTTTTAAAAACATTGCCTGATTCACGTGCAAAGCCACTGAAGTGAAGGATATGACAGTACAATTGTTAGGTTTACGCCTTTGATTAATAAAGTCTGCAAACAATAACATAAAATGAAATAGGATATTTAAAAGGAAATTTTTTGATAGTGTAAAGACAATTCATTATTAACTGTTTAAAGTTTGTTCTCCATTTCAAACCTAGATCCACGATATTTATTTAATATCTTATTTCAAGACTTTTCACCAATGATTAGTTGGTTTCCTAGAGTGGGGAATGTGTTGACACGGTTTTCATATGTTCTGTGTGTCAAAGTAATCATGTAGCTCCCAACATGTACATGAGAATATTTACTCTATCCCAACCTGATGTAAAATAGATTTTACTAATATAATCAGTGATCTTGAAGATTTTGTATATTGCGTCAACAAGATAAGCACACTAAAACAAAATAACTTAATGTCATTTACATGCAAATACTGAATTAAGTTTGTAATTCTCGTGTTTTAACTTTCAATACTGTGTGATTATTTTTCTTGTTTTTTCACCTAAATATTTAGTGTGCATGTGTGATTTATATAGTATATAAAATATGTATGTTTATCTGTATTATATTTGGATGTGATCGATTTGTTATGTATCATCTATATAGATATTAATAAAACTTGTAAGTATGAATTTGAATATTTCGAATTTTTTTTAGAAATTCCATGGGCTTCAAATTAAAAAGGTTCTAATGTATATATTAACCATACTTGATATTGATTTATCAATATTTTTGAAGCGATGAGTTAAGTTATATATCATATTTCACGTGGTTTTATTCCATAACAACGTATAACCCGAACGGGTAGTAAGATGTGGTTCTAAATAATATTATTACATAATGTTACTCGACATGAATTAATAATTTAGGAAATGTATTATATATCACCCGACCAAATGTGTCCGGAATCACGTTTTCAGGCTGGTATTATTTAGAGATGGGTCCAATCCTATATTTATCGAATACGAAGCTTTAATCCGAATCCTAAATATTCTTTCGAATCTTATATTCATATTCAAGTCCTCGAATTTAAAAATAATTTTTTTGGTTTGTTAAAAAATTGACATGTTATATTTTAGGAAAGTAAAAAATTAATATAAATAAAAAAAAAATTAATTAATCTTTTTACTTTTTTATTGCCAAAACTTAATAACAAATATGAAGGAAACATCGTATTTACAGTAGAGTTTTCATTTCATATTTACTTATTTAGCATATTAGGAAATAATTTTAAAAATGTATAATATATTCTAAAGTTAAATATATGGACATTGTCTGAGTAGCCTAGCGGCGGGTTATTATACAATTGTAGAAATTGAAAAGATTTTGTACAGATGATTATCATAGCATATAGAACTATTTTTTTAAGAGGTCTGGTAACCTGAACATTCTTGTTCTGTTTATTTTTCTTTTCTATAAAGTTTCAAGAACAAACAAGACGTTATACACTAAGCTATTTTTCTGTAAACATTTTTTTTTTAATTTGGTGATTTTGGATTTCTATTTTTTTTACATAAATGAAGCTAAATCTTAATTATTTCTAACTACACGATTCTATATAATTGATGAAAAATTACATATTGACTTGAATAAAAGTCCCTTATATTTGGATCCGAGATTTTTTTTTTGGTGAGATTCTCAAATATAGAATTTCTCTAATACCACAGGATTCGGGGAGATGAGGATTCAAGAGTCTCATCTCTAGTATTATTAGCTATCAAAGGGTTACAAGATTCGTATTTACAAAGCAAAGGTTAATTGTGTTAATAATGATAATATACCAGCTGAGTTTATAGCTATCCTTTGTCTTATATAAGTGCAGCATGGCTTACTATTTATTCGAGACATCCACTCATACATTATAAATAAGAATAAGGGAGGCAAAGTCTTAAAGAAAAAAATACCCCTATATGGTGGTAGAGTAGGATAAAGTATATGTAAAAACATGCTCAATACACCCAAACAAGATATGAACTCAGACATTCCTGTCGAAAGAACACAAACTTTATTAGCTTTATTTCTACTTCGAGTGGGTTTTTGATTCAGAAATTACCGTAAAACAAAATGCTTTTAAGCCCAACGAATAGTGCGAATCAAATATGGAACATTAATAAAAAATTTGTGATTCCAGCATCGGTGGCCGAAAAGTCTTAGCGCGTCACTCTAATGTTATACAGAATAAACTGTGACAGTGAGATCGGGGTTGGATTCTCAGATGTGTTGTTATAAGGGTGGTTATTCATGAAACCTCTCCCAATCTCCTTCCACGCAATTTCAGACACACTTTCTCTAAATTCAAACCTAATCAGTCCTAATCCATTAAAATAGATATTAAATATGATAAACCAAATGGGTAGAAGGACACAGTGACAAAATAAAAATATAAATACTGACGTCAGTTATTGCTTAATTAATAATAATATTTAGCACCGCGTCTTACTACCCGTTTGGGTTATACGCTTTAAGAACTAATTACTCTAATGGATTAGGAATTGGGAAGGTTTAATTAGAGGAAGTAAACCCGCATTTGCTTGGAGGGAGAGTGGCAAACCATTTAGGAAAAACCACCCCCAGTTTACCTCGAGCCTCGATCTCCCCGTCCTCAGCAGTCGAGCTCAACACGACAAGCGCGTTAGCCAACTACGCCACCGAGGAGGGTTATTCTTTAATTGTTTACCACTTTTCATTCATTCAAACGCCAGTGAGTTTACTCTAAAATAGTTCCTTAATCATATCTGTTACTTAGAAACGTAATTAATGGACGTATTTAAATTTAATGGTTATTAAAACGTGGTACAAATAAATGTGTTAGTAAGGGCTGTATTTATAATTAATTAACCTAACAGGGGCCTTATTTAGTGGCCGCATGGTCTAAGGTGCTTCTCTCACAGTAGACTAGACTGCCGATGACAGGGAGATTGAGGTACGAATAAATGTTGGATGTACCGAGGGTGGTTTTTCCATAAAAGGTTTTCAAACTCCCTCTACGCCAATACTGATGTACCTCCTCTTAATATATTCCTCCTAATCCCATTAGTGTAAATAGTAAATATGATTATAACCCGAACGGGTAGTAAGATGTAGTGATAAAATAAATATAACAAGGCACAACCAGCATATATATAAGTTATTATCTCGCCACGTTATGAGAGCTGTGAGGAGCTAAATGCAACCCCTTAGATACTAATTTCTCTTAGGAATATCATTAATTGCCGTCAACACATTGAACAGTTGAGGTCATTAGACTGAGAAAGGACCTTGCTGATAAGTTTTTCAATGCTTTTCCAGCTTGACTACCAAGTTAGATCTTATGTAACTATCTTCTAGGTAAATTACCCTCTTTACTCCACAAGATATTTCACTCTCTCTCTCTCTCTCTTTATATATATATATATTTATATATCCTTTCTCCGAACTCAGTTCAAGTACTGGGAGTGATAGCTGTAATGGATGGTAGTCAAGTGGTGCGCCGATAGAACGAACTCCCCCCCATCCCCCCATCCCTAACCAACTTCAACATGTCACGGTGAACCATTAAGTGCCCTACCATCGACCCTTTTCCAATCATTGTCCCTTTGTTAGAACTTTAAGTAGCTCCATTATTTCAATAGGTTCCTGTTGGAAAGTTTGTATTTTTGTTATGAGCATTAATTGGTGTTGCAATTTTTTTTAACTGTGCTGATAAATTGCTTAATTCTTTTGTAAAAATTAAACACTCGTCTATTACAGAGAAAAATGCCGAATAATTATTGCTATTTATGTCAATGAGTATAGTAAGAAATAAAACCGGTTTTTAAATATATATTTTAAGTTAATCTAGTGGTTAAATAAATTATATACAGTACTACAATTAAAAGGAAAAGTACTAAATAGTCTGGATTTATACTTTCTCATAATATATAGTACGTATGGCAGTAATTTAAAAATAAAATTTTCACCTCTATATCAACACGATTTTGACCTTTTATTTTCCTATAACTCCATAGGATAGTTTTTAGAATCTTATTGTCTGTTACTCTGTATGTCTGCTATTTTGTCTGTCTGTGTCTATATATCTTTGTCTGTAGCTCTGGCTACAACCTAAATGTTTTTATAGATATAGTTAAAACTAGATATTTAAAATCTATTAAATACATATTCTATCGTTTAAACTACGGATAATTATTATTGGAGACTTAATTTTAATAATCTTATATTAGTCCTTAAGATTTCGTTCAAATTATATGTATAGGAATTGTTTTATAGAATAAAACAGACTAAAAACTTATTTTTTTTAATGAAAAATTCTTTGATGGTTACTTCAACTGTTTTTTGGAATCTTGAGAATATCTGATAAAATGTTTAAAAATATTTTTTTTTAATATGAATCTAGGGCGTGTATGAATATTTCTCTCTTCACTGGGGCAACTCTGAGCAATTTCTTATTTCTTATTTGAAAATTAATTAAACCATTTCTTTCAACTATGTGCTTAAACTGAAGAAACACTTTATAGTTTGTGTAAACATGTAGGACGAATAAGTTGTTTAAGTGGTGGCTGCCCTGTACTCATATTTTAGGACTACAAAGACACAGGTGCTGTTTGTGATCATCAATAAACTAATTGAATTTTATTCTATGAATTCAACTTAAACGCCTTGTTTAAGAAATGATTACTAGTGCAACCGTTTTAACTACAGCACATACCATGGCCCTGAGCAGACGGAAATAAACCCTTCAAAAGGGATATATATTTGCTTATACGACTGAATGTTGATATGTGTTTCATAATTTTATTTTATTTTTGAGCGGATACGTGTACTAAACATCAACTTGTATTTAATGCGACATAAACATTATATAACACAGAGCAACGTACAGCAACATTAGGCAACTTTTAATTTGCAACCCTATTTTTGTTGCCATATATATTGTTTGAAGTTTTTGCTTGAAATGGATAATCGCTGTAAATAACATTCAATATTTTTTTTAAAATTATTATTATTAATAGCACCGCGTCTTACTAGCCGTTCGGGTTATACGCACTTACGCTAATGTGTAATGGTAGGGTGGTTGTGAGATGAAATGGAGGACCTACTGTTTAAAGTGGAATCCGAACCACGGTGGAGGCCTGGCATTCCTCACATTCACAAGATGTCTTGTCAGAGGTTAAGGAAGGGTTTAGAAATCAGATAACTCTATGCCGGTCCCGGGGATTGAACCCCGGCCGCCAGAACAGAAGGTGACACCTTACCCCTAGACTGCCAGGTCACCTTTTTTAAAAAAAAATATATAATTTCATTTTAGGTTATATAACATTTTTTTAGGTTTAAAAATTTATGTTTGAACAACTACCTCTATATTCTCAAATTTAATATACTCAATATCATCTCTAAGGGATTGTAGGTCTTTTGGAGAAAATATTTACGTTTGCTCTCTCTTTGTTAACTGTTGACAAATCTCTTCGCTTTCTGTTAAGCCGTAAATTGTGTGCTAAGGTAAGAACGGGTTATCACCCAAATTGACGAACCAGCTTGGCAAAATTAGTTTTATATTTGAGTAAATATTGACGACAAGAAAACAAATGAATGACAAAAGTTTTTTTCCAATAGTAATCATGAAATGTCCTTGGAAATGGTATTCTCTACAGTAAATGTTTGTATTTAGTTCAGGCCTTTCTTTCACTTATTTTTCATTAATTTTAAATTGGTTACCGGACAAATTCCAAATATCCAGTTGCTCATCCTATCTTACTTATTTAAAGGTCAAAATCCACTATGTGAGCTCTCATGTTTCCAAAAAGTAAATTAGAAACACAAAACTGACATCTGACTGGAGCTCAAATAAATCACGCTCTTATAGCCTGATGGGAATTTCTGGAAACGTAATACTATATTAACTGTTCGGTGACACTTTATCTTCTCGAACCTTCCACTGTTCGAGGAAACTTCCCTATTCAACGACACCTTTCCTTTGCCAACGGCACATTTTTTTTTTATTATTGAAAGATACTACACTACGTCCGTGAAGTTTGCCCCCAACACTTTTAAAAATGAAAGTTTGTATGATTGCAATCGTTGGTTTTTCGTTTGCTCCGGATTTGTTCCGCAAATATTTTTGTTTGTTCCATTTTGATAGGTCCAAAAATTATGTGCTTACATTGGGGGGTGAGGGGGTGGGGGGTTTGCCAACTTAACGGTAGACCCCCAAAAATTTAAAAACTCAAGTTTCTATGATTGCAATTGTTTGTTCTTCGTATATTCTGGATTGTTCCGCAAAAAAGTTTCGTTTGTTCAGTTTTAATAGGCACAAAATGGTATGTTTACATTTGGGTCGCTAACTTAATCGTAGCCCCCCACCCCACTATGGAAATTTGATTTTTTTTTTTATGGTTATGAAAGTTTGTTTCTAATTTGTTCCGAATTGCTTCGCAAAATGTTTAGGCAGTTACGCATTCGGTCTACACAAATAGGACGTGAAATTGTGACACGCTATATCGATCAGAATGCACGAGTTTAATTATTGTTAAAAGACTTTCATTGCATAGCCATTTTTTTTGTTTCAATTTGTAAAGCGTGGGTTTGATTTAGTTGTATATATTCATTTCAAAATTTTATTTAAATTCATAGATTTTTTTTGTTGCAAATTTGCAGTAATTTTTTTTAAAGGTTTAGGGATATTATTTTACTCTACTTTTTTAATCATCTAAGTCTGTACCCAATTTAAAAGAATTGATTGATTTGAATAAGTCAATTTTATTGTTAATGAGTGTCCTTCTATGTAGGAGTTAGAAATTAAATATACGACACTTCCTACAAACGCTTCTTTGTGACTATAACTACTACTTACTACATCATAGCAGTAATAGTTGCAAATAAAAGGAAGGTGCTATGTCAACGCTTCATGAGAACCTAATTCCGAGCTCACTGGAAGAGTAGAGGAAAGGGGGGGGGGAGTATACCACTTAGGTAATTGTCTGTGATTTGAACACCACCCAAGTAGACGAAGCCAATATTTTAAAGTTAAAAATGTGAAGTGAGGTTTATAAAAATCCTTTGTTTGTTTTACTAAGAGTTGTGTGGCATTCAAGGTTGTAGACCAGAGTCTCTCCAGTTTTTGTATTTCTTACTTGTGTGGCATCCACAGTAGCCTCATGGCTTCTTTGGTGCTTAATGACAGCTTTGAAAATTTACCAGACCAAATTATGTATCACTACGCCAAAACATATGATCTGCCAAAATATGTGTTTAGCAGCTGTCACTTCTGACAGTCAAAATTTAGGTATATACGTAAATGTTGACTGTCAGAAATAAGCTGTGAGCTGTCAGTCAGCACCAAAGAAGCCACGGGGCTACTGTATGTTGTATTGTGTATTGTGAGGGAACTACAAACAAGATTGTTAGCACTATAGACCTAGATTCTAGACACAGTGGCACTCACTCTACTTACCGGAGGCCTTGTGCGTCCCCTGTAAGTCGCTCACACAAAAGGCTATTCATTATCATTAGTTACAATGGTTTATTTAGCTTTACTAAGAGATCTAAGAACGAACAAACTAAAATACGATGGACAATAATCTGGAACAAACTAAAGAAAATTATAAAAATACAAATTCAAATTTACAAAACTAACAACAAACTATAAATAAAAAA
>CABFOW010000668.1:0-41382 GCA_902141385.1 Timema californicum
TAGAAAAATAGTTAAATTTTCTTCACGTGGTGACCTCAACAGTTGTTGAATATCTGTCAAGGTCTTAGAATTTGATAACTTTTCCTTTTCATCTAAAAAGTTTGTCAACTAATGTCACTATGCTCATGATGATATATATTGTACAACTGTTGCTATCACAACGCGGAGAAAACTAAATAAAGTTTCTACTGGTATGCTATTTGATATAATTTGACGGAAAAAAAATGTTTTCTATGAAAACTGTAAAAACATCCGACTTTTTCTCGTCGACCATTCCATCCCACCTTAAGTTTGTTTTATAGCTAAAGTTTGAAGCAATAATCAACTAGGCGTCTAAGATACTAATGAATGTGTCATTAAACTACCTAGTATCAGACGATCTTAACTTGATTCTGGTTCAAACGCAGCTGTCATACCCAAAATTGTTAATTTCCCACTCATTAAACAAACACGTACATTTCCTAGCATCGCTGGGTATCGTGGTGGGCGCACTCGAATTGCGAAATAAGGTATACCTGTCAGCCTGTCCACACAAATTGCGGAAAAACCTGTAATCCCATTAGACCCCTAACCTAACCAAATAGAACCTAACCTAACTTAACAACATATAACCTAAATGAAGGACGGCAAATTTTTTTAGGAAATTTATTCGCATCTGCGTGGAGAAAGAGTGGAGAACCATTACACCCGAACGGAAACTGAACTCGGACCTCCCGTAACAAACACAATTTTGCGAGACTGATGCCTTTGTCTACATGCCCACCAGTGTGAGGCCCACAAATATCTGTCAAACGTTAATAGCAACTACGAATACAAACATACATTATCACCTTGGTTGAGTGTGCAGTTATTTTAGTTTCGGTTTTTAAGATGTTTAATTTTCCCCCACCGAGGCACATATTATGTGCAACCCAGTGCTGTTTGAATGTCCCAATTTCTCCGTGCAATATCTCAGAAAGGCAACGACAAGTCTGGAGAATAGTTTGCCAAGACAGCCATGCCCTTAAATGGAGAATGAGTCCGTGACGTCATCGTCATGTACTTATCTAAACATGGTGTGGATTTTTGTTTTTTCGCTTGGCAAATTTTCTCCTGAACCTAGATGATTTCTTAAAGCGGATCTATAGTGTAACGCTTCTATCAATAGTTCTGGTTCCGTGATGTGCTAATTATGGTTTATTTAACTGTTTTATAACTAAAATAGGTATAATTAGATTGTTTAGTAACAGCACCGGCCTTAACGAATGGCAAACTTCGCCCCCCCCCTCCCGCCCTGCCTATAAAAAGAATCAAACACTTAAATTTTGTTTAATGTTATTACAGTATAGTAGCCCCATGGCTTCTTTGGTGCTGAATGACAGCTGAGAGCTTTGAAAAACTACCATACCAAATTATGTATCCCTACGCCGAACCACATGATCTGCAAAAACATGTGTTTAGCAGCTGTCACTTCCGACAGTCAAATTTAGGTATATACTTAAATGTTGACTGTGAGAAGTCAGCTGTGAGCTTTAAGTCAGTACCAAAGAAGCCATGGGGCTACTGTAGTTTATACCTAAATACAAATTTCAACCGGAAAATATATCAAGATAATTAATGTTAGAATTAATGTTTTTTTTATACATACAATGGTTGATTTTTCTTCAACCCTTTGTTCAATTTTACATCCCCAACGAACTAGATCTGTATAAAGATACAAATAACAACTATGCCAGGTTTGAATTAAATCGATTAATGCATCCAAAAGTTATCCTGAAACATATCCACCACAAACAGACAAAATGCAAATCGGTGGAGCTAGAACATAGAGCTCGCTTCCCCACACAATTATGTTTTTATTTGCATGCTGACAATATTTTGCTAGATAATCATTACAGGAAGCCTATTTACTATGCGAGCGCACAAGAAACAAGAAAAATTTACCACCCCAGATTGTTTTTTCCCCTCTGTCACTCAAGCAAGTCACCGTTTGCACACCCCATGGGGCATTCTAATCGCAATAAAGTGGATTGCCGGTGCCGGGAAGGTCGGGGTTCCATTCCCGTTCTGGTGTACTGATTGTTATTTTACATACTTGCTATCCTATTCTTCCTCTACATGAATGCGGGTAAATTTCCTTTAAAGTCTTCTTTCCTATCACATTAGTGTAAATATGTGGAAATCCCGGACGGGTAGATGAGACGCGGTGTGCAAAAATCTAGCTCTTAAAACCAACTAAATAACTTTTAATCTCGTTCGGGCGTACTGAGTAGTTAAAAAAAAATCCACCCTCTCTAAACTCCTCTAAATATAACCGTCATAATTCCTAAACCCATTAGCGTAATTAGTATATAAGTGAAAACCCGAATGGTTAGTAAGATGCGGTGCTAAATAAATACCTCCTTAATTTAAGGAATAAGAATTTCAAATATTGTTAACTTAATTTTCTCAAAATATTTTAACGTTCATAAAAGTTTGTAAACTAAGCCAAAATGGCTGCTTACTGGTTCGTGCCACTATTTTAATAGGTGTGTAAGCAACTTTGACAATGAGCGCTTAGTGGTGATCTGTGTAACTACATAATAACCTTGTTGGTACATTCATTGAACCATCTGTCATATATATAACACTGTCAATATGTGTCATTATATGTAAATGTATACAACAAATTAATAGTATATGGAATAATAATAAGACTAATTAATCTGCATTAATTGACCTTCTTGCGTCGTGGAAATATATAAGTTTGCAACAAAATGGTATATGAAAATAGTTTTGTACTTGACTCGTTACTCCTACTCTTGAATCTCTTAACAGATGCGCAGGAATATTATACACGTGTTTTTATCTAAAATTAAAAATTCAATTTAATTTGCATTATATTCTCATTGAAAAAATTACTAGGTATATCCACGTTTTTGGTTAACTTTCACTTTGAAGTTTACTTATCTTTTCGTTCGGCACAAAATAACATGCACTAGCGTCACGACCACCTTGCGCAGAGGACTACTTGTTGTGCGGTTCACAGTGGGCTGGGTTGTTGAAACGTTTAGATCGTGCCACCATCTTTACAAGTTCGGTAGATAAAATTTCGTTATAGTGTTGTGTGTATTTATAAATTACCTGTGAAAATGACGACAAATATTCAGCAAGGTACCCTTCTTGACGTACTAAAGAAAAAAATGAGGCAAACTAAAGAAGAAATGGAGAAATATAAGGACGAATGCGAAGAGTATCACAAAAGGTTACAAGTTGAAATAATGCGCCGGGAAGAAGTGAGTAGCATAAATTATCCTTTGCATTATTTAGTTGATAGACTCTTTATCTGAAAATTATTTGTATTTAATGTATACATGATTATTTTGATCAATTTTTATATCACACCTTTTTAAGTCATCGCTCTGAATCTCAAATTTATCTTTTAAGCAGGCTATTCACCTCATGAATCGATTATCAAGTTTCTCCCTTATTTCTAGCTCAGATTTTTGCCTTTCGAGCACAGTTATTACATATATTTTGAAATTTTTGATTTTCTGGGGTTTCTACTCTTTATAGTATTTAGTTTTGCCGCTTAATCCTCTAATGAATTAAGTAGTAGGCCTCATTCTTTAGATTATCTTGATAAGTCAAAGTCGCTTCACTTTTGTTTACCAAAGGTGCAAAGTAGCATAAATTATCCTTTACATTATTTAGTTGATAAACTCTTTATCTGAAAATTATTTGTATTTAATGTATAAATGATTGTTTTGATCAATTTTTATATCACACCTTTTTAAGCATTCGCTCTGAATTTCAAATTTATCTTTTAAGCAGGCTATTCACCTCATGAATCGATTATCAAGTTTTTCCCTTATTTCTAGCTCAGATTTTTGCCTTTCGAGCACAGTTATTACATATATTTTGAAGGTTTTTGATTTTTCTAGGGTTTCTACTCTTTATAGTAATTAGTTTTGCCGCTTAATCCTTTAATGAATTAAGTAGTAGGCCTCATTCTTTAGATTATCTTGATAAGTCAAAGTCGCTTCACTTTTGTTTACCAAAGGTGCAAAAATACTTTTTTATGCAGTCGTCTGCAAATTTTTATTCGGTTCAGGCTTTATGTTGAAACATACAATTGCGTAACCACTGAAACAGCTGTAAATATTCTTAAAGCCTATTGATACAAATATTTTACAGAAACAAGAATTACTAAGTTCTTGGTAGGCCCATCCCATATTGGTATTTTATTGATACATTTTTTCCTCTCCTATTCAAATTAGTCTTTAAATTGTGATTTAATAAAATGATTACTCCAAGGAATGAAATATTTTAGATAAAACTTTGGTATCACTGCTCACTCTTTTATCATTTTATCACAAAGCACAGTCATGAGATCATAAAAAGCTAGTGACTCAGAAACTTATATTTCAACTAATACAGATTAGATAAAACATCTTCTATCAGCAGGCTACCTGTATTTGAAAGTAATTATTAATAATTATTGTTTCTGGTCAACATTGGTAATTTTATTAGTTTTGTTTGTTTAATTTAAATAAATTACCCCTGCTCATAAGCTAAGCCTAATTGTTGATAACATTTTTATTAATAAAACACAACTTTTTATCACAGCTTTGTTCCTAAACGGATGCTAGGCTTAGGAGCATAAATTTCTGTCCACAAAAATCTATCAATACCAAGGGCTATTATTTCTCTAGTCCCTTTATCAAACACAAGCTGTAGGCCCAAGATCTTTTAGTGATATTACATTAATCAAACTCTTACACAGCTATATTTAACCTTTGTATATAAAGTAAATTCAATTAGCAAATACACGACTAAGCCTATAACTCAAACGGGTAGCCAGCCAAAATATACAATGCTAAAGATATATTTACTTTGTCTATTAATTTTAAAAAAGGCACAGTACGCCATTGCTGATCACATTTTTATTTAAATAATAATTGTGGAAGTGTGTTTTTAATTTTTTTTTGTTAATTAGTTTGTTTTGCGGTTTTTATTTATGTCATGGATTTCTTTATTTTTAGTTGCCAATAATTTATGAGTTGGTCCGACACCTTAGCTAAGTCGGTAGCAAGTTTGTCTGCTGAGCTAAAGGTCCTGGGTTCAATTCATGACCTTTCTGAAAAAGTATGGGAAATGTGTGATTCCTTTTTCACGGTGATGCATTAACAACTGAAGGCTGGTTGCTGTGCCAGTGCTAGATTTAAGTTAATAGGTCGTACTGATATAAACACTTGGCTAAGAATGTGAATATTAAATATCTACATATAATATTAATGATGTATTCTAAATAAAAACTCAATTCCAATTTCCACTATAGAACCCCTTTGCAGTAATCTTGGGATATTTGTAGGTAGTAGGCCTACCAGTGCCTATTCACAATATAAACATGTCTGACAAACATCTATACATAGGCTACAGCGAATTTAAGAGTGTTGTTCATTTTTGAAAATATTTATTTAGCTAGTTTGAAAATCATATTTTGGTAGGACCAACATACAGTTTAATATTTTCACTATCTACCTAACTATTTCATTTTTCAATAAAAATTCATGTTGAATTTTATGATTGTGTCAAAATACAAAGCAACCACATTGGCAATTAACCGGGTAATTATGTGCGAGATTAAGCTTTAACTAGAAGTTATATCAACTTATTCTTTGTTAATCAACTGAGGGATCAATGAAATTTTTCCAAATTTCAAAACATGACTGAGCTATTCAATTTTGTTTTTATTTAGAATAAATAGAAAATGATTCCACTATTATTTATTGAAGACTCCTAACGTTACTGCACTAAGATTCAGCCTGGTTTGATTTTTAGGTTATTAAGTGATGAGTTATGTATATGTGGTGTTATGCTGAATTAAACTTATTTTTAATAAACTATATTCATTTATGTAGCATCGAATTAGCTTAATTTTTTTTATCACCACGTCTTACTACTCTTCAGGCTATATGTGAATGGTTTTAACCACCCGATCGAGTTTCGAACCTATTATCTCATCATCGGCATTCTAGTCTACTACGAGAGTAGCTTGTTAGATCATGGGGGCCACCGAAGCGGGTAATGGCTAGTCCTACACCTGGTATGTAGCGCCGACCCACAATGTGCAGAACTATTGTTTCAAGGGGGACACACACACGATAACTTCCTCTCCTCCGATATGTGTCTGTAGTGTAACTTATTTGTTATCAGTTGGAGGCCGCTGAAGCATATCTTTGGGCATTAATAGTAGGGCGGGACGTAGGTTCACACACTTGTGTGTGAGCGATATACGTGGAATGGAGGGGCCCCGCCCACATGGCTATTGAAGCACAGGATGTTGGCTCGGCCTGGCTCTGGCAGGATCACTCTGGAGATGGGTTAAAATGCGTGCGCAGCTTGTTTAGCATTTGTCTGTCCCGTTACTCATTTGTTTCCATGAGCCTAATCTGATACAAAAAAAAGTACTATAGTTTCAAAAGCCAAGTCATGTGAATGCAGGTGCTACTATGGATTTTACCAATAACTATACATTATAACTATTATTATAATGTTATCAATGTTGACTGTAAAACTATGGTTTTATTTTCTACAGCTTCTTCAAAATCCTAATAGCCTATAGATAGACGTTTGTTGTTATAATTATGGACTTATAAATCAATGGAAAATCTTGCCTTATAAAATAACTGAAAATAATAATTTTTCTAAAGAAAAAAAAATCAAGCTAGAACCGTATCATTGGCACACTTGGCATAACTATGATTACATGAACTTTAATTTAACTTAATATCTTTTTGAATTGAATTCATTCACTCTGTGTAATATATTTATTTTTAAAAGTTTGATATCTCGTCAATGTTCAATTTACTCTTGTATCTTCTGTATATTGTGGTCACATGAAAATGGAGTTCGTCCAGTTAGTTTGAATTTCGTAGAAAGCTTTTTAAAAGAAAATACAATTATTTTTTGGGGCAGGAATTGATCACATTTTACTATTTTTATTAGGCCTAAACTTAGTCTTCATTTAAAGAGAATCTATATATTTAAAAGTGACAGCTGCGGGTAAGATTATTTGATATGAGCACGTTAAAGTTCTCAGATAAAGGTCCTTCCTATGCAAATTGGACTGTAAATGCCCCTCATACGGTTTCACATTTACCGAGCGTCGGGTAGGGGATCTCAAAATAAATCAATTTTATGCTGTTTTCACCCTGTCGTGTTGGCGGTGAGTCAGACGGTAGACGTCTTGACGCCAGACATGCTCGGCTACAAGGTTTCGAAAATAGTTTGACGAGAACTCATGTCTAAATCGGAAATCGGGTGTCTTCGGAGCGTGAGAATTGTCGGAGCAGTATATTCAATCAAAATAAACACCAGCTAACATTTTTCAAGCACAGCGTCTTACTATCACTTTTGGTTGTACGCATATGTAATTAATAACGCAAGGATTAGGAAGGTTGAATTTAAAAGTACCCGCATTTGCGTGAAGGGAGTGGAAAACATATAAATGGCGTTGTAGTGTTCTTACTATCTACTAAAAATTGACGCGAAACCGACCGTTTGCCTATCTCTGTGCTCTAATATAACCAACCATCCTCAACTTGAGAGAGATGTGAGACGGAGAATTTCCGTTTTGGAAAGTTTTCCCTATACTTTTCCCGGAAAATTTTCTAAAACATTATATTTTCAATAATTTCTGTAAAATAATTTCAACCAATTAAATGGAACTAATGTAATAGCGATATAGATATCCCAAATGTCAACGTTTGTGCGTAAGAATAGTTTCTAGGTGCGTTAACACCAGAAACGGCATTAAAAGAGTTCCAATAACAGCTATTAACACATTAGCGTAACTAGTACATAATCGTATAACCCGAACAGGTAGTAAGACGCGGTGCTAAAAAATAGCGGTAAACAAACAACAAACGAATGTGAGCCTATGAAGTCAAGCTATGCTCATAAATCATACTTCACTTTTCATCATAAATAAGTTAGGCCTTATTAAAATAATTTTAAGATGTGTCTGATATTTGTCTTACCCCTCCCCCACCCTTACCCCTTCGTCTCTTAACATATTATATTTGAGGTGCCACCTCTACAGTTAAACCCCTCCACCGCAAGCCACCACTGCTGACAATTTTCATCTTTATTCTCAACCCTAATACATTAGAGTAACTAGCACATATATGCGTGTAACCCGAACAGGTAAGTAATATTTGGTGGTAAAATAAAATACCCACATGTCACGTACCATCAAGAAACACATTCGCTTTAATTTTTTTTTATAGCTAAACTTATTTTGTGACGAGGTTAGCCTACCGAAAGTGAAATTATCGTGTAATGGAGATGAAACTGTAACGATACCACTACTTGACGTCGAAACAAAAAATGGGTCTCTTTAATTCCACAGACGGTCCAAACTGTAACGATACTACTACTTGACGTCGAAACAAAAAATGGGTCTCTTTAATTCCACAGACGGTCCAAACTGTAACGATACCACTACTTGTCGAAACAAAAAATCGGTCTCTTAATTCCACAGACGGTCCAAACTGTAACGATACCACTACTTGACGTCGAAACAAAAAATGGGTCTCTTTAATTCCACAGACGGTCCAAACTGTAACGATACTACTACTTGACGTCGAAACAAAAAATGGGTCTCTTTAATTCCACAGACGGTCCAAACTGTAACGATACCACTACTTGTCGAAACAAAAAATCGGTCTCTTAATTCCACAGACGGTCCAAACTGTAACGATACCACTACTTGACGTCGAAACAAAAAATGGGTCTCTTTAATTCCACAGACGGTCCAAACTGTAACGATACTACTACTTGACGTCGAAACAAAAAATGGGTCTCTTTAATTCCACAGACGGTCCAAACTGTAACGATACCACTACTTGTCGAAACAAAAAATCGGTCTCTTAATTCCACAGACGGTCCAAACTGTAACGATACCACTACTTGACGTCGAAACAAAAAATGGGTCTCTTTAATTCCACAGACGGTCCAAACTGTAACGATACTACTACTTGACGTCGAAACAAAAAATGGGTCTCTTTAATTCCACAGACGGTCCAAACTGTAACGATACCACTACTTGTCGAAACAAAAAATCGGTCTCTTAATTCCACAGACGGTCCAAACTGTAACGATACCACTACTTGACGTCGAAACAAAAAATGGGTCTCTTTAATTCCACAGACGGTCCAAACTGTAACGATACTACTACTTGACGTCGAAACAAAAAATGGGTCTCTTTAATTCCACAGACGGTCCAAACTGTAACGATACCACTACTTGTCGAAACAAAAAATCGGTCTCTTAATTCCACAGACGGTCCAAACTGTAACGATACCACTACTTGACGTCGAAACAAAAAATGGGTCTCTTTAATTCCACAGACGGTCCAAACTGTAACGATACTACTACTTGACGTCGAAACAAAAAATGGGTCTCTTTTATTCCACAGACGGTCCAAACTGTAACGATACCACTACTTGTCGAAACAAAAAATCGGTCTCTTAATTCCACAGACGGTCCAAACTGTAACGATACCACTACTTGTCGAAACAAAAAAAATCGGTCTCTTAGTTCCACAGACGGTCCTCGCGTTCTTTCTTTCCTGGTTTCACTCTTGAAAACCTGTTTGGGAAGGTCGTCGGAGTTCGCGTCTGCTCCTATGCCACTACCGCGGCTGTTGCTCCACAGCGTCCGACGGCACAGATGGCCGCTTTTAGGGTACTTTTAGTCCATCTAAGAGATTAGAAACTTGAAGTATATTGAATTTTTGAATAGGTCGTTAGGTAAGTTCATGTTTTCGTAAAGACTGATTATATTTAGCGCACCGGTAGCTTGATTTCATAACATTTTATCCATCTTGCTTTATTGAAAACTATTGAAAGGGGTTAGTGTTCTTGTTCGGCTGACTCTGCTGCGAAGAGTGGGACTACAGTAGCCCCGTGGCTTCTTTGGTGCTGACTGACAGCTCACAGCTGACTTCTGACAGTCAACATTTAGGTATATAGCTAAATTTCGACCGTCAGAAGTGACAGCTGCCAAATACATGTTTTTGCAGATCATATGGTTCGGCGTGGGGATACATAATTTGGTCTGATAACTTTTCAAAGCCGTCAGCTGTGAACTGTCAAGTCAGCACCAAAGAAGTCATGGGGCTACTGAAGTTGTGATTGAAGTAAGGTGACCATTCTTAGCCATGACAAAATTCGTAGTTCAGACTGAGGTAGTCCACGAATTGTTTAAATAATTGGGAAAATAAGATACATTCTTAGGAAAAATAATATTCTATAAATATAGCTACATTACATAGACTTCATTTACTAACACTTCATGAAAACCCATATATAAAAAACATGACTTAAAAGATTTATTCTGAACCATTTACAGGGAAGCCAGGCCTAATTTCACCGGGAAAGTCTTTTGAAAAATACTATTTTTTTTTGCGATCAACAAATGCTACCATTCTACTATATTATTACATAGTATTATTTTGTAGTGATAAAAATAACTTATCAAAAGTGACATCAGCAAGATCACATGACAGGATGTATGATGACTACGTGAAAGTAGATCTAGTACATTTTTTAGGTGTAAGATACAGGCCTTTCTTGTGAAAATTGGACTGTACCGTCGGTAGTTCCAACCAGTGATTTTTAGAGCGGCTGTCCCAAAAAAAGACCAACTAAAATATATCCTTGAGGGAGCATTCCAACATTTTCTCGAGATGAAAAACTCATTTGTGAGCTTTGGCTTAATTTGGTTCAAGTGTCAGAATGTATCTAGCTAGCGCTTTATTGGAGCCAGTTTGTGGTTGGTATCTTTGCGCCCTTCTAAGAAATTAGCGACTAATCTTCCCTCGCGATCTTGTAGAATAAATATTCCGGATGTCTGGTTGAAAAAAAAAGACTAATGTTGACTACACACAGGCGATTATTTAGTACACAATTCAGTAGTGAATTTAGGTGACCTGGTGGTCTAGGGGTAAGGTGTCGGACCTCTGTGATAGGGTCCGGGGTTCAATCCTCGGTCCCAGCACAGATTTATCTGATTGCCAAACCCTTCTCTCACCTCTGACAAGACTTGTATTAATCACAACTTGTGAATCTGTGGAATGCCAGGCGTCCACCGTGGTTCGGATCCCGCGTTAAACTGTAGGTTCTCCAATCTCGCAATCACCCTACCATTACAGATTAGCGGAAGTGCGTATAACCCGAACGCGTAGTAAGACGCGGTGATAATAATAATAGTGAATTAATTACGTCATGTGCTACCGCGTGAACGATCAATTATCTTGGCTATTATTGGGAAAAAAACTGAACTCTTACGGAAACTTGTGCAAGTTAAGATATTAGCGCATGACCTTTTATTAAGATAAATAATAATCACGGACGCATGCGCAGGAAAGATGCAAGTTTCCTTGCGTTAGCAAATTGAACAGTGATTTCACCCACTTCATTGACCAACCGGTCTAAGCTACTTCCAATAACATTAAAAATCATCTAAGAATTGAAGACAAATTTATTTAAATCCATTTTTAAATTAAGTAAGATAACCAGTTTTAATAATTCTTTATTTAGGAGACCAACCAAATATAAGACACTCGCACTCGTGCGTATGTTATTTTTAAGCTCTTAAGAGACTGGCCCTCCAAATATCCTTTTCTACCCTCCCCCGAAGCTACCATTGCGGTCACGTGCATCACCGCCGAATTTCCAACTCTTCGACTCTAGTTGACTTGAAGTGGAAAGCGATTTTCAGTGTGCTCTTGTCAAACAGCAAACAAACTCAATATTCAAGAACTGATGAAAAGAAAACCATGCCAGCCAATACACTATTTTTTTTACCTAAATAAATGCTGCCAGTGTTACATTGGTTTTTGTATAAAATAAAGTAGAAAGACAACGATAATTTTTAGAGATTTTCTTAAAAACTATCCCAAAAATAAGGGTAACAACTAACACGACCTGATGCAAAAATACGTGAAAGTAGGGGAACGGGGTCAACTCAGCCTCGCGAAGACAATTATTGAATAGAAAAGTAGTGGCTCCGCTCTAGAAAATAGAGATATACGGTTAGAAGGGTTTGGTGTGCTGACCATTTGAAACCATATGTCCGCAATTGTTGGAACTATCTTCCATATGAAGTTTTTTTAAAGATGATTCCTTGGCTAAAACCAGCTGGGTGTTTAAAATTTTACACCCCCCTCCTCCGCACCTTCTAAGCTCGGCCTTGCTTTTAAAATAAACGTTGCCCCTTTAAGTATAGTATGATTTTGGTAGGAAGAACAGAGGAAGTTAGTTACTAAAGTTACTAAAACAAGTTTAATATATACATACATCAAGTGATGTTATCTACAGCTGTCACTTTTGATAGATAATATAAAATATCAAAAATAATACGGTAAAATGTTATCTGTGTTGGGCGCAAAGAAATATGTTTGAATTTTATCTCCTGTTCTTCCAACAAAAATCAGGGTATACATAATATTTCATGATGTGGGGAAAATTCTTCACTTTATGAATTGCGAATTAGAACTGTACCGCAATCAAGGACGGCCGGGGCAGGATGTGTGTGTAAAAAAACAGATGCTTTAGTTTATTTTTCTAACGTCATGTGATATTATCTCGTGAATGCAAGGAGAAACCACTCTGGAAGTTTGGTTGGATCAACATTGCGGTACCACTTGACAAAATACTTGTCTGAAAAAACCCCGGGCTATTTAAAAAAAAAGGGGTCCGGGGTTCAATCCTCAGTCCCGGCACAGATTTATCTGATCGCCAAACCCTTCCTTCACCTCTGACAAGACGTGTATTAATCACAATTTGGAATGTGTGGAATGCCAGGCCTCCATCGTGGTTCGGATCCCACGTTAAACTGTAGGTCCTCCATTTCATCTCACAATCACCCTACCATTCATTACACTACACATTAGCGTATGTGCGTATAACCCGAACGGTTAGTAAGACGCGGTGCTAATAATAATAATAATAATAATAATCTTTACTATCTGTGAGATAAGGCACTTATGAAAATCAGGCTATATTAGTAGGGTTCTGTTAGGTAAAACTGTATCTGGCAGTAACACGCGCTAATAAAACTTACTTAGTATATAATTCTTATGTCAAGTCATGTGATCTAGAGTTGCCAATATATGTGGATATTATAAATATACCTGTATATACAAGGTTGGTACATACTTGGGAAACTATAAGTCAGGGGATTTGATGTGTGTTTGGATTTTTTTGTAATGAGATAGAAGATACAAATGCGGCTACACTACTCTAAATTCTACCTCCTACACCCTCACCTCATTGTTAAGTCTAATTAAATATGCGAACACTCCGAACAGTTCGAAAAGCACAGAGCACGTAAGAATGTTTGAGGAATAATTCACAACATGCGAGACGTGACTATTCACAAGCGAACTATATTGTTTTTGTCTTCTTTTTCACTTTGTTCTTCACTCGGTTTAACTCAAACGTTAACCTTACTCACACTGTAGGGCATTGTATCGGCGATATTTCGGGTTAATAAGTTGCAACGAATATCGCAATTATGTGATTTCACTAGGCGGTATCAAATATCTCATTCTTATATTTAAATATTTTCTTTGTCTTATTCACGTTATGCTGTTAATGTTTAAAAATAACTGTCACTAACATTTTAAATACAAAGGGGGCTATTTCGCTACAAGGTCTGAATACCCTATTTATTAATAATTAGATTCTCCAAGAAATTGGAGCATGCTTTCTGAACTTAAATTCCGTGGCATGTTTTTATAACTTGAATAATAGACCTGCTTCGGTAGCCGCGTGGTCTAAAAGGCGTTACCCTCGTAATAAACTAGACTGCTGATGACATGGAGATCGGGGTTCAATTCGCGTCTGCCTTTATTGGGGTGATTTTTGTTACATGGTTTTTCACCCACCCTCTACGCAAATATGGGTACACTTCCTCTAAATCCAACCTTCCTCATCCCTAACTAAGCGTAATTAGTATAAAAATTGACCGTCAGAAGTAACAGCTGCTAAACACATGTTTTTGTTTTTGCAGATCATATGGTTCGGCGTAGGGTTACATAATTTGGTCTGGTAACTTTTCAAAGGTGTCAGCTATCAGTCAGCACATTGTTAAGTCTAATTAAATATGCGAACACTCCGAACAGTTAGAAAAGCATAGAGCACGTAAGAATGTTTGAGGAATAATTCACAACATGCGAGACGTGACTATTCATAAGCGAACCTTATTGTTTTTGTCTTCTTTTGCACTTTGTTCGTCACTCGGTTTAACTCAAAACAATAACCTTACTCACTGAAGGGCATTGTATCGGCGATATTTCGGGTTAATAAGTTGCAACGAATATCGCTATTATGTGCTTTCACTAGGCGCATGACACTACCACTAAAAACATTTTTTGCCGTTATTTGAATGGAATTGATAATAGTACAGTATCAAATATCTCATTCTTTTATTTAAATATTTTCTTTGTCTTATTCACGTTATGCTGTTAATGTTTAAAAATAAATGCCAGTAGCATTTTAAATACAAAGGGGGCTCTTTAGCTACAAGGTCTGAATACCCTATTTATTAATAGATTCTGGAGCATGCTTTCTGAACTTAGACTTCGTGGCATGTTTTTATTACTTGAATAATACTCCTGCTTCGGTACTCGCCTGGTCTAAAAGGCGATACCCTCGTAATAAACTAGACTGCTGATGACAGGCATATCGGGGTCTGCCTTTATTGGGGTGATTTTTGTTACATGGTTTTTCACCCACCCTCTACGCAAATATGGATACACTTCCTCTAAATCCAACCTTCTTCATCCCTGACTCAGCGTAATTAGTACATATGCGTATAACCTGAAGAGGTTGTAAGACGCGTTGCTTATACATATATAATATAAATACATATGATTTACTTCTTGGACAAGTTTCTTAGCCATGACTCGCATGGGTGGTCACGTGGTATAATCCGTCAACCTCGTCTGGTCTCTCGGGAACGAAAAAGTTCAGGTATGGTTTACAGAGGGTGGTTTTTCCTTATATGGTTTTTCACACCACCCCCACACAAATTCGAGTGCATATTTTTAAAAAGATTATATCTCCCTCATCCCACTCACAATACTAGTGTAAGTGATATTCTGGACGGGTAGTATGATTCGGTGCACAGGTGTTCTCAGATCACCAGGTTTAACTGCTGCTTGTGATTATGTCGCTGTTGAGGACAGACATTTGCGGTATTAGCACAACGTCGATAAGTGAAAACTAACACACGTCCTCTCAAGTGGCCTAAATATTGCAATTTGGTGGTCTGCGCGTGATAACTGAAGGTAACTTCAATCCGCTTTGGAGCTTACATAGGACACAACCAAGTTTTACCTGGATACTTGGACATTGGAATTATCTTTAAACCCAGGTCATTTTTGGAACCATCTACCATTTTTCATTCGAATACAGTAATTAACATAATACCCGGGTAATCATAGAACATGACATACCAATGAACTTTATACCCTGGTAATTTTTGAACTTGCTAGCAATTTTCACTAGAATCCAGTATTGTCAGTCAATTATAAAGTTTACATATTTCTATTTTGCTCTATTAATTAATGTGACAACCCAACTCGTACTTTAATAGTTTTTGGGACCGCGTATTTCTATTATTGAGTTGGATTGAAAATTGCAATTTGGTGGTCTGCGCGTGATAACTGAAGGTAACTTCCATCCGCTTTGGAGCTTACATAGGACACAACCAAGTTTTACCTGGATACTTGGACATTGGAATTATCTTTAAACCCGGGTCATTTTTGGAACCATCTACCATTTTTCATTCGAATACAGTATTTAACTTAATACCCGGGTAATCATAGAACATGACATACCAATGAACTTTATACCCTGGTAATCTTTGAACTTGCTAGCAATTTTCACTAGAATCCAGTATTGTCAGCCAATTATAAAGTTTACATATTTCTATTTTGCTCTATTAATTAATGTGATTACCCCACTCGTACTTTTATAGTTTTTGGGACCGTGTATTTCTATTATAGAGTTGGATTGAAAAAAAAAGTGATCCAAATAAAACCCGTGGAAATCTTTTTGATTACCTTTTTGATAATATTGTGTGTCACTGGCGTGGAATGTTGCAAGGTAAAGCAGAACGTGTAACTACTGAATAGCTAGCATGTGATATGTTCTCCCTCACTCTGTCCCCATCGGACAAATCATAGTCCAGTCGCCTTAGGAGTGGTGGTAGTAACTGACATCTGGTATAAGATGTAAAACACCGTCAAAGGAAAAACACAACTAAAACAAATTGCTTGTAGTGAAAGTTTTGGCCAAAGCTACAATAGTCCCATGGCTTCTTTGGTGCTGACTGACAGCTGACAGCTTTGAAAAGTTACCAGACCAAATTATGCATCCCTATGCCGAACCAAATGATATGCAAAAACATGTTTAGCATCTGTTACTTCTGACGGTCAAAATTTAGGTATATAAAGCAGCCCCATGGCTTCTTTGAACCTGAGTGACAGCTCACAGCTGACTTATGACAGTCGTCGACAGTGACAGTTGCTAAACACATGTTTTTACAGATCATTTGGTTCGGCGTAGGGATACATAATCTGGTCTGGTAACTTTTCAAAGCCGTCAGCTGTCAACCTTGAGCTGTTAGTCAGCACCAAAGAAGCCATGGGACTACTTTAGATTCACACTATGCGTGAATTCGTGATGCGTAGTTCTTAATTCGCGTTTAATTCGATAATAGTGCGAATGCATAAATTCATATTTTTAATGTTCTTGGTATATGATTAATTATTCGCGTTCGTGGCGATTCATTTAGGAAGAGTTTTTTTAAGGTGTGATCAAAGGAAACGATTCATTTGTAAACGATGAGGCGTGAGTAATCTCTTTAGGGTTTACACTCTGCGCGTCGGTTTGTGATTTATAAAATTGGTGCTTGCAGTGACCACACTATCGTCGCTATTTGAATCCTCATGTAACATTGTTTCTACATCTAACGTCATTTGTGATCTAGTGACGTTTGGAGTGTCTGGCGTGCGCCAGACCCACGAACCACTACGCTACTAACAAATTTCGAATCGGCGCATTGTTTGGTCGTAAAGTTCAAGTAAAAAGACGAATGGAGAATTTACGACGATTTATCTATGAATTGAGAACACGAATCATGCATCGAACACCACGCATAGTGTAATCAGGCTTTATGGATGGACACATAAGAGTAGATCTAGTAAATTTTATTAACCATCATTTACCACCACTCAATAGTTTGTTCATGATGGGTTTTTACCTGGATGACAGTTCAAAAAATCGTGTTTAGATTGTGGGTTGCCAACACTTTATTGTAAAGGATCACTGTTTTGTTATAAACGTTGAAGCTATTTTCGTAAGACCTTTTGTGAAAGTGCGTGAATGATTTTATAAGTGGAATATGTGTCTGACCTCAAATATATAAATAATATTGGCCTAAATTACTGTTGTTAACCACCACATTCATACGCTACCATCTGTTTTCATTACAGTGATCCAAAGTGAAAGATGTCGGCTGTTGGCGTAGGGATACATTAAGGACTTTTCTAGTAACTTTTTGAGCTGTCATCCAAGTCAACTAAGGTTGTGAATGAATTATACTAAGGGCCAGTTTCCTATTCGAGAACGGCCCATCCCATTTTGGTTTAGGTAGGTATCATGTACTTAGTGTAGCGCCGCACTTGAGGCGTACTAAATTTGACTATGAAACTGGCCCTATGTCTCATTTTCGTCGATACCCGAACAAGAGTTTTCTACTGAGGGACGAGAGCGTCTCACCAGGTATAGCGTGGACTAACTCTGCTCACCCTGACGTCACTCCACGGTACTCCCCGTGTTTCCCATATAAAACTTCTAAAGCAGGTCACTAGACCTGGCTGGAAGGTCGTGTGATGCCGTCTGATTATCTGATCGAGTGAGACGCGGGGCCCAGAACATGGAGCGTGAAGGTTTTAGGAAGAGATGGTCGAGTTTAGTTTCCCGTGTCTGTATGACTCACAACCCACCGATGTACAGTTACTAATAGGCGAACGTCACCACTGTAGGTTACTACCGGAATAATTACACGCAGCCACTCCACCTGCATACGTGTTCTACAACGGAAACGGGCGTACACTCGCACTCTATGACAAAACGAGAGGACGATGACACACACCCCCTCTTAATTCTTACAACATCGATCTTAGATAATTTCAATTTTTGAACCTGGTACACCCACCCAGTTTGCTCTAAAATATAGCCCTTCTCTTGACCTACTACACTATAAGCTGCACCATGGTGCAACGCGTCAAGGTAAGCTTGGTGTCTTTCAGTTACAGTCTACGTAATATACACCTAAAAATAATATTATTACCTACTATAAAATATTTTCCTAGTTTCATTCTAGTACCTTACGGTTTTCTTAAATTATGTTGGGGAGGGCCCTTTATGAAAAAATTAAACCCCTTTTTGAAGAGTAAAAAATGAAGTTTTTTTTAAATATATATTTATATCTTAGATTCTTTTCTTTGGTCGATTTGACCATTATACGACTTGACCACCTTTATTGAATACCGGCTGCTAGGCGGGCTGAAGAAACGTGAGACTGACCTGATTGTGTTGATTTCCATCCACCAATTAATTATTTAACGATCCTTTTAGGTTCTTTAAATTGAAAAATGACCCCTTGACACAGGAATCGAACTCAGGATCTATCAAGGAGTCGTCCCGTGCCCAGGGTTTTATTTCTCTCGTATTTTAAGACAGTCTTTGATGGTCGTGCGGAAATCGTCAGATACGTATAAGCGTTACTCTTGTGTTGGAAATTCGGACTAGTCTCGGATAACCGCTTCTGGGATAAGAGAAGGTGCAGGATCTTGTAAAACCAGCGTTTTGTGATTTTATGCCGAGTGTAATTTTTGTTTAGTGAAACATGGGGTTATCTAATAATCATTCTCTAAGGTAAGAACGAGAAAAATAACTTTTAGAAAATTCACTCAACATTAGGGGAGAGAGAAGATAGGAAACTACTAGGTTTATAAATCACTTGATCTAAAACCACCCTTGATTCACCCCAGACGTCATCGTCGATTGCGAGACTGACCATGTGACCACCGATGTGGTTTGGAGGCTAAAATTAATAAGACTTTGGTAGGATCAAACTTTTGTTTTTTGCCACTAAAATTGATAACTTTCCTTTATTATTTTAGTATTATTTTATAAGTACTGGTACTATCTCTCAAACGTACCTTCAGATCCCGTTATTTGTCGTAGGCTGATGAAAATGGTTTCTAACTGTCTAAAAAGTTCCTTCCTATCAGAATCAGACTGTACACACTATATTGATGAAGACTTCGCTCAGAACCATCCGAATGGGGTCACGAATCGTTCACCTGGAATTCAGTTGTGTTGCTTGCTGGGGCGGGCCCCGCACGTCGGTCGTGTCCAGAGGTATGTTTCGCGCCAATCGTCATCTGCGACCCTGGGGTTTGCCGCCACAACACACCCAAGTTTGCCTCTCCTCTCTCGTCAACTATTTCAACTAGTCGCTCTCTGGCCTTGGACGGGGAAAAGTTACAGGTCGGCGGATACATTTTGTTGGTGTGATGATGATATTGTACCATTTATTTAATACATATTGGTGACCTGGCGGTCTAGGGGTAAGGTATCAAACTTCTGTGCTGGGGTTGGTTCAATCCTTGGTCCTGGCACAGATTTAGTTGATTACCAAACCCTTCCTTCACCTCTGTTAAGACGTGTATTAATCACAACTTGTGAATGTGTGAACGTCATTTAGATGGTGAATCGCTGTTGTAGGATAGTGTTTTTCTAGAAGCGATCGATCGCCAATCGTGGGGCATTTTCTGTGGAGTACATATCGTTCCTCTTGTTTTCATAAATTTTCCGTTGTGTTTTATTTAAATCAAATTCCTTCTTGGGGGGGAAAAAAAATTTCACCATTCATTTTCTAACTAGAGCACAAACACGAAACAAAATTAGTTCTATGGCCAAACGTCTGGTTGGTGCGACCACAAGACTTGCTTCCGAAGCGGCTGTTGTCGCGGTCGGCTCGAAGGAACTGAAACATAAACTTTTGAATCCAGTCTGGTCGAACGCGCCAAATAAAGGGCGTAACTTATTACTCTTCAAGGATGAAATATGTTCCCCACCCGGGCATGCGTACACTCAGATAAAAGCGTCACTCTAGTCTAGTCTGTTGGTTACGGAGAAGTCCTGTGCTCGAATCCTGGTTGGGTGATCTCTGGGGGCTTCTACACTATTTCCCACGCTCCCTCCACTCAAATGGCGATACACATATCTCAATTTCACCTTTCCACTATGCTGATGAATGGGCGGTAAGTCATACTTGTTGGCACTCAGTGGCGGGTCGGTAAATTGTTACTCAACAAAACCGGTTGTTAGCTAACCTTTGGCGACCGTCCATTAGCAGAGGGAGGCGGACATTATGAATTTGATTTGGTTTGCCTACATATCCGTTCGCCGTGCGAGTATTTGGGTGTGTGCTCGTGCGTTAAGGTTGTCGAAAAGGGAAGTGAGGGGGATGAGGGGGGTATTGTCCGTGACGTGATCTCACTGTCGGGGTTTGAGGGTCACACAAAGCCGTGGTCGTTGTTACAGTTGTGTGGTCACGATCCATCTCGCCCTTCGAGAGCTCTTTGTACAGGGGCAATTTTTGTTTTTAACCGTCGTCACAGCAACACGGAAAAAAAAGCGTCTCGTTAAGGTGTGAAACGATACTCACCCAGTCTTCTAATCAGAGCAATCTATATTTCATCCACGGCAGGAGAGGTGGTGTGGAGGGTCTCTATTTCAAACTTGGCCTGAAAAATAACTAATATCCACCTATCAGGAAATAGTTTTTAACAAATAACTTTCTGCTAGCTGTCACTTATTACCTCTTCTACCTTAAATAAGTACAGTAGCCCCACGGCTTCTTTGGTGCTGACTGACAGCTTTGAAAAGTTACCAGACCAAATTATATATCCCTACGCCGAACCATATGATCTGCAAAAACATGTGTTTAGCAGCTGTCACTTATGACGGTCAGAAATTTAGGTATATACCTAAGTCTTGACTGTCAGAAGTCAGCTGTGAGCTGTCAGCTAGCACCAAAGAAGCCATGGGGCTACTGTAGATACAACCATTAACATTTTCACTGATACCTATCTAATATCCGTAGTCTTAAGTATCATCTCCGGAAGCACAGTCCGACTAGTTATCGGGTTCGACTAATCCTCTGGTCCAGGGTCTTGGGAACTATATAGCAGACGTCTCAAAGCCCTGCTCGTATAAGCGAAACTATGATTGTCCAAGGTCGGCGGGAGGTTCTCATCCAGTTCCCAGTAGGGTAACGTGATGGCAGTGTGTATATCTATCTAAACTTTTCTTTTTTTAATAGAAAGCTCACTTTAGACTACCAGCATTGATTGAAAGTCGCTAAAATTTGGCATTCTAAAAATATTAAGGGTCTGCAAGTTTGGTTTTTTATAGTCTAGTATTTCAAAAAACTCCCAAAGCTCGAGTATAGGCTGTTTATAATTTTAAAATGTCGTAACAGTCAAAACAAACGTACCACATCTTTAAAATGTGAGATTTTAAAAATACATGAAAAAAACATGTTCTTAATAAGAAAGATAATCATGTTTTGTAAATAGTAAATACTAAAAGGTAAAGTTTAATAAATGAAAATCTTGGTTTTTAAATTAGAAATCCAAACATGATTAAAAAACTCAAATACAAAACTAATAGAAAAATAATTAAAATGGGTTCATCGTGCATGTCTTAGACTTGCTGTCAATTACACCAGAAATTACAAAACAAGTTAATAAAATCGACGCTTTAATGAGCTAAAATTTCTCCAAAATAAGTCTCTGTAACTTTATTTACACTATAAACGTAAGTGTCTGTTTCATATCTAATTTATTAGTTCTTGATATAATAATCGCGCGCATGATCACTTATTACGTTCCAATTTCATTCCTCTGCGCAGTTGCGCATGTGTCTTATATGGGCTCACTCGTTAAAGTTAAATTTACATAGCTATTTTTATTTTCATTGCTTTCTCACGACAATCTTACTTCAATCGATAATAATTAAAAATTTATGAAAATATTTTATTAGTTTACCGATCTAAAATAGTTTTAGAGCTTTTTTACGTTATTAATATTAAATTTGATGTTAATTTTAATAATTCAAGTTACCAAATGATTTATAAGCGAAACTGCCGATATCATATAAATTAAATAGCGTATACAGGACTTATTGTGTTTAAAAATTGATTTGCACGTTCATTAAGAGAGAGCTTGAAAATGACGAGCCTCCAAAACTTTTTATCTCGATACCGAGCTTTAATGATGAGCTCGGCTCGAAGCTCAAAATCGGAGAACTCTGAAAGCCTTAAAAAATGTCTTATTTTATTTATTAATTAAAAAGTTCATCTAGACTCTTTGGTGCTGACTGACAGCTCACAGCTGACTTCTGACAGTCAACATTTAGATATATACCTAAATTTTGACCGTCAGAAGTAGAAGTGACAGCTGCTCAACACATGTTTTTGCAGATCATATGGTTCGGCGTAGGGATACATAATTTGGTAACTTTTCAAAGCTGTCAGTCAGCACCAAAGAAGCCACGGGGCTACTGTAGTGTCGGTACATGGTCAAATTTTGCTCCCGTGCTTGCCAGCATCAGAACATGCACTCGGTATCAGCAACAATGTTTATTTACATTATCATTCATTAAATTCTGAACCTCTCAGGGAGACACGCGGATTAAATGTCAAACTCATATAGTTTGTATTTCACCCACTGGCGGGAGGTCCGAGCCCGAATCCCGGCTGGTTGTACCGAGCTTTCCCCCCCCTCCTAAATGGTTTTACCTACTATCCATGGATTGACATTTCTAATTTTTTTTAGCACCGCACCCTACTACCTGTTGAGGTACACGCATATGTACTAATTAGCCTACCTTAACTAGTTAGGGATGAATAAGATTAAATTCAGAGGCGGTTTACCCGCATTTGCGTGGAAGGAGAGGGAAAAACCATTTGTGAAAAAATTCTCAGTACACCCGACATGGATTCAAAACCCGAACTCATTTTCATTGGCAATTCTATTAATTAATTATTTTAGTCAGTGTAATCAAGTTTATTATTCCTGTGCTTATAATATAGTGGGTTTTGGAAGTATATATTTTTTAATACTTTCAACTTAAAACACACTCAACAATTGCAGAGTCAGTGATGCTTATTGGTTTTCTCGACAGTCCCAAGACGTTCGTGCTCATGTTTTGACAGGAAGTTGTTACCGCGCTCGGTGGATATCCGGTTAGGATTGTCTGTATCCCCCCTTCGTTGAAAGCTCGACTCTTCGATTGCAGAAGTAATTATTATTATTAGCACCGCGTCTTACTACCCGTTCGGTTTGTACGTACTTAAGATAATGTTTAATGGTAGGATGATTGTGAGATGAAATGGAGGACCTACAGTTTAACATGGGACCCGAACCACGGTGGAGGCCTGGCATTCCCCACATTCACAAGCTGTGATTAATACACGTCTTATCTGGGGTGAAGGAAGGGTTTGGCAATCAAATAAATTTGTGCCGGGACCGAGGATTGAACCCCGGACCCCCAGATAAAAAGTCCGACACCTTACCCCTAGACCGCCAGGTCACCCTCCAAGCAGTTATCAAATATGCGTATAACTTGAACAGGTTGGAGAATACGCGGTGGGAAAAAAATAATGTAGCTGTTAGAAAAGGTTTTTACTATGAAAATTGAATATACATTCACTAGTTCATTTAAACATTAGCTTACATTTCAAGTTGGACTTTTGACTAAAATTGAAAACAAGATGTTTAAACTGCAAGCTGTACTTTGGTTCTGCAAAATTGCACTTGGAATGCAATAAGACGTTCCTAGTTCGGCACACTTTTAAACTCTTTTGTTTATTAAGCATTTCTAAGAGCATGTTGACACCAGCATGTTTCTTGTTACTTGTATTCGCTACACAAGTGTTTCTCAATCTTTAGGGGCCATGACTTATAAAACAACGTGTACCCCGATTTCGCTAGATAGTTACCAGGGCTGTAGAGTCGAAGTCGTGAAGTCGGTCAAAAGCTCTTATTTTGGATAGTCCCCCTCCAGATTCAAAATAAAAAACAATATTTTATACTTTCTATTTATTATTTAGGATCGAAATATGTAATTTGGATCGACAAATCTATTTAAATATAAACTCACAATATCGGAGAAGCTTCCCATTTCTATTGGAGCATTTTACTGCAGTAAATTTGTTATTGCTAATTAATACACTTTAGCAATTTATGAAGGCGTCGGAATCGAGTCGAATGCTTGGCGTACCGACATCCCATCCCTGATACTAAATATAATAACACAATTTTAATATATTCATTCATAAATATCATGTTATATGCAGTTGTCACTTTTGATTGATTATATCAATACTTATAAAACAAGCGTCAGGGCGGCCACCCCGGTCAGCCAGAAAGTATCAATCGCGGACATTGGATTGTTATCGTTTTCTGGAACGACTCTATTTTATCGAAGCTTATACTCCCTTTTGCTCTTCACACACAATCATCTGCTATGTTGTCCAATCATCTGTTATGCCGATAAGAAAAAGGGGTAAGAAAACTGAGACTTCTTATCTCGAGCTAAAGAGAAAATCTCGCTTGCTTGTTCTCAAACTTATCTTAAAATTTTCTCTTGTGGGCCTATCAAATATTTGCTGTACATATTTGTTAAGAGGAATGAGAAGTCTTGAGCCCTTTTTAATCAAGCCTAGAATCATAGCGCCGCAAATATGATTTTTGATTAAAATTTCGTTGAAAATGAGTTAAGTGTTAAATGTTTACATATATTTTTATTATATTAATAAAACTTTAAATAAATTTAGGGTTATTAAGGGAAAAATAGCTCTTTTGGAATCTTTCACCTTCATTTTGGCGTGGACCATATTTTGAAATAACGCGTCGTCTAATTAAGTAGGCAATTGTGTTAAGATCAGAACGTCTCGTCGCTACAATTTCTCACTTACCGAGGCGGCCCCCTTAAATCCTTCGCCCAGCTTAGAGGGGCACGCGTACCACACTTTGGGAAACATTGCTCTCCAACATCTTATAAGATGTCCGTGTGGGGTGTGGCAATGCGAGAACGCTTGGAGCATGATCAAAATGTTTGTGAAGACGTTGACACCGTCTTGTAGATATAGATGCGTTGACGTGTCAGCTGTTGTCATCCTTGGCGTGCGTGCGTGCGTGCTGTGACGCAGATGGCCCTGGGATGCTCTCGATACAGGATGATTGATGGCTTGGACAATCTTGGCTTCCTTTAGTGGACCTCCATTAAATAACAATACCTCTTGGATAGTGAAAGGATGGGATTCTTTTCGTCTGCCCAATCTATCTCCATGTAAGCTGACCTAGTTTTTTCTGTTCACATTCGTGTCTAAATTTCATTCGGACATATTTCTACAATTGGCTAAATGAGCACATACATTTATTTAGTTCATTTTCTACAATCTTTTATTCTTTTACACTGTGTTTTACACTGTTCAGGTTATATGCGTATGAAATAATTACGCTAATGAGTTAAGGATTAGGAAGGTTGAATTTAGAGAGTCTATCAGCAATTGCTTGGAGGGAGATGGGGAAACTATTGAGGACCCTCCCACACCCCCATTACACTCGATCCTGGTCCCTGGATTTGAACCCCGAGCTCTTTGTCATTGGCAGTTTAGTCTAACTTGAGTGACGCCTCAAACCATACTTCCACTTAAACCCACTTAAACAGGGGTTTCTGCCGTTATTTCTTTTTCAGTTTTTATCTAATTTATTAAATATTCTTTCATTATATTCCTGTAACCAATTAAAGTTCTCATTTTAGAAAATTTATTTCCATAACTCAATACTTATTGGTAAAGAATTAAATTAGCTTATGTTTGAAATGGATTTTATTACATTAAATTGTGACCAAGGACAAATATTTTCAATTTAATAATGATGAATTTAGCCATAATTTTTCTATCAAAAACACTATACTGATTAAATTTGAGTCTATTTTTAAACAATTTTAACCGAAATAGGCATTTTATTTACCAACTTTCAATAGCCCTGCAACTCTTTACTTAACAAAATCTAAACAAATTTTAACCAAAATAGGCATTTTATTTACCAATTTTCAATAGCCCTGCAACTCTTTACTTAGAAAAATCTAAACATTTTATTTAGGTACAGAAAAATCTAAACATTTTATTTAGGTACCACATTTAAAGGTCTCTACACATTAGTGTAATAAGATGCAATTCCAAAAAAACTATTATATCAGATTTTATATTTGTAGATTCTTTTTCAGAATCAACCCTATAGCAAATACTTGCTCAACATTTAAATACAAGTACTCCTGGTTGTAAATATGTTGTTTGTTATGTTTCCAGGCCGAGAGTGAGGTGGCCGCCCTGAACCGTCGCATCCAACTTTTGGAGGAAGACTTGGAGAAAGCTGCTGATGAATCTGAACGGTAAGTTCGTATGTGTGTGTTTTTCATACCTCATTTAACCGAGCCAATTCAAATATACCTGGATTTTATTACTTATGGACACTTGAAGCGCCTTTTAGAAATTACAAACCTGTTTTTATATACTCAAAACTGTTAACATTAATTATATTGCTAGTGTTATTTTAAATTTAGCACTATTATATATTAAAAGTGATATCTGTAGATCACATGACTTAAACATATGAATTATGTGAAAGTAGATCTAGAAACTTTTTCTTACTGTCAACTATGTCCATTCTTAAGAAAATAAGGGTATACATAGGCCCTGCCCTATTATATTATTTAATTATTTTTAACCATTTAATGTTTCCTTTTAAAAGATAAAACATGCTCAACTGTTTTAAATTGAATTTTTTAAGGGCACCTTTCATTGGATACAAAGTCATTTTTGAATTTAGTAAGTATAAATTACAGAATCTTCACAACTGTTCGTTCAAAAGAAGTGAACCAATTTTTTATTGGAAATAGCATATTTATTTTATAACTGTACACTAAAACTATCAGTCTCATTTCATTGGTTGAATTGGTAATAAGAAATATTTCATAAATAATTCACCCACACATGATCTATTAAATATTCAAATACAACCAATAATTGTGTAACATAAAACTGCTTTAACCATATCCTGGAAAAGTTAAAATAATAGTTTAGGGAAAATTTTAATGGTCACTAGTACCTACTAGTGATAACAACTCAGGCATACAACATAAATGCTCACCCACACCTACTAGTGATAACAACTCAGGCATACAACATGAATGCTCACTTGCACCTACAAGTGATAACTACTCAGGTCACAACATAAATGCTCACCCACACCTACTAGTGATAACAATTAAGGCATACAACATAAATGCAGATCAACATTGAGTTATTTATTTCAGGGGAATTTTTCTGATGGGATGGTTAGGATTATATGGGCAATATTAAAAAAAGTATTAGGGTCATAAAAAAGCCTGTGCTCTTGCTGTATTTGTGTCAACATAGCTGTATAACATGATCTAATAGGAATTTAACAGAATCCTCCACCATACCGTATATGCTTATTGCACACTGACTGTTATACTACTGTAAGAGAGCTAGTTTTAATTAGACATAATACAAAACTTTCACCAATAATTAATAAACCACTTGGCAAGTGGCATAATATTGTATCTGAGTCTTTGAAATACGTTGTCATAAACTTCTAAACAGTTAAAGCAGTCTACCCAAACCATATATTTAATCTTTATAGAGTTTTGAATTTTACAGATTGTTTTAAGACTTCATATATCAGGCACAGATTTATAATCTTTAAGTCGTATCAAAACTAAAATCCTGTTATGATCCTGCGTGTAGTACATAACATCTTTAAATTTCCTTTTAGTAGTGGAACATTAATTTGGTTTTACATATTAGCTAATATTTTAGTTAAGGCTTAGTTTATTTTATTTAAGTGCATGCATTTTACAAAAGTAGTACCTAAGTCAACTCTCCCATATCAGAATAATATTTATTTGAATGTTCTTTTAAATACATCCATATAGCTACATGACTTTTTAAAATCATAAAACATATTTGAACATTTAATCTAATTTTATTGTATAAATTTAACCACTAGTTTAAATTATTCTTTGGTGCAATATATATTTGTGTTTTTATGTATGAAATTACTGTTGATTTTTTCAATATAATTTTATTTTTTATTTATGTCTCATTTAAGTTTTTTTAGATTAGTTTCCTTTACAGATATGCGGGGAAAAAAATTGGCGAGCATATTTAAAAAGGATGTTTTTTTTGTAAAAAGACGCGTCAACAGTTTTTTTTTTTTTGCATTTAACTTGTGTGGTGTAATTTTGTTTTCATTTGTGTGGGTGATGTTTTAAATGTTGAGTACAGCTAAAATAATGCATTGCACATCAGATCCTCTGCCTTTACGGGATCCATTCCTTGTTTATGTTAAAAAGCAAACAGGGCTGCCATACACCTGGAAAACTAAGAGAGTTGGGAAAATACAGGGAATTCGATAAAAAAATAACTAAAATAATACTGAAATATTTTTGAATTTTAGAATATTTAACTACCAGCTTTAAATAATAGTTCTTTGCATTGAAGAAAGAGTGAACTGGAAAGCTAAGCATGTTGATTTGAGCATATGTTTAGTTTTTATAACAAATCTTTATATTTCCATATCAAGACCAAATTATCCTGTTCCAAACGACAATCTTATGACCTCACACTTGTCAATTTTATAGAAACTGGAATTTCATTTCTATGTACTTTTATTTGTTTCTCTTTGGAAATAAACAAGGAATTTTGTGTAGAGTCAGTAGTGGCAATCCTGAATGCAAAGTATTAGTAAACCCTCGCAAATTACCGCACCATGAAGAGCTTGGAAACATAAATATCTGAGCTACTCACTTTTAGTAAACAATTTTAACTGGTCACTATTCAGTAAATATTTGGTTGTAGCATGAACTTTTTTTTATAGTGTTATTTTTGGTTTATTTGTTATTTGGTTTATAGTTTCATATATTTTTAGTTTGTCTATATAGTGTTTCAATATTTCAATGGTTAATTTGATTAATCATTTGAATTTACTTATTAATGCACAAATTTTGTTATTGAATTTGAACATAGAATATAGAGTAGTAATTTTCTTATTTATAGATAGCTTAAACTAAATAAACATAAAAAGTTTTAATAAATTTCACTATTTTACAAAATTAATTTTGTTGTTGTCTTATGTGATGTAACATTCCTCAATAGTTGATATTAATTAACAAAAGGAATTTCTTAAATAGTTTTTTTAGTAAGTAGGTTAATTGTAAAATTAAATTTTTCTTTGCACCACCTTATTAAAACAATCCAATACATCTGAAAAACTTAGTATTAATTAGTTTCAAGCAATTTACATGGCGTTCTCGTGTGTTTAGGCAAGAAACTGTGCATGGAGATCAAAAACAACTCCATACTTAATCCATCCTCGCTAACTTTCTCCAAACTTCCCTATCCTTGTACACTCCCTTCACTTCCTCAACATCCATACTCAATATTATATTCTCTTTTGTTCTTAAATTTCTTAGTGTCTCTTTGTCTACAACATAATAACACCATACATGGCCTACCCACACATTCTACCTTCATAAATATGCTTCATCACACTATCCACACTCATCCTCTCAACATGCTCAAACCAACGTAAGATGCCTCTTTCAGTGTCCCATTGGATTCCCTTTCAAACCACATTCTTTCAGCACTCATTCATCATTACTGAGTTTGTCCATACAAATTTCTCCACATACATTGTTTAGATATCTCATTCCAACCATATTAACTTTGATCTTGTGTTTATCTTGAAAAACCCACACTTCACACCCATAAAATAATGTTGGCGTTAATACATTTTATATGCAGCCCTCTTTGCCTCTTCCAATACTAATGCATTCTTTGCAATAGTCCGCATACAGTCAACAACTCTGACACTTTGCTCGAAGCTCCATTCACCCTAACACAATCTTTACTTATATCACACACCACATTAATTGCATTTACTAACCACACATCCACACCACACTCTCTCAGAACATTACATAACATACTCCTATTAACACAATCGTAAACTTTCTCCAGATCAACAAATGTACATACACGAGCAATTTAAGAACAAAAATAGATTTTGAAACATTATAGTCATGACTTTAACTTATTTTACTTGATTATTTGAATGAATAGTAAGTTATTTATGTTACCATAACTTTTTTTCTTGAACTATTTTTGGTTTGTCAGAAATTTTATCTTATTTCTAATATTTTTGGCCATTTCTAATTTTGTAATTGGTTTTTATGTTAGTGTGTTTTTGTTTGCATGCTAAGATGTTGAATAATATAACATGAATAGACACTATCCACCAAAAACCTATTTTTAGTTTTGATTTCAATGCTCATTATCTATTTATTAAACTATTATTTACTACCTGATACAGCCTTCGGTGGCCGCATGGTCTGAGGCATCAATCTCGTAATAAACTAGACTGCCAATAAAGGGAGATCGAGGTTTGAATACAAGGTCTAGTGTATCACTCTCGTAATAAACTAAACTGCCAATAAAGGGAGATCGAGGTTTGAATACCGGTCTAGTGTAGCTAGTTTTTTTTTCTCTAAATGGTTTTTTACTCTATACCCACACAATATCACATTAGCATATAAACCGAGTAGGTAGAAAGGCAGTGCTAAATATGCATAGGATCTATATTATTTACTTTTATACAGTGACAAAACTTACCTGGGGGTAAAATTTATTTTAAAAGTTGACTGATTGTTTAAGCTTGTTTTGGTGTAGATATGTTGACATAGGTTCAGATTCCACCTCACTCGGGCTATTGAATAGTTATAAACCGTTGGAAATAGTTCTTATTGTTAAAAAACTGGTACTTTTTAGTCAATTAGGTTTATTTTCAGTCTTAGGTATTTTTTGGACAAAACAGTATATTTGTTCATGTCAAATAAAATTTAACTTGGCAGTAATTGATTTATGTTGTTAAAATGATTTGAATTATCAGTTTAGTTAAATTTGAAACCCTTGGACAATTAATTTATAATCACATTTACATTTGTCAAAATGTTATCTAGATTAATCAAGATTGTAATTAGCTCTATCCTAGTTTAGAGAAACTTATGAAATATTTAATTTCAACATTTAACTGTACAATAATGATCCTAATAATATAAAGTAAAAAAAAATGGATAAAATCATTACTAACGTTGTGTGCAATTTTATTCCGACTAAAGAAGTCTGATGCCATTGAAGCCTACTGTTTGGTGTGTCCACTACTAACAAATAGTTTTGAGTTAACCTTCCGGCATGTTGTGTTGTGTTCTTGTAGGATACGGAAGGCGCTTGAAAAACAGAACTAACATGGAGGATGACCGTGTAGGAATCCTAGAGGCTCAGTTGAACCAAGCTAAGTTAATAGCCGAAGAGGCGGATAAGAAATATGAAGAGGTAAGATTGACAGTTTCGGTTAGGGGATGGTAAAAGTTTTGAATTTATTGTTGATGAAACTTTCTTGCAGGAGTTGATGTGTCTTGGGGTTCGTCTGTTGGAGATCTTCAAAAGGGCTTTGTTTAGAACTTGTTTCATTGAGTGTACTTTGTGGCAGTTAAGCATGCAAGGAATCTTAATGATGGCGAGTCATTTTCTGCCGACGCACTTGTGGAGCATTGGCTCTGATGTTTTATTAATCTGGTCTTAAATGGTGTAGGCATTGTCCTTATGTCATTACTATTTCAGAATAAGTACATTCATGAAAAGGATGCCAAAAATAAAAAAAGCTATAATGATTATAAAGGTTTTTACTTTTTGATAAAAGTATATTTATCTTAAATTTTGCAATTTGCAGCACTAAAGCCATTACATACATAATTGAGGTTTTTTTTCCTTCCGGTTTCACTCATCTTAAATTTACATGTGTGGGTTGGGGAAATTTAATTAGGTCTTTTTCACTCACATTGCACACCATACCTGATACAGTTCTACACCATTAAATAGTTGCTGTACATTTCTTCTCTTAACTTCCTTTCTCAATTTTAAATATATGTTTTCATAGTAATGAAACTTAATTTTCATTATAGATTATGTGCACTTTTATTCAATGGTTTTGTTTGGTGTCACCTATTCCAATTCTAATTAATAACCAATATATTATTTGATTATTTATGTCTTTTCAGTACCATTTTTTATGACTACACACACTCTTTGTAATTTATAACAACATTCTACAAAATGGCTAAAACAAATATGAAAATCTAACCTTGCTGAGTATTCCTAGTGATTGCTATAGTGTGACTATCTTATAAATTACGACAATCTTCTGGTCTTGTCTGCAATGTTGACAAAACACATCTATCTACATGTTCTTATACAGTGTGTTAATTAATACACAATCTAGAACTGACTTAATTAGGATAACCAACACAAATAAAAAGTTTATACATAAAACTTTTTTTTTTCTAAATTGCCTTAAGCAATGCCAGAGAATGCTTACTAAGTACACTCAAAGAGACAAGTATATTATTATTTTGTATATATAAAATATGTTCATTTTTTTTACTTTTGTCTTGTTGTGATTGTTTCCACACTGCAGACAGCGCAAGATTCTTGAGAACCGCAGCTTGCTTGATGAAGAGCGCATGGACGCTCTGGAGAACCAGCTTAAGGAGGCAAGGTTCCTCGCTGAAGAAGCAGACAAGAAATATGATGAGGTGATTGAGAAGATCCGTCGGATAGAGCATGATGAGACAACTTAGGGGAAGCGAAAAAACTTCCTACTCGACTCTACAAGGGGGAAAAAAAATACACGTTGAGAATTTGCGACGTGTTTTGGGTTTTTGTGTGTGCTGTTCAATAACACATTTCGTTTTCTGGGTTTACCTTATTCATTGATTTTAAAATAGTTTTGACTTTGATTTTTTCAAAATTTGTTCCTCTTGAGATACCAGTGAGCTACAAGGAAGATTTAAGTGTGAATTAATTATAAATTTTCCGTTTCAAAAGGGGATCCTATAAATGTTGAAAAATTTTCTCAACTAATGTCAAATGTTTTTGGTTAAAAAAGAGAACAGGGTACAATATTTGTTTCCGGAAATACTCATTTCTCAAGATTTAGTTACCAAATTAATAACTAGCTAGCTACTCTAAATGATAAAGTTGTGTAATCTCGTTGCCATGCCAGTAAACACTCAAGTTTAACTGTTGTTAAGGCCATAAAACACTTGGCTATATCAACTGAATCAGTGCTTATACTTTTACCATGATCAAGTGAATTCTCTAATAGTCCTACGGTTGTGATTATTTACTAGTGTAGTGTTCATCTCTAATTACCGTACGTAGTATGTGTGTGGAGTTGATTTGGGACTGAATTACCAGTGGATAAAGGTTCTTCGTTTTCACTGAACCATTAACACTGATGCATGAAATTGTGTTTAAAATGTTTTGTGTTTTTGCCTTGTCAAACTAATTGGTAGTCTAGGTTATTTTTGCTTCTAATTTTTCTTCACTTAATGATAAGTGCACTTACCTTTATATACAAAACAATCCTTTTTTGATTAACTGTTTTCAAACTTATAACTCTAAATTAGTAGATGAATTGTTCATTTTCTGTAAGAGATTGCAGTATCCAAAATTCTTATAAACTACACTGCGTTTGAATTTAAATTTGTGAGAAAATGCCAAAGACATATTCATTCTAGGAAGAAGAAAATTGTGAATAGTAATGCTGGTATGTAATATTCTTTGATCAAATAATTATTTTATATTTTAAGGGGGGGAAAACATGCAAACAACTTGAAGATTTCTGCAACAGAAAGCATCAAAGTGTTGGTTAAAATTACATCTTCACATCTAGTCTCTAATATCTTTACTTGCTCTGATACTGGTAGGAAGAACAGAATACATAAGTCACAAACACTAGTAAAATTATTTTCACATATTCATAGTTTCATTAATGATATTTAAATATTTAACTTTTGATTGATATTATCAACCCAATTATTAAGTAAAATAATATCATTAATGATCCCAAAAAGCTATGTTTGTATACTCTAAAACTGTTCTTCTTTAATGAATCGGGGTATACTTATTGGGCATTCATGATTGTTCAAATTTTTACATACAAGTCGAGTTGAGACACAAGTTAAGTAAGACTCGACTCATGTAATTTACAAAAACAAATTTAAAAATTATGTTTTAACAGGCCATTTCAACACCAACTTGTCATTTTCATTCCTTACAGAACTAAGTTTTGGTTTATTATGAAATGATGAAAATTGACAAAACGAATTTGTTTTGAATAGTGCTCCCTATAAATGACTGTAGAAAGTAAACAAAATGGTTCAATTTAAAGAAGATATTGAGAAATGTGTTTAATAAGTTAGCAATAAATACCAAAGTGAGAAGGAAAAAATTTGGTACATTAGCCCCTCCCCCCCTCCCCTCAAAATGACTCATTATATCACATAGTCTTACAATCTTTGGGTGCAACCTATTTTTGAGGGCAGCCTACAGGGTTGTCTTACTCTTTGAATTTATATTCATCATTAACATTTTTTTTGCCAAGTCTACAACATTTTTGTCTACAACCTTTTCCAAAAAATTTCTTAAGCAAATCTTATATTGTTTACATTTTGGAAGAAAAATTAAAATAAACATGCTGCTTTGTTTCTTAAACAATCTCTAAAAACTACTAAAATTGTTACTTTAGCTCCCAGCCTGGCTGCTCTTATAAGCTTGGTAATTAACAATTACTCTTGTTTAGTGTTAGTAGTTTTTTTTAACTGTGTGATATACTAATATGTACTAACTCAGACCTATAGCGTGGAAGTTTTTGAAATTGCAATCTTTGAAGGAATTATTGCTTATTAAGCTAGATCAATATTTGATTGAAGATAAATGATTTGCAATGGAGATTTTAACTACCGGTATACGATTGTGACATTGGAGAGCAAAATCAGCAACTCATTTATCCACACTATTTTATTGAAAACTTACTTTTGGCAAGAATACTTCATTCAGGTGCGGTAAGAAACAACTGACTCTTTGTAGTTATTTTAATAGCCTTACTAGTAATCAAATATTTAATGGCGATGATGTAATTTACACATCTAAATCATTTGAAATATTCCAAAATGTGTTTATTTTGGAAAGTTATCTTAAATAGTTTTTACCATAGCATCAAATGTTTCTGGAACTAAACCTTGATTCACACATTTGACTAAAGATAGAAAGCAAAATCTGTGTAGTAATTCACATACTTTTAAGTTGATCCATGATGCATTGCAATGCAAACTTAAACAGTTGATTATCAATATATTTTATTTTCTAGTGTACACACACATATTTTAGATCATTCTCATGATGGCTATTTTAAATTTTAACAATGTGTTGTTGCACAATGCAATACATTAATACACACGCTTTACATTAACAAGATATTTCAAATCTCCTCACAAAGGCCAACAAAGTTGTCTGCTCTGCACATGCATAATGTGCATGCACACAGATTTGAGATGGTTGGTTCTGAAATTTTATTGGTTCTCCCGTAGGGAATAGTCGAACTTAAACAGAACAGCTGACACCGATTAAGCTGAAATCATGTGATTATCTTAGAGCTCGTCACATGATCGATCACATTTCTGTTTTGCGCTAGTTTTTCGGCAATTGTATGAACCCACAGTCATGCTCATTGGATTAAGTTAAAATGAGTACATATTGGTATATCATCAACGACTGGCACTAAACCTGTTTGTATTTTGCAGGATGTCCAAACAAAGTGGTGTACCATAAATAATTAACAGATTTATTTCTAATATATTTGTTGAATTTAAAATAACTTATTTATTTAGATAATAGCAATTTCTACTTAGAAAGGAGATTGGGCCAGTTTATTCCTTTGTTTAAATCTTTGTGCTATTAACAATGTTTTGTTTACTTTAAAATTAATAATATAAGTTAATTTAGTTTATATATAGATGTTTTTATTTTGTTTGATAGTTGCCTATAAATTAAAATTTAACATTTTCAAGGTTTATTAATAACAAATTAGTTTTGTGCTGGTGTGTTTAGCAAATGGTTTGACTAATAATAATGTTTTGTGGATTTTAACTAATGTTAGGCAATTATAATTTATTATTGTTCAATATTTATTTGTATTCAAATTACCTATTTGTTGGAATATTATTTTCAATTAAATACTCTATAACTAGCTTGAACAATTGGGGTAGGGTGTGCTAGCTTGAAGCTTTTTTTAATGTGTTGTATTCCAAAACTAATTTTTACAAGTTAAAAAATGGTTTATTACTGTTGTGAAAGAATTTTGAGTTAGTTATTTTGTGAGTATACTTTCAAATTTGAAAATATCTTTCTACATTATTTTTGTTAGATGTTTGGTAAATGAGTTTTCTTTCACTCGCACATACCATTTTTTGAGGAAGGGGAAGATGGTTATAAACATAAGCTTTCTGTGAAGTATTTAGTATGTGGATGTTGGCGCTGGTTTACAGGTGGCCCGTAAGTTGGCCATGGTTGAAGCCGACTTGGAGAGAGCAGAGGAACGTGCCGAGTCTGGAGAGTCGTATGTGAAAATTGTTTACTTATGTGTTTTGAGTTTTCCCCACCCTAGCTTATCTCACATGGCTCTCCCCCCACCGATAAGTGTGATGCCAGGAGTAGAATACCGTGGAGATGCAAGCTTAACTTTAATATACTATACAGCAAACTTCACAATTTGGAAGGTCTACATAAAAAAAACTTATTCTATGTCTTATCTTTGTCTTTAAGTTGTCTTATCAACAATTTATTAAAAGTATCACTAAACTGATATTAAGCTACTGATACTATTGAAAACAATCTTTATTTTATGAAAGGAAAAACTTAAATGGGAGATTGGGGGGACAAATATAAATCAGACTATTTTTGATTAAATTAATTCCTGCACTTAAACATGGAACACCACCATGAATAAGTTTTTTAAATTTGTAGCCCTTGTAATTTGTGTTGCTAGTTTATGAATATATTGAGATAAACATGATAGTCAATTCTTTATAAATTTTTTGTTACATATTTCCCTAGAAGTATATTTTATAGTGATCGGCCTTCTATAAAATATGACATTTAAGAAAAGGTCAAGGGAAGTATTTCTCGTAAAAAGGACTATTTCTGTAAATTTATGTATCTTTCAAACTTTTAATACACCTTCTATTTTTCCAGAAAATATTTAGTATTACTACTATCATGTTTATCTTATAAAAACATTTTCCAACCACAAAAAATTTGTGTAAACCTAGCATGGAATAATGTAATATATGTTGCAAAGTTTCAAATTTGCCCAACTTTGGATGATTGTAATGCTTAATTGACTTGTAGCCTAGCTTAGCTTGCAGGATGACTTCATGATCAATTGGTTGACCAAGTGAATTTTTGCTTTTACAAAATGTTTTGTAATCCAGTTGTGAAAAAATACTCTGAAAACTACACAGTATATCAAAATATGTTTGTAAAATTAGTAAGATTTTGTGAGACAATTATCACGCTAAAATAATAGATTCTTAATATATATTCTCACATAATGGGCACTTTGTAATAAATTAATTTAATTATTTTTTCATCTCTTATAGTTTAGATTTTGGTAGAAGTTTACAAACCCCACTATTTTTAAATTTTATTTATTTTTCACTAAACATATTATGCAAATTTATTCATATTACATTCTGACATAATAGGGGTCTTGGAGGACTTCTTTGAAAACAATATTTCTTTGGAATCTGATCTCACTAATGATGACATGAGAGAGCTGTGTAGTTTTCCCAGGGGTTAATATGTTTTAACATGCTGGCGGTAGCGTTGTTACTCACTGCATGGTTTTTTTGCACGCCGTGGCTCTTGTCTGTCAGGTGGCACGCAAACTAGTCCTCATGGAACAGGACTTGGAACGAGCGGAGGAGAGGGCGGAAGTGGGCGAAGGGTGAGTTCTGCAAGGCATGGTTCACTCAATGACTGCGGAGGCACAAATCTGGTGTTTTTTTGTTTTGTGTTTTTATAAGTAAATTTTTTTTGTAATGGTCAAGTAAAGTTTTGGATTATTTTTTTTTCTAAATAAAGTTTATAAATAATCTTCAAATTATATATCTGTCATGTGACAACAATAATTGTAGTTGCTTAAATGAGCCTTCAGTTAAGTAGTAAACTTTTAAAGCATTATATTTGTGCATCTACATGAACTGCATGACTCGTTTAAAAGTTTTTCAGTGCCAATGTACAATTTTAAATGTTTTTTTTTATGTAGCTATAGTCATATATTAAAAACTGACTATGCAGAAGTGTTGGATTTGTTAACAATAGGTAAAACATTATGAATGCACTCAAAAACAGTTAAAAATAATGCATATAACAATAATTATATTTTATAAGAAAATATTTAATCACTTATTTTACTATACCAAACACTTCATTATAGTTAGTTAACTTAATAAACCATGTAATATTACACTGAACTATAGTGCGTCTTTTTAAAATTATTTTAAAATCAATTATGAAAATGTTAATCTGCTGAGGATGAACTATTTTCCGTATTTTAGAGCCTTTGTGACAATGAATAAGCATTTATTAAAATAAACTATATTCTATCCCCCATAGTTAATTGATATTTGATTAATAACTAGACTTTTATATTAGGAAAGTCTCATAAATCTAACTTGTTAAGAAATGCACTAAGAAAAAAAGGCATTTAGAAATATCACAAAATATATTAATTTTTTTATTTGTTTCATCCTGGTAAAAGGTACAGCAAACAAAAGAATGAACACAATATTTATTTTACAATGAAAGAGGATTATCACAGTTAACACTATACATTGCTGCCACTGGACATTGAGGTAATGGGGTGCCTCATGGAATATCTCTATAGCTACCGCTCAATCCCTCAACCTAGGTGCCATTTTATCGGAACTCACCAAAAGGGAGTGTGAAACGCATTTGATCCTAAATGTTAGTTTATTTTCTTATTCAGGGTGGGATCGAAACAATTAGAAGATTAGTAACTTGAAAATTAACACTTTAATAAATTGAAAAGCAAGCTAAATAAAAACAAATGCATACTACACTTTTTCACTTTTTGAAAATAATGCCAGCCAGTTGGCTCCACCAGACTTCAGACAAACCTCAGCACATTGTCCATCACTTTCCTCAGCATAGATTGTTGAAGGATTTTGATAAAACAGGACTAGATCGTTTTTGTTGGTAACAAATGATTTTCTTATGGAGATAAACAATTATCCTGCTGTCCAGTGGCAGCAGTGTTAAGTGTGAATTATATTCCTCTTTTCATTGTAAAAGCCATTTTATTTTTGTCCTTGATTATTTCCATTCCCTCTCTTACCTATATAATGTATTTTTTATTTTATTTTGGTCTTCCAACACCATCTTTCATCGGATAATAACTATAAACAATTTGCCCACATAATAATGATCTATTTTATAAAATTTTTGGTTTAGATAATGTAACTAAATAGTTTCCTTTCCATTAATAGTTATTGAATTGTCGAGAATTGTATGTTTAAAGCTTTCTGGTCTGTCCCGCAGGAAGATTGTGGAGCTTGAGGAGGAACTCCGTGTGGTTGGCAACAACTTGAAGTCACTTGNGAGGGAGGGAGTAGAATAATGGCTCTCCTCGGGCTTGAGAAGCTAGTTGAAGGGGGTACTCTTTATTTTCTATATCTTCTCACCTCTTATAGATATTTTCCTCTACTCTTTATCACCCTCCCCGCCCTTTTACAGGTGTTGTTACCATAACACCTTGACCCTGGGATCACTGCCACGGATTGTTATTGTTAAATAATTTTCATAGTAAAAAAATATTGAAAATATTTTGTTTTTGATCCATTTTTGATATTAAAGTTAACTTAATTGGTATATAGCATTGGGAACTCGAAAATGTATTGCAAGCATTAGTTACAATGGGTTTACCTTTTTTTAAATACAATTTTTAATTATCTTAAAGCCATTACTAGCACTGTGGTGATAATATTTATTTATATATACTATACATATATATTTATATATAATAAGCCAAATGCCTAAGGCTTAAAGCGCTTAGTTTCTTACCACTTGTTACCGTTGGAGTACTTTTCACAAATCTTGTGTTTTATCTACAATACATTGCCACCTATGCTGCAAAGCTTTAAAGCCAGAATACCCCGTCATCTATTATGATAACTAAAGAGTTTGTTGTTAATATCCGTTCTTACTCTAAATAGTATGATTTTGATATGGGTTGAATTCTATATTTCTAAAATTTGAATCTCAAATCTGAATTTTAGATTTTCTTTTGAATACTTGAATCTTTAAAAATGTACAATTTTAGTTAAGGTGAAAATATTTATAATTGAATGTTAAAAGTTTGGTGCCATCGACATTCTATTTTGTTTCTAATGTTGATTATGTTATAAACATAAAAGAATACTTTTTTTTAGTAAATTACCTAATTATATATAGTTTTGTCTTTTTTTTTTTATTCACTCTCCTCCCAACCACACTAGTTAAGTTACTTTTACCGATTAACATTTTTTACATGAATTCTTGGACTTTATAATTGTATTTGAGATTTTTTGTTGTTGTTGAGATTCTTACAAATCCCGAATACCATGGAATTTGAACGTCTCATCTCTACTATTTATACATGATTTTAGTTTCAAGAACAAACACTGAAACTAAAATCAATTGGTTTTGTACTATAGACTAGTTTTTTAAAGGTTTAAAATAGTTAAATAAATTTAATTTTTTTCAAAGGTAAAATCTCAATCATAGGAGGCTTTTTGTGTGTTCCTATAATTTTATGATATAAGACACTGTCCTTTCATAACTTGTGGGGAAATCTTTAGAATGCTGCAAACAGCAAACAAAATGACAATAATGATGGCGATAATGAACAAATAACACTTGGAATAGTAAAATATTTATTTAGAACCAGTATAAAAGTTCAATATATTAGTTTTATGTCTTTATCAATATTGTTGGTGAAATGTCAGTCTTATTTTTATCACCTATGTTAATGAATAAGTGGGATACAGCAATTTTTTATTTGAAAGAAATTATCGGTTCAGAAGAAAATGGATCGAAAGCTGTGGGTTGGATTACACAGACATTAAATATAGTGATTTTCTTGAGACTTTATACTTTTATTTTAAGAAAGCACCTTGTGGAAAATCAATTAAACGTAAAAAAAAAAAAAAA
>CABFOW010000668.1:41672-83655 GCA_902141385.1 Timema californicum
GAAAAACAATTAAACGAAAAAAAAAAAAAAAAGGCAAAATGATGCCAAACGGCTATTTTAAACTAAACATTGTAAAGAGGATTGGAGGGCAAGACCTAGACATTTACCAGAAAACGGTAGGCTTCAAAGGTTCAAAATTAAAAACACAACAAACAACCCTTAGCCATGCTACCATAGTCCACTAGTTGGTGTTTTACTCTCTTCTGCTGAAGAAGGGGACTGATGTATCCCGAAAATCTATAATTGTGTGTTTTGTTGTGTTTTTAATTGTAAATCTTGAGGCCTACAGTTTTCTGGTAAGTTTGTGGGCCTCATCCTTCTATCCTTGTCTCAATGTTTGATGCAAACAATTATATTTATATGTATATTTATTTATTTAATTTTAACACATTTTAATGTAACAGCGCTATCAACAATTTTGGAAATTACTCGATTAATTTTTACTGAACTCAACAATTATAGTAATTCTATTTAGCAAAACATAGTGATGTTTCAGCATAATATGTGTGCAATAATTAACACATACCCAGATGGTGGAGCCTAGACGAAATTTCTTATTTTAACAGCTATTAAAGTTAATGATATTTTTATGATATAAAGTGGTAATCCTATGCACTTATTTACTGTTTTATGATCCATCATTATTTAAAAAAATATGAGTTTTGATGTATGAATACATACATTTCAGGCGCATCTGCAAGCAAAAACTGTTGACTTCGTATTTTAAGTAGTATACATATCCAGGTATTTGGGTGCAACAACCAGAATATCAATTTCTCACTATTTATTTTCAAAACTATTACAATGGTGCTCCTAGTATGATCATCTTGCATCGGTTGTCAACTTAACATATTTGAATAATTTGCTACAGGTTACACTGTCTTTTCAATGTAATTTAAGTTAAACTGATTAAAATTTGTGAAGTAGTTTTAATTGGTATTCTGGTCTTTGTACAGATGAAAAAAACCCATTAACATTGTCTGAATTTATTTTGTTTTTACCCCTGGTGTGGTGTATAGGCCAACCAGCGAGAAGAGGAGTACAAGCAACAGATTAAGAACTTGAACAACCGGCTAAAGGAGGTATCATCTGTCGTTTGCACCCTCCCTGTTATAACAATCCTTGATTCCTCTCTCTCCTGATCGTAGGTCCTTGCCTGCATGATACTTCGTAACACCAGAGTAGCCATTGTTTGGTTTTGAACTAACGTTGTGTCTGTATTGTTTTTGTTTGTTTTCATTGAAACATCAATTGTAGGCGACTCAACGTGAAGAAACGTTTGAGGAACAGGTCAAAGCTTTAAACGGATCTTTAAAAGAGGTAAAGTTAAATTGGTAATGGAAAGAACTGGGTGAATGGGTGTTGAGCACACACATTGGGGTGCAGTTATTGGTTCACAGTTGGCAGTGCTTTTTTAAAAAAAAAAATTTCAGCTTTTTCTACTTGATTTTTCATCTTCGATTTCTTCTTCATTTCTAATTTCCCGATCTATGAAATTTAGTTTTGGTACCCAAAGTTTTTGACTTATGTTTTACCGGCATGAACCTACCTTTGATAGTTTTCTTCAATAGTTGTGTAGGTTCATATTTTCAGGGCTAACTGTGAGGATGGTTGTATTTAAATATTTTCATATGCAAAAATCATTTAAAGTATCAAAAATAATGATTATTTACAAATAGATCGGCCTTTCAAAATTAAAGCAAAATGAAAAGTATTTTTTATCGGGAAGTAAGATGCGTATCACATACACAAAATTATTAGATCTTATTAATCATTGCCATCTTATGAAATTTTAAGATCAAATTTGTAGCTTCTTCCAATGTAAATAATGTTTATTTTTGAAAGTTTTTACTAATACTTGATCTAGTTTTTCAGTTGTAGAAAGCGGTGTGACATCCAATTTTTTTTTAACCTTCCTAGCATGTAATTAGTGCTTGATTTGTGTGTGTATAATCAAGTATTTGTGTTTTTGTCATTTCATGTTGTTACCAATCTAAAAAATACAAACAGGCCACTTCAACTATGGAGCATTGTGAGGACAAAATTCATTTGATAGCCGATAAGTTAAACGGAGTAAGTACGGGTACCGCACTACATTTTCTTTTATTAAAGTATATCAGTTTATTGCATGAAAAAATGGTCCATATTATTCGATTCATTTCTCAGAAAGTTATCTGAAATAATTTAAAGAGGTTATATGTAAACTTAATTTTTTTTTATTATACATGATAGGAGGAGAAGGACTTAACATTTACTTAAATAATCCAAGTTTACATTCCCAACCACTCCCATTTATTTTGAGGTATTTAGCATGCACTTTCTGAAAAAACTTGATTATATCAGCACACAGCTTAAAAACTAAAATCTAGAACGGACAACATCCAGCCGTTAATGTTTCACTGTGAAAGGGGAAACCATAATTTCACCTTGATAAATTTTCCAGCCATGGTAGGAATCAAACCTGGGATCCTTGGTTCAGTAAACAGATATTGCATTGGGGTTTGAACATAGAGGACTGAATATTAGTTTGTTGAAACGCAAATACTTGATCTTTTTTTTTTGTGTGTCAGTGTATATGGGTGGTGATTTAGCTAGAGTGAGTTGGCATGCCCTTTTTTTTTAACGTAGTGTGTCAGTGTATATGGGTGGTGATTTAGCTAGAGTGAGTTGGCATGCCCTTTTTTTTTAAAGTAGGTGTTGGATTTTTTTTCTATCACTTTGATAATTTTTCTTGGTCTTTTTTATACTTTGGTCTTTTTTGCTTTGCATTTGGGTTGCAAAAACTAGACTATATAAAAAGTTTGGCTATTTTTCTAGAGAGGGGTGTGTGCTTAAATTTAATTTGAATGACATTTACTTTTCTGGAATAAAATCTCAGTAACATTTGTTTTTGGGTTGTGTTAAATGTAATTTTGTTGTTGTTGAAAACCTTAAATTATTGAGACTGACAAAAAAAAATGGTCACCAGTGCATGAAGTGAATAAATTTGTTTTGGTTCAAATTTAAAACTTGTTTGTAAGCATGATAGTGTGACTATACATCCAACAACTGGCTAATGAATTAAAAAGTATTTTAAATAGTATCTGATTACCTCTGAATGAAAACATTCACATTTCCAAAGGTCTAGACTAATTCTTATTGTAATAAAATGGTAGAAAGTAAAGTAAATGGTAGGAAGGACTTTTTTTTTAGAAGGGTCAAATGTTTCTTGTGGCCGATATTGATAACTTCTTACTTTATTATCAGTGTTATTTTATACGTGTTGACAATATATATAAAGTGACAGTTGCTGATTACATGCATGATTTGATGTCTGAATAAATGTTTTTTTGAATTATGTAACTGTCAAAAAATGTCCTTCCTTCCATATGATTTTTCAATTTAGTTATTTAATCATCGACCCTTAATAAATACATAGTGCACATATCAGTAATTATAATTATATTTTTGTGGATCAATCAACCAACCAAATGAGTCGTATATCATTCTTTCACTTTGTATAGAACTTGAAGGGAGAGATGCAGCTTAGATATACTATTTTTGATTGAGAGGTTTGGCACTAAGAGCTCATCTCTTGGCCAATTAATTTGGAAAAGAATCCAACCAGAAACTGCGCTGAAGTGCAGTCTTCTGTATTCTCCATTTGAAAACTATAAACTCTAAATTGCAGTTTTTCTTTTTTGAAGTAATTATTTTTCATTATTTTTGATTTTTGTAGAGGATTTTAAAACGCTTTCACTGGTTTTAATTCCACCATTTTCTAATTGGGAATACAGGTATTATTATATTTTTTAAAAGCACTGCGTACTTACTACCTGTTACTAATGATTTAGGGATGAGAAAGGTTGAATTTAAAGTAAATGTACTCACATTTGTGTGGAATGAAAATAGAAAACTATTTTGGAAAAAAACACCCTTGATACATCTGACTGGGATTCAAACCCCGATCTCCCTGTTATTAGCTGTCTAGTCCAACAGTTGTGTGATACTTTAGGCCATGTGGCCACCAAAGCAGGCACACATATTATTATTTTTATATATGGGTACACATTAATGTTAACTTACTCAAAGGTCTTTGTCTTTTTGAGTCCCGTTAGTTTTTAAATGTGTATAATTACCCAAATGTGCATTTGGAAAACACTGATTTTTTCTTAATATTTTTCTTACCGAAACTTGAATTCTTACAGGCTGAAGCGCGCGCTGAATTTGCTGAGAGGTCGGTCCAGAAGCTCCAGAAGGAAGTCGACAGGCTGGAGGGTGAGTGCCATCTAATCTCGTTCAGAGAATCTTGTTGTGAACAGTTTAGCATACCTAGTTATTTGTGTGAGGGACTCGTCTTTCTTTGTTACATGCTCTTCCATTGATTAACATTACACAGGGCTGCCATGGTCTTGGAAAACCAGAAAAAACACAAATTAAAAAACTAAAATAATCTTTCGGGATATCTATTAGCAGTAGGCCATTTCATAGAATAAAAGGACATCTGTTTGAGACTGGTCTTGTCTTCTCTTCACACTTCCTCAAATATTGGGCTGCATAAAGATATAATATATTTCCACATTAAGGTCAATAAAATCGTACTCTCCTAAACACCTAAGTTTACACATCAGGTTAATGAAAAATGAAAATTCCTTAACGAAATCCTGCTAAATGCAGTTAATTGTGTAGTAAATATTCTTATCATCCTTATATTTTGCTTATCACTCTTTCTTGTACCCAATTCTTTGCGTACCCTATCCTGCAAATACAATTTTATGTGTCTCAAAACTGACAGAGGAATTTCATTATTTATATTAGTCTAGGAACATTCAGTTTAATCACTTCCTGTATTTTAATTTGGCATAAATTAACTTTTTTTTCTGCGTATGCTAGACTGTTCCTTTATTTTAATAACTATTACTGAATATTACTATTAAAAATGCATTAATAAACTGTTCGAAGTTTGAAAGGCTACTTACTAGTCTGTCTGTTAAAATTATTTCACTTGGCTGATAATTTTGTCTCTAAAGATTTTCATTTCTTAAGGAGAAGGGCGTCTTACCTGGTATGTAAGTAATTCAATATGATATTTTGTGAACTTTTGTCTTTTTAGGAGAAATCAAAACACTTAAATATTATCTTAATGTTTTAATCAGGTGGGGTATTAAACATGTAACTTGTCTTTTAACATACTCCAATAATTTATAGAAGCTAAAACTGTTTGGCTGCTCTTAACATGCAATTCAGCATTGTTTGGTTTTAACTTTTATAATGCATACTATTTTTTTGTGTTGTGCATCATAACAATCCTCCTAATATATATGTATGAAGTCATATTTGATAGATTACTCATTTTATTAAGGTCTATTAAAATTAGGGGAAAGGAATATAATGGATTCATATTATCTAGAAAACAGAACATTTTAATAACCATATTATAATTGCATCAAAATTTAAAATACTATTCTTTTTTAACACATTTAAAAGGAATACATATTTTTTTTTTAACTTGCATTAAAAATTGTGATTTTCCTGAAATATTTAAATTGAAAATATTATTTTTTTACGACTTTATACATTTGTGTGCATTTGTAACTACTTTGATGTACTTTGTATTTTGAGTGTGTGCAGTCCAAATTAAAACCAAAGGGATATGGATGCACAATCATGCTTTAGGCATTTATTTTGTAAAACTTTTATTTCATTTTTATCATTGCTCAAAATAAGTTATAAGTTTATAAAGTTTAAACATACCATCTGTTTTAAAGTTATTTATTACACACTTATTAATATTCATAAGCACATGTTGGATTCTATATTTGGAAGAAAAAGTTATATTACTTGTTGTAACAAAAGCTGCTGACCTCCATCGCTATGTAGCTAAAACATTCCAGAAGATAGATTTCTCATCTTTGGAATAACAACAATTCCCCTTGGATATCATACCTCTTTAAGGAAAAACTATTTTCACTCTCAGGTATTTTGTATATGTACTAGCAGTCCCGCACGGCGTTGCCCGTGAACCACTGTAGTATGATAATTATATAAGCTTGACCCCCCCCGCCCCCCACACTGCCCGTTACACACTGGTATAAGAATTATATAAAGATATTAAAAAAATGTCTAAAAATTATAGAAAAATGTTAAGGGTGGACAACCCTTATCACTAAGGGGTATGAAAAATAGATGTTGGCCGATTCTCAGACCTACTCAATATGCTCACAAAATTTCATGAGAATCGGTCAAGCCGTTTCGGAGGAGTACGGGAACGAACATTGTGACACGAGAATTTTATATATAAGATTTAGGAGGTAAAATAAAGGTGGGTAGAAAAGATACAAAGGGGATTAAACATGTTATGGCTATACAATGAAAAGAAGAACACAGTTTACACTTTACATTACTGCCACTGCGGCTAGTGTCCAGTGGTAGCACTGTAAAGTGTAAACTTTGTTCTTCTTTTCACTGCAAAAGTTATATTGTGTTTGTTCCCTTTTATTTTATTTCTATCTACTTTTACTGTACTTTCTTCTAAATACATATTTTTAAATTTTATAAAATTTTTAGGGCATTAATTTTTATTCAATGAGCAGTTTTGCTTGAAACTTAAGAACATATTTATAGCGGCACTCTCTTTGAATTTGTACTCACACTGCCATATTAAATACTGATTTGGTAATTAATGAAAAGCATAATGTAAAATAAGGTTTTACTAAGTAAAAAATTAATTTTACATTGTTGTGCATGAATTGCTTTCAGTGTGAAAAATATTAATTGCAAGTTCAATAAATATGCTTGTGGCAAATGTAGACTATTACTAAGGGCCAGTTTCATATTCAGACCTAGCAGTCCTCAAGTGCAGCGCTAGTCTAAATACATGACACCTGACCAAACCAGATTGGAATGAGTCGGTTTCATGTGTGAAACTGGCCCATTCCACTAGGGTTTTGGTAGGTATTATCCTATATTTAGTGAAATGCCACACTTCAGGCTAACTCAATCCGACTGTGAAACTGGCCATAAAATTGTTTGAAATAATTCATCGACAGGGTTGTTGTTAAGCTGATTGTGCATCCATTATAATAATAAATTAATGGAATTTATTATTCATAAGTTATCTTACTACATTATCAATATTTGTATGTTTTCCTCTGAAAATACCTATCTATAGGCCAACCACATTTTCCTGGTTTGTTTATTTTTACCATAGTTGTAGTTATTAACTCTTATACTCTTCAAAAATTGGAAATATTTCTAGCTCTTTGACAAATAATCAATCACTTGGCATTGAACTTTTACCAAAATGTAGCACTCCAAATCATGTTTTTCTCTGTCACTTTCTCTTACTACATTTCACTATACAATTTGATAGTACTAAACTCAAAAAATGTGATTTGATTACCTTTTCTCCAAATTGCTAACATGTATACTAAAAGAAGTTTGCTCAAAAATTAAATATCTTTATTTATGGTTATTCATTTTAAATTTTCCAAAGACTGCAATCACTGATTTTAATGTTATTTTAACGTGCAGTGCAGTTTTTTCTTAGTACATATTTTAGTTGGTGTCCGTAATAATTTCATGACTGTATTAATTTTCATTCTTTGAAATTCAAATTTTTAAAGTATTTTTTTGAAATTTCCTACAAAATATATATACATACTTTTTTAAAAAATCAATTTTTTTTGCTAGTTTGTATATAACATAGTCATTAGTAATTAATTAAATAAATATTTTCTTACTATTTTTAAAAGTTATGTTTTCATCAGCAATTTATGAGAATTAACAATCTTATCACACTGGCTTATAAAAGTTATATTTTTGTTATAACAATCAAAGAAAGGGTTTTTAAGACACTATTTACGAATATATATTTTTAAATGTAATATATTTCAATCCAAACGAGTAGTTAAAAAAATATCAAATTACATTTTTGTAGCATTTAGTTTTGAGTGAGATATTATACATGGTATTAATAGTGTAATTTTTTTTAATTTGCGAAACATATTTCCAATCTAACTCTTAATTTTTCCCCTCCCTTAGCATTGCAAAGCATAGCATCAGAATGTTTTGTTGTGACCCTTGCTATAAACTGTATGACCTTCATTTGACCCTTACAGATGACTTGGTGGCTGAAAAAGAGAAGAACAAATTGCTCCAGGAGGAAATGGAAGCGACCTTGCATGACATTCAGAATATGTAAAACAGTCAAAAACAACAAAAAAAACCCTTCCAACAATGTTTTTTCCTCAACACAAAAATCACCACAATATAATAATTCCTTCTCACCATAAAACATGGCAGGGAAACATTACTACCACGTGCCATGTGAATCCAAGATTGTTGTTTACCGTCTGCCCGCTCGTGCAACCCCAGGTTTGATAACCTTTCAGAGAGAAAAATGCTGTGAAACTATCACTTGTTTCAATCTGAACACCTTCATTCCTAATTTTCATTTGCATAGCTGACACTTATTTGACTCTTTTTTTTAGAGTATTAGGCAAATCTCTCTCTTTTTAAAATATAGATCATGCTTACAAAGATTAAAAAAAAGTAAAGCTATTTTGCATCATATTTTTATACGCCTGATGAAATGGCTCAAGTTTTTTAACCAGCTCTACAACACCTATGTCATAAAGTGAGCTTATTGAAGTATTTCAAATGAGTAGTTACATTTGCAGATGTAACATTCCAATCTTTTAATTTATTTATGAGACTAGTTCAGATTGAAACTTATTTCCTTATTCCAACTCCCCCATAATCTTTCACATTCCTTTTAAAGCCTAAACATTCATCACAAATTGGAGATGCAAGCAATTTTTTTCTCCAAGCCATTGCACTGAAGAGAGATAAGCTTATTCTATTAATAATGTATTAGTTCATTGGCTTCTTACATAGACTCATTGGCTTAGGTTTTTGTGATGAAAAGAATATAATTAAAACAGTTGCATACTTATTGATTCAAATAATTTTTAAATTATTTTTGGCCTCGATTTATGTGTTGACATATTTACGTAAAATAAATGGGAATCATTAGAATATATTGTGAACACCATGAGCATCTTAGAGCAATAACTTTTCATTTCAGTGCCTAAATCTTGATTGTAAACAGATTATGCCAAGGTTGTGGTACTTAACATGGTTGTCGAAATAACTGCCAATACTAAATTTGTTTTTTATTGGCATCAGCTATTGATTGAATTTGTTTCTAATTTAATAATAGTTTTTATCGTAGATAATTAGATAATTAATATTTCCTAAATTGTAAATGTTATCAAATCATCCAATAAATTGTCACATGAAAGAACATTTAGATGCTTATTCAGTAATGATGTAATTTTGTGTACATACCTTTCTGGGATTTAAAATATTAAATACAGAATGTGCATTTCATCCTCAGTTTTTTTTAGAAAGCACAAAAAATGTTTTTTATTTTTAAAGTTCATTGAATCATTAATTTGTAATGGTAAACACATTTTTAATTCTTAGAAAAGATATTAAAAACATTTTCAACATATTTAATTGGTGCTTATATAAACAATTTTGAAGTATTACTTTTTGTAGATAATTTTCCTCTAAAGAATTTAATATTAGGTCGACTTCAGTGAATATTTTCATAGCGTAAGGGTTAATGTATAAAATATATTGTTGATGAATGTTTTGACAAATCCAAGTTTTCCTTGCATGAATTTTAATTATTTGTCACAGGTTTGCATGACATTCATATGTTACTACTTTATTCTTAACTCAGATTCACATTTATTATTATTATTTTAGCAATGTTAACATAAGTAATTTAGTAACAGAATTTATTTATATTGTATTTTTTGTTTAAATATGTTACGTATATTTTTTGATCAATTGTGGAGACATTATAATAATTGTATTATTTTTATGGTTATATTTTTCACAATAAAAAGCATGAAACTTATTTTCTTGGATTTTTTTAATTGTTTTTATTAGGGTTTATTTTTAACACCTTATATCATAATCCTGACTTAAATTTTTTCATAGTTTATTCATTTAACCAACACACATTTTTTTAATAGAAAAATAATTTTACTTAAACTCAATTGGAATGCTTTAAAATGTGCTAACCATTTATAATTATTATTTCATAGTTATTTTTACTTTTTGATGTTATTTTTCTTTCTATATTGTTTGATTTGTGAATTTTTTTGAAGCTACTGGTTGTTTCATTAAATCGGCATGAATTTGTATCAAGAAACTTTTTATTTGTGTGTGAACAAACCTCATTCCTCAAACAGAATCCATCCTACCTAAGATCAAACTTGGGGATTTTTCTTTATTACAATAAAACAAACTTCAAAGTTTTACCAACAGCTTTACATTCTTCATCAACGTTAACATGTTTTTTTGTCTTTTTTGTGTTCGCTTTACAGATGAGCTGGTTGTTGAGAAGGAAAAATACAAGCTTATTGGTGACGATTTGGATGATGCCTTCGTTGACTTGTATGGCTACTAAATCAATAAAACTAAATCGTCAATATAAATGTTAGCAATGAACTGTCATTAAGTATCGGCTTTTTACTGTGTCATCATTGCTGCAGTTGCTACCACCAACTTCTTCTACGCTAATTACTCAACCACATCATTCAATTGGCATTGATATGCCTTTTCAAGTTTTTTTTTTTTTGCTTTTCAATAATGCTGTTTAACCTCTCCCTGCAAAACAGTAGCGCTTTTGGAACAAGAAGGAAAAAGACAATATTTTCGCATCGCACAATGTTTATCAAATAACTTAACACTCAATGTTCTAAAGAAATTTTATTTGTTTGTGCATCTTTAATGTTTAATTTGCAAGGGTGAATTGTATTATTGTAACATAACAATTTTTGTTTGTTTTGTAGAGTGTAAAATTCTAGCATTTTTTTGTTTAGTTAATTAGTAAATGTAGTCGCTGCTTGCTTCTTTAGACTTTCTTTTACTGACATCCTAGGTTTTCTTCACGACCCACCCAGGAATTGTTTCATATAAAATATAAAATGGAGGGGGTTATATAATTTTATTCTGTATAGATGATTATGAAGTGTCAATTTAAAAACACTTAAGTTTTAACAACTTTAAATTTTAACAATGTATTTTTTAAAAACTCATCTTGAGTCTAATGTTAAATGTATCATATTTTTTTAAACTTGTCAATAAGATCAAACTACTGAAGTATCTTATTTGTTTATTATTTGATTGTTTTTTCTTTAGTTTTCTCTAGTGTTGTAATTTTAATTTGATTTTATATATATATTGGCAATATATAACTATATCTTGATACTTTGTTTAAAACCTTTTTCAATAGTACGAGATAGAAATTAAGTACTAGGTTAAACCAAAGAAAAGGCAATTTTTGTAAAAAAAATCCTTTTTATAAACCAAACTTTTCTGCAACTATATTTAAAATTAATTTAAATTGCCGTTTAGATTTTGAATTATTAGAAAACTGAATACTGGAATCATTTATCAAACTTGCACTGGTTTGGTTTGAAAATTATTCTTATAGAACCTTTGTGTTAATAATTAATTCATATTTTCATAGCTTTTTTTTGTTTTAAATAATTGATATATAGGTTGAGGCCTATTTTATGGATATTATTTCAATTAGATTTTAGATTTGCTTGACCATGAAGATACGCTACTTAATAAAACGTCTTAACAACCTTTAAAATACTTTGGTATGAATCATAGTGGCGTCAAAATTCATTCATCACATTGAATTGATGGAGCTGAAGCTCAATTTAACCGAAATTCATTAAACGTGAGATTGCAGAAGCAATAAATGTCTCATTTGGGCTATATTTTATTGGAGTTCCACTTATTTATTTCCTTTTTTATTATTTTTTTATGATTTTCGAAACTGTTTTATATATAAACAAATGACAAATTCATTTAAACTATTTCTTGTAATAATCGCAAGCAAAGTATAACTTATAAATTCTGTTAAATACATTTTAATTCACTACACATTTTGTTAACAGAATCAAGCTCACTTTTATTTATTAATAGCGTGGCTTAATTCTCATTTTGTTTTGTTAATTTTTGTTTCCAGATGAGTTGGTACACGAGAAGGAGAAGTACAAATACATTTGCGATGACCTTGATATGACTTTCACTGAACTCATTGAAAAGAACTAGTCATTCGAACACACACAGTTACATATCATTCACATGCAATGTTGTGCCAATGCATCATTTCATTATCTAATTGATACATTTGTCTAGATGAGGTAAAATGATTTCACTTGATTGTTGCTGGGTGGAGAAATCTCTTAACATTACACATTTTGGCTTAGGACAGATATAACCACGTCTAGGTAATAGTATACATTTGGTAATTACATTGTCGGCATATTTGAGGTAGTAGGAAGTAATTGCTGAAATCTTTAATCCATATGGCTCTTACCATATGGAAAAAGAATACCACAATATACTGAATCCTATCTCGAATGATAGTTACATTTCATAAAATATTTCTTAAGGTCACAATGCAAATTAAACTAGGATGATGCCATATTTTAAACTCCTACAACTTAAAAACTATCTGACCTTGCACAACCTACAACTTTATTAAAATTTTCTTCTATATGTTGTATCATGTAATATTCACATAAATATCTAAGTTGTGTAAATTATTTTACAATTTTAACACTTTTAAGTTGCATTAATAATATTATTTCCCTCTGTTGCTGTAATTTAATTATCACTCTTTATGTTTGAAGTGTATATATTATTTTCCAGTTACTCTTTATTTCAAATTTATTTATCTTTTGTTATTGTCTATAAAAAAAGGAAAATAAAGAGAATTGGAGGACATTGTTTTTAGTTATTTTTTTGTTTGGTTTTTATTTAAGCTATGTTAACTACTGCTGATTTTATTAGTTGTGTTGATTTCCACCTCTTGCAAATGCATAGTTTTTTTATTAGGTAAATTTGTAGGGAATGAGTCGACATTTATATATATATAAAAAAGAATATAGAAACCGCCAATGTATCTGGTCAAAGTTATTGCTTAAACCTTTCGAGCCAAGGACACTAGTACACACCTGACTTTAACAGTGACCTAGAAGAATCTTAAAGTTGTACCAATAATTGAAGGATAAAAAAAAATTGACATTTTCCCATGAGCATTTTTATGTCTTTGAAATTTGGTTTTTTTTGTGTAATAGAGAGAGAGCGAGGGGAAGATAGTTAACGAGTAACCAATGCAGAACAGGATAGAGAAGTCCCCACTAAGGTGGTACATATGTGAAGAGAGTGAAGGAGAGAATACCAAAGATGATGTTGAATATTTAAGTGGGGGGCAGGAGACCAAGAAGAAAATACAAAGTGAGGAGGGGAGGTGCTGGGTAGAAAGGAGGTATTGGAGAGGTTCGTGCTCCAAACAGAGCTGGCCAGTGGCTGTAAAATGTTCATGATAATGATGTGTAATATAATTAAGAAGGCAAAATACATAATGGTCGATAAATAGCCTGTCAGTTCACAGTAGTTTGTTGGGGGGAGTGGGGATGGGATGGACCTGAATTTTAGTGTTATTTCTAAGTAACTTGCCTTACTGTTCGAATGGAAAAATGTTCATGATAATGATGTGTAATATAATTAAGAAGGCAAAATACATACAGGTCGATAAATAACCTGTAGAGGTCACAAAGTAGTTTGTTGGGGGGAGTGGGGATGGGATGGACCTGAATTTTAGTGTTATTTCCAAGTAACTTGCCTTACTGTTCGAATGGTCAAAGATGTCACTTTCAATGGAGAAGATTGCCGGTAATGAGAAGAAAGGAGTTAGTTTATTTAAATGGTTTTCTACTATCCTTCCTTACAAATGTGATTACACACTCTCTAAATTCAACATTCCTCATACTTGACACACTAGATAGGGCCCATACTGGGTCATTAAAGTCTCTAAACTGAAAATAGTCCCTTTATTAATCACAGGTCCCTCAAGTCTCTAAAAATTGGTATATGAAATTTCTTTGGAAAATTTATGGCATAATTTTCAGTAAAATGTTTTAAGCAAGTTGCACAAATTCTTAGCCCAATGTCCTTAAAATGTGGTAAGTGTCTCGGGTAATACGTTAAATTTACTCTTTAATGATGCAAACCATGAAACATTTTGGAAATAAATTTTTGAAGTGAAGAATGTAATGAATGACAAAAAATATACAGGGAAGCAATAAAAACCTGCCTTTCATTGACTCATGGTAATGGCAATGGCAATATTGAGAGACTGTTTAACCATCTGGATATGTGATTACAAAGCAGACAGTTACTATGAAAGAATCTTCGAATGTAAGATTGAATGTTATATAAACATCTTGAAGTTTAATGGCAATAAACCTGCTTGTATTCCAATCTCAAGAGCACTCATTCATTGTGTATCTTTGGAAGACATGCAAGATTTATCATCAATACTTAGAGGAAACAAATCAGAGATAAAGAAAGGGTATAAGAAGAAACCTTGCATAGAAAGTGAAGTAAAGAAGGCTTTTGAGGGTATGGAAAGAAATTTTGTTATGTTTGTTCATTAAAAGAGTGCAGTTTACAAACACACACATGTATTAAATCTGTGCTGCAAATATAAAGCTTTGAATAACTGCATGTAGCTCATGGGCTTTTACTTTACGTCCATTACTGTTTCCAGCTTGTGGTCTGGGTCAGTTTTTTATCAAGCCATATATTTTCCACTACAGACTTGTCGTAGCTTCATATGCCTTATAATCTTTTTAACAATAGGACAGGCACAACATCCGGATCCTGGCTGTTAATTTATCAATGTGAGAGGGTAAACCCACATTTCACCATCGATAAACTTTCAGCCATACGGGGAATTGAACCGGGTGACCCTTAGCTCAGTAGGAAGACACGCTACCCCAACTGAGCTAAGGTGTCGGATGACTTGTGGGGCATTGGAAGAATGTAAAGTATTAGGAGACCTACGATAACAAGGGTAATAAAGAAACAAGCAAAGATAGTGAAAAAAAAAGCATTTCTCTAATTTCATTTTTGAGAGATCTACAAAGAAAGAAAAGAGGTAAAAGAATCAATAACTGTGTACCAAAGTTAAATGTGATTTGTGATATTTACGGTACACAGCTTATAAGGAAAAGTATGAACACTACATGGATATTACAAATAAAAATGAGGAAGATGCTGCCATTAAACAAAGTTGCATTGAATGTCTGCTGGAAGAGAATTGTTTGACATGGCTCTTACTCTATCAAAACTCTTGGATAGGAGGAGTGAAATAAACTAACTTTCTAAAAGATTTAACCAAATTGAGACGTTCCTAAATGGAGCAGACGGGTGGCTCTGATCAGGGCTGAGTGGACACGCTGCTTTGGTTGCATGTGGAAACATTGAACTGACCTTCCGGTTGCAAACACTCGTCATGTATATATATGTGTGTGTGGGCAAATAATATCTTTTCAAACTGGATTTATACACTAATTTCAATTACACAATGTTTCAAACTTTTGCAGATTTTTTATTGTCTCTTGATAGATTTTTTTATCTTTGCCATGCACCTCTTGGTTTTAAACAACTCTATCAAAAACACTTTTTATGTCAACATTTTCAGATTGGATCATGAGAGTTGTTTAATTGAAATTCGCATAAAGATAATTTATAGACGATTTGGTTAATGTTCACTATCATGGTATTTTGAAAAAATTGGAAGTGTTTACCAAATTTCAGGTAGGTAAACTTCACAATACGAGAAAGATTTAGAAGAAATGTTCACCGTGTTGGCTGATATGTTTGTTTGTTTATTGGACATTAGAGTGTACCTTATTTCTCTACCCAAACCTTGTGAACTGTTTTACTAACTAAACCATTGATTTCCTCAATACTAACATTTTTTTTATTTTGTGTTAAATGTAATTTTCACAGATGAGCTTTTGAATGAGAAGGAGAAATACAAGGCCATCGCTGACGAAATGGACCAAACTTTTGCAGATCTTTCTGGTTATTGATTACTACCATATCACCTTCACACTGATTTATCATACTGTCCATTTTAAGTTTTGGGATAAATTTGAAATTTTGAGTAAATTATGTATTTGCTGGGCCCTTGAAATATTGAGATGTCAATAATCCAAGGATTTTAGTTGTTTTTTAGTCAATTGTGATTTTATTAAGGTCTAAAGTCAATTTTTATTAAACTAATAATGGTTATATTACTAAAATAAGCTGTTTAATATCATTTGAGTTAAGCTATAAAATAATATAAATTCAGCATAATCATGCTATTTGTCTGATTACTTTGGGGATGTTATTAAAGTGTTTATATAGGTAATTTATTTCAAAGATCCAGCAACATATTTTTCAAATGTTGCGCCAAACCTACTGGATGGGTGGTCAAACTATTTTTTTATGAAAGTCTTAATTTGCTTTGTAGAAACAGGTGCTTTGTTTTATTTACCCTCCTAAAACATCCACACGACTAATTACTTGTTAGAATATTTGCCAATTTAATAGAAATGATATTGAGTCTTTGAAAGTTATCCCGCAATAAGAACAGTGAAATCTGCTTTTTGGGGATTTTTATTTGTTGGCATTCAACTTTAGGGTGTCATTTTTATTCAGCTTTATAATAACAGAGCTTTCAAAATTCGGCGCAATCTTGGAATAACTTGATCACATATTCACTTGAACAAACAATTTTGATGTAACCTTGATGTGGTAAATGTAACAATATGTTTTTTCCTATATGGCTGAAAAGATTTAAAATGCAGGAACTAAACTTGCACTTAACGGTGTGAAAATTAAACTACTTATTTGAATTTTTTTTTAATGACAATATACAGCAATAACATCTGACAGTGAATGTGTATTCACAAAATTATTCCTCTATTTTATTTTTTTGCTAAAGCATTGTAAGCTCAAAATGAATATTACTATTTTATAAAACAATAGAACAGAATTTCTTTAAGGTAAAAACATAATTTTCTGGATGTAACTCTTAGAATAAATAGAAAGAGTGGCAGGTACAGTCTTCTAGTTTCTCTTTCTAAAGCTTTATAAGTGAAAATAGTTTTTTTTATAGGGCTGCATTTATATAACTGTAAGAAAGGTCACTGAAAAAGTGTTATTTAAACATGGTGAGGGAAAAACACTTAATTCTACATTTTATCTTTGATATACTTAAGAGGGGTTTAGCTTAACAAATAGCTGTTTTGCTTAATTCTCGTAATGCAAGTAGGCCAGTATGTACATACAAAGTACTTCCCCAGAAAGTAAGAGTACTCGATTTTTCTACTAAAAAAAAGTATTTAAAACAAAATTACAAGACTGTTGGTAAATATGTCAGTTATTTCTCCACATAGTCGCCTAGCCGTTCTATGCGGGCTGTGAGCTGTGCCACAAGCTTTTTGATGCCCTTCTCAAAGAATTCTCTCGCCATCTCCCTCTTCCAGTTCAGAACCTCTTGTTTCACCTCCTAGTCGGTTGAAATTTATTTTCCACCCATGTGAATATTCAGGGAGGTGAAAAGATGAAAGTCTGAAGGTGCCAAGTCAGGGGAGTATGCGGGGTGGTTCAAAGTGTCCCAACCGAATGAATCCAAAAGCACCTCGGTGGCGTTGGCCGTGTGCGGGCGGGCATGATTGTGCAACAAGCGCACTCCCTTCATCAACATTCCCCTCAGTTTGTTTTGAATTGCTCTCTTGAGCTTTTTTTAGGGTCTCACAGTATCATGCTGCAATAATCGTCTCTCCCTGAGGCAGAAATTCGATAATAATGATCCCTTTTCGGTCCCAAAACATAGTGGCCATGATTTTTTTTGCCCGAAATTGAGGTTTTGAATTTTTTGGCAGATGGGGAACTGGTGTGCCGCCACTGTGATAACTGTCTTTTTGTCTCAAGAGGGTAATGAGCCATCCAGGTTTCATTTTCAGTCACAATCAAGCTAAGAAAATCCTCACCTTCCAATTCAAATCGTTCAAGGAACTCGCAAGCGCTAGCGACCCGATTCACTTTGTGCTGCTGTCAGTTTTTTTTGGGACCCATCTTGCGCACAATTTTCAAAATTCCAGCGTTTCTGTAATTGTTTCATATATGAGAGATCTGGAGAGTTGTGGCAACATCGCAGAAATTTTGTCCATTGTCAATCGGTGGTCTTCACAAAAAGTTTTCTTGATTTTTTGCACCAAATCATTGGTCAAAATAGAAGATCTTCGACACCTCTGATCATCATGAACATTTGTTCTGCCTTCATTAAACTCACAACACCACTTAAACACTTTCGTTCGGTTCATAACACCTTTGCCATAAAGTTTTGGTATGTGGAAGAATTTTAGTCAGTCGGTGTTTTTCCTTCAGCAAGAAGGAACCTGATGACAGCGCACACCTTGCACTTGGCATGATTTCTTATCAACATATTTCACACAAATGGACACTATAAGGTGAGTTTTCATACTAATGAGGTCCGCCTATGCTTATGTTCAGAAGAACCCCCACTACCACTCAGTGTTGCCAACCTTGGAAAAAAATTTCTCGTCCTCTTACTTTCTCGACGTGCCTCGTATATGTTTTGATATCTTCTTCTAAAGGACCCCTTTTTTTAAATTGCACATTTTCAAAGCAGATTTTACTGAACTATCTATATAGGCTGCTTATGGAAAAACAAAGGAGGGGGGGGACTAAATCATAATTGAGATAATTGTTAGCTATAAACCAAAATTAAACTGAAAGTGTTTAAACTTGTTTTTCATTATATTGGGTTTGCTATGCTTCCTTTAAAACTTGATTAGATCATGCTAATATAAAGATATTTTACGTGAATTAAAACAATTCCCGTTAAGGTGGGGATGTAGTCAACGTGAGACAAGGTCACTGTTTTTGCAAGTTTTTTTGTTAAAACGTTTTTGGTCATAATAAATATTTCTCCATTAGAAACATTTTCTTCACATGGTGGCCTCGACATTTAATATGTGTCAAGGGTGTCCTGGAATTGAAATGATCAATTTTTCTCTTCATTTAAAAGGTTTGTCATCTAATGCCGCTATGCTCATAGATATTCAATCACTTTTAAGGTCACCACATGAAGAAAACTTAATTTGTACTAAAGCAATATTTTATTTATTTTGGTCAAAAAAAAGTCTTGCCATAAAAACTACAAAAACACTGATTTTCTTGTGTCCCCACATTCCCACCTTAATCCATGATCCCCCATTAAACAATCACTTATATCTGCAGCTATAATATTTGTCCTAAAATCCTTGAAAATACTGTAATAATAGTTTAGGATAAAAAGATTGGATTTCACTGGCATTTCAAAACTATGAACAAAATATAGTGTTGAGTGGCCATAGTGCCAAAACCTTTTGATTTATTTTGATTAGTTTGTCCTTCATTTAAAGGAATGTGTAAAACATATGACTGTTTGGTTAAATTTCTATTTATACCTTTAAACCACTTTTTGGTATCCCTTTAGGTTATACACATACATTAATTACACAAATGGAATAATGATAAGGAAGGTAGAGTTTTGAAGAAATTGTACACGTGTTTGTTTGGAGGTAGAGGGGGAAACCATTAATGAAAAACCACCCTTTGTATGCCTGACTGAGATTTGAACTCTAACCTCCCTGTTACTGGCAATTCAGTCCAACACGAACATAACTAGCTAAACCATACGATCACTGATGCAGGTAATTTATTAAATCCATTATTTAAATTGAACACAATACAAACTTTATTACTTTCATTGAAACATACATTATGGGGCACCTTAGATAACAAATTTGTTTCAACGTATTATTAACTGTCAGTATTTTGAATAAAACACTAGGCTAAATCATGGTTTGGATTAGGAAGGATAGCCAATACACTTACCTTGGTGATACTGGGCTGTAAATTGTTTAGATAGAACACTAAAAAAAACACAAACACAATTTTTAAGGACAAGCTTTCACTGTCACAGATACCTTCGGTCAGGTCAAGAGCGTAGACAGATGCCCTTGGTTGAACTGAAAGGTTGACTGTTAACAGCTTTCTTCCTGAATCGGCTGATAACAGTCAATCTTGCAGTTCAAACAAAAGCATCTTATCATTTTTCTTCTAGCTAAAATTTACCTACCTTAAATTAATTCCTGAATGTAATGACAACCAACCCCAAACTGTTTATAATCATTAATGAATGGTACAAAGCAGATTAAACACTGATAAAAAAATTACTCAATATTCTATCATGATTCTTGAATATGATATATTTTATGTTTGTACATTTTAAACTGGTTCTATTTAGGAAAGTCCAAATTTGGCTGTCTTTATATACAAAGCTTCATGAATTAAATAGTACAAAACATTTTTGAACAACATCTTATCTGTATATTTCATGTTAGTTTTTTGTATTAAGAATAATTAATGCTTACCAAATTTTGAAATAAAAATTAATTTTGGTAAGAAGTGTAGTAATAGTTCAATTTTATATTGTTTATAAATTAACCCAATTTTGATGTATATTGCTAATTAATTTGTTTAAAGTTATTTTATCCAGGAACATTGAAATTCTTATGGTGAAGTGTTGGTGAATTAAATACTCAGTTGAAGATGTAACATTGTTATTTTAATGTTAAATCAATTTAAAAAAAAATTTGAACCTACTTCTGAGCTACAAATATTGCATTTAGAATTTCTGAATATAAAATTTAAGCTTTTTTTTTTAAGATTAAAAACGCTTAACTTGATTATATGCCATGGATTCCATCAAAACTGTAGGTGATATTTTTGGGCTTAACCTGTGATTTGAATAATGGACAAGTTATTTTTATATTTAAAATATAAAATAATATGCTTAATGTTTTAGGCTCTGCATTGAGTAGGATATTTTGATTAAATTATTTGATTCCCAAACTAACGAGTTTTTTAAATTCATCTTGAACTATATTTAAACTTGTTCTTTAAAATGCTTATATTACAATTCAGTAAATCATTACACATTTTAGAAAAATATATTTGCAGAAATGTGTCTGTAAAATAATGTTTCTTACAAACATTCCATAGCATTGTAGTTTATTGAGAAACTAAAATGTCTGGTCCAAAATGTTGTGTCTTAAATATGTTTTTTATTGATTTATGTTCAGTGGCGGCTCGTAGCTAAAATTAGTGGGGTTGCTGCTCCAGAAAATTTTTAGCCTTTGTTTTAAAATTGTGTAAAAGATAAAAAAAATGTATAAAACAATTTACTCATAAACTTGATAAACTCTTAACAAAAAAGACCAAACTTTTTACTTAATTTAACTTAAATTGTTACAGTTCAAGCTTGATCTCTTCATTTAAAAATGAAATCCATTCTTCTTGTTTTAATTTGCGCAAAAAGTTCAATAATTTTCTCCTTGATCTCTGGAGGACAGTTAAATTTTTCTCCATTGAAAGTACTACACGTGCATTTAGTCTTTCTGTTAAATAAAAAAAATGAAAAAAATGAATCAAATAGAATAGCTGGAAACAGAATAATAATCTAACTCTACACTCTTCTACACTTTATCACATTCAAGAATATGGTACACAGTTTTTAAGCACAACACTCGCTGAGTAAAAAACTTCCTTCCATCATCATGCCAGAGTCGGCACTGCGAGAGCAACAGTGCTCTCTCTGCCTGGCAGTCCCATCTTCCTCTCCACCCCAATCCTATGTGCGCATTCGCACAACAGTCAAACACCACGCCGCTGGCACTGTGAAGCGCACAGTTCCATACAAAGATTTTTGTATCTTTTTCATAAACTGGGAGATGGCTACTGAAGTACTGGCATTAATCTTAAGGAATATATATTGTACTACAAAAATAAAGAAAGAATTAAAGAAAAAAGGACTCATTATATTAAATGTTATCGATAATATCAAGTGGAAATAGGGGTTGCTGCAGTTCCGCAGTACCTATACACGAGCCGTCTCTGTTTATGTTACTTAATTTTAATTAGAAATATCCATCTTTCAATGCAGGAAAACATAACATTCCTTTACACTGCCTTCTTGAAATGCATTATTATGTAACTTGAAAATAAAGTGTATGAAAATATATAATTTTTTGAATATGAAACTTGTTTGTCAATTTTTTTAACAACCTTAATCCCATCATTTCTATTTTAATCTTGTGTTACACTAGGGGACTTTACTTGCAGCTGTTCCTTTTTAATCTTTCAGTATTATTGCATTTATGAGTATTATTTCCATTTGGTACTTGTTTAAATACAACTTCTACATTATTTAGGTCAATATTGACTATGCAAGCCTAATACATTAATATATCTAATGTAACAGTAAATTTTAATGTTAAAATTAATAAAATTTTGATGTAGATCTCAAACGTTTTCACTTGGAATTTATTTTCTTAGAGAATTTTTATTTTAACCACATGAATCTATGTAAATGTAAATACATTTTATCTGTGCGTATGATGGAATAATTTTAATTTTAACAAGTTATTTATGTTACTACTATTGCCACTACGTTCAGTAATTTATGGGAGTTACGATTTATGAGTATCATTAAAAAAAACACAGTAACAAGGATTCTGTATGGTTTGGTACAGAATGAGGCTCTTAGGGATTATTACACTACAGGAGTTACCGCGCTGGGTGACACAAACCCAAGTGATGGCACTGATCTAACTCATGTTAATTGGCGAGTGTATGCACACTATTATTAAATAGTTCCCATTGTAATAAAAACAACGTGATTTAGGTCCCTATTAATTGTACAGCAAATCACAAAACTTCTGAAATGTAGCCGAGTTTTCCTATAAACCATATGATTTGGACAGACAACAATGTTGACCTAAGTTGCCTTTTCAGTTCGATACAATGCCAAGCTTTAAGGCATTTTTATGAATACCCGAAAAATAAGAAGGCTACTAAACAAAGTTTTGACTTGCATGTGAAAAATCCATCAAAGCTCCAACTAATGCTTATGTATAATCTCTTCGTTGATTCTTCTGTGCTTATTGACCTGTCAAAGATAGTATATTTTAGTAAGAAAAATTCTTTTAGTATCTAATTAAAGAGCCAGTCCAGGACAGGACAGAGAACGCGTGATATGGCCATGTGAGAAGAATGGAGATGCCCAGGAGGATGTTGGGTATAAACGTGAGGGGTAGGAGGCTTAGAGAAAGACCAAAGGACAGGTGGCTGGAGGGAGTAAGGAGTGTGGAGGAAAGAGGAGAAGACTGAGCCAAGGTGGAGAGGGAGAGAGATGGTAAGAGGAAAGCAGGTGGTGGAGAGTCCTTTGTTCCAAACAGACTCGGTCGGTGGCTGGACTCTGTTGATTATGTAATTTTGACATAACTTATATTTCTAATGGCTATTTTAATAACTTTATCGAAAATTTTAAGTGCACTTATTATTCAAATACGAGTATATGTAGCTTGTAAAGTTAGCCAAGAATGCCGTATTTCCATTAGGTTTATTTTATTTAAAGAAACGCGGGAGTGTCCGAGGCCATATTTTGTTCCATATCTATATAAACGATTCAAATCTGTAAGGGGTGTTGATCGAAATGGTAGTTAAGTGTTCCTCGCTAAGCCAGTTCTCTTGTCAGCTCCTACGTCAAAGTCCTTATATATTTTTGTAACATATTTTTAACATTAAATTGTTGTAGTAACTCGTATTGCTATTGATAAACCCTAAAAAACAAAACCTATAATTTGAATCCACAAATTTAGTTTGCCATCGTCTCTTCCCCGCAAGCTATCCTGACAGATTATGCCTGCAGGAATGTTGATTAAGTTATACTTTTTATATAAACACACCTCTTGTATAATTTAACAGTGATCAAATATGGATAAAATTGACATTTTTAAATAGAAAAATTACGGTTAAATAACAAAAAATATGAAAATGTAACAATTAATAAACATCGATTCATTATCTTAGAAGGGGTGTTGAAAATATTAACATAGAAATTTCACTCGTTCTCGAGAAAACTGATATTTCCAAACGTATGATTTTTCCACAAGACCTGTCTGATAGCTAGCGCAATCTACTGTTTCTGTGATCCATCTGTTCTTGTTGGCGCGGAAGGATATTTTGGTCAGTTGGGAAACCACGCCACACCTTTCACCCTCCCGTCCACCATCCTACAAAATAGGTTTTAGACTTGCACTCGACAGGGCCAAGGGCCTTAATGAAATTACCCAAATTTATATTGCGAGCTTTTGAGTTCCTCCCCCCCCTCCCCCTCTAGCGCCACACTACAGGGTAGAACCCCATTCTGTCGCCAAACGCGAGGTATCTTGCTACTAATTTTTTGTTGTTGGTCAGTGCGCGTTTTTCTGTACTAGTTCGCCATGATGGCTTATTAAAATATTTTATATTCATCATTACTATATTGAAAAATTGATTGATTGAATAGCTAAAAAAAGTATTTAGATAATTATTATTATAATGTTCAAACTTATTTCCCTCTTAATAATCACTATTTGTTGATGTTATTATTTGTTTTTAATAAATTTCAATACCAATTGCAAATTTCGTGTTAAACCCTTCATTTGAGGATTATTCTCAAGCCTAGCATTACACTGAAAAACTACTTTAAGATTTATTCTCAAATTATGAAGTATTTTTCTGTCAAAATTTCTTGAGGCGATTCTTCCCCGACCTGATTCCGTGAAAGAACCCACCCCCCTCCCCCTCACAAAAATCCTGGATCCGCCCCTGCAGGAAGAGGGGTGGTGACAGTATTATATTATTTGTGCATTTTAAAATTTCTCAGACAGAAACACCTTTCAGCCCAGTTACCACACAAAACATGCTAGCGATTTATACCTAAATTCAGTTAGAACAGTCATGGGAAAAATACATTCTTATTTTATGGCTACCAAATGTACTCAAAAACATCAAAAACTCACACATTTTTTAAAAATAAACTTAAATTTAGTTTAATTAAATCAATATCTAAATGGACTCTCTTGTCTCCAACTTATATTTTTTTAAATTTTCTATAAATACCGTTGATTAATTATTATCAATAATATACTTTCTAAAACACAAAAAAAGTTATCAAAAAATTATCTAGCTCAATAAAAATATTAAAATCCTAGTAATAAAATGTTGATCAGAACCTTTTTGACTCATATATGCTACTTTGTTTTTTAATATAATGTATAGTGTATGTACACAGCCTAATTAAAGAAAAAGAATATGTTACCAATTAACAAATTCCTATAAAATTAATCATGATAACATTATTTAATTATCTAATATATTACTGTCTGTAAATATAATAAATGTACATTAACTGTTTCTTTATTAGCCTATCCCACAATATAATGTCCTCAAATACCTAACAGTATTGTATCTTTTCAATGTACTAAAAACCATCCACTATTAAATAACAATTGTTGAATTAAATTGGTAAAATTTCCACCTAGAGCTCTTTCAAGAACATTAGATATTTTGATTGTTAACTTATTAATAGAGATGGGAAATTCAATTCCTCAATTATTAGATACCTATCGATTCTTGAGGTTATCGAGAAAATCAAGAATCGAGAAGATACCTCGTTTGTAAAAGATGTGTGCAAATGATCGTGAATGCTTTATTAAGAGATGAATGAATATAAGATATTACAGGCCGTTCGTAACACATTTTTTCGTTATTTACTTAATATATTTTTATAATAAAACTTATAAATGTATTAATCAAATTCGAAAATTTAAAATAGGATGTTTTGCTTCAATTTGTAAATATGATACCCAATATATTCCAGAAACAAAAACTAACCTTCATATCAACAAATACCAACTCTATATAGTATTACGATTGCTTGGCAAATGCATTGTCACAACGTAAATACTAATACATATATATATGGAGTTCAGGGGCGCACTCAGGAGGGTGAGGGGGGGCGTTTTACATAATAATGTTCATAATGACACCATTATATATTTCAATAACTGCAATATTTGGAAAGTTGTTTCGAAGTAGGGGATAAGAAAGATAGAGAATCAGCAATGTCCCCTAAAAAGTGGGGGCCCGGGAAATTTTTTTTTAAATTTCAAAGGATGCAAATGGTAATATTTAAGCTAATTTGCACTAAATATTAATTATCTAATTATCTACGATAAAAACTATTATTAAATTAGAAACAAATTCAATCAATAGCCGATGCCTGCCCTCTGTCACTATCTACGCCACTGGTTAACACGTCTGTGTTTACACATTCTTCTTCACACCCAGGATTTGCAGTTGGTGGGGGGATATGATATTATCAACTGCCTTTCCCCTCTTCCTGATACAATAGTGTTTACATAGTTGCTCTAAAATAATAATTCCAATTACTGATCCCACTTCAAAACTATATCTACAAAAAGTAAAGACTTCAAACATTTCTAAAAAAAATATTACGGTATCACAGGTCCAGTTTTCATTTAAGTGCAAATTTACAGTAACATTAAAAATTAACATAAAAAAGTATTCCTTTGAAAATCCCTAATTACTCCATACAACTATTTGTTTTATTTTAAATACTAGCAATCCCGCACGGCGTTGCCCGTGACCCACTGTGGTATAAAAATTATATCCCCCCTCCATGGTGCCCGTATATCTGAAGATTTTCTTTAAAAATTTGTTAAAAATAGCCTAATTAAAAAAGTAATTAAAAATGTAAAAATCCTGCTTCAAGGTGCATTTGGACCCCCTTCCGTCCACTTATGTTAAATATTTCATATCTCTGCATGCCGTAGATTTGGCTGGGCATCTCACACAAACAAACACACACACATACAAACACTTCCTTTGATTATTATAGATAATTAAACAAAATATAATAGATTCATTGAAAATACTCGTACATAGTGCAAATAATATTTTTGTAATATTCTTAATTTCCTGGGGGTGGATCTACAGTTGGGGGGAAGGGGGCTTCAGCCCCAAATCACCCTCCCCCCCCCCGCCGCCTGTGCCTCTGGTGGAGTAAATTTTAAAGTTTTAAAGCCAAAATTAAAACCATCACAGTNTGTGCCTTTGATAGAATTTATTTTAAAGTTTTAAAGCCAAAATTAAAAACATCACTGTAATTTGTAAAGACAAAAATGTTTCAAAAATATAATTAATTAAAAATAGTTTTTAACTATATATTGTAGGCCTATTCTACTAAGAATCAGCGTATAACCCGAAAGGGTATTAAGTTGCGGTGCTAAATATTATTATTATCATTATTATTATTACTTAGAAGTGGTAAAAATTTAAGAATGGGAATCTAAAAACTGGTGTCGTCCTATCTCTACTAATAACAGTGTAACATTGATATTGTAAACCTAAACTGTGATAAACTTCAATATTATTTACAAACAGTGTTTCGCGGGCAGAGGCCATTCCATCATTGTCTTTGTTGTGTTCAAGCCTGGCACTCCTAGTAGTAATTATGAGGAGTGAGAGAGAAGATATAGATAGACCAAACAAGAGAAACATTGTTGACATTTAAACGCCGCGAGCTTTGAATTTCGTGAGCTGTCAATTTAAAAAAAGAAAAGTTAATATCTTATAAAGATTCTTTTTAATTTTCAGACTATTTTCGCTTTTCTTATATTATTTCTTAGCTCTCTATTTTAATGTCATCAGTTTAAATCTACAGTTTCGGGGGGTGGTATTATTTTGGTAAGAGCTCACCTCTTCAACTACAGAATTGAACGTTTTCGAATTATCCCCGGCCGAAATGAGCTGGCCCAATTCGAATTATGATCGAAGTTCTTTATCTTGGCGTCGTTTTAAAGATGCCATAAATCCACAGTTGTATATCTTACCACAAGAGTAAAATACTATCAAAATCGTATTAAAGTCGAAATTTAATGTGCCAACAATTAACCTTGGGTCCCAACCAAGACTCGGAATGTTTGTGGAAAGAAATTTCTCAAATATGAACTGTATTACGCAGATTTTCATTTTTCATCAATTTTCTACAATATTTTTTCAACATAAGACCTACACGATGGGTGTGATGTTTCTATTTTTATCTGAGATGTATCATGTATCCCTCCACATTTAAAGCCATCCAATATCATCTTTTTGTCTGAAATATTCTACAAAATCTGAACTGACATCATCAAAGCTATTTTTTACGTGATAATATTGACAGGTCTATAATATTAACTATTTCACTTTTGTCAACTTTCATTGTCATGATTTCGGCGATTGTTAAAGTCATAATATTTTGTACTTAAAGTCTCAAGAATTTAACTTTTTCAATATTAATTATTTAAATTAAATAATTAGCATACTAAACTTTGGTTTACTTAATTTTTTTATTGCACTTAATATTTTTGTAGAAGTTTCTCTTACATTGATAAGTGTATATTATTCCTAGATATAGAATTTAATTAATTTTTTTATACATATTTATATTCTTACATTTCAAGAATATATATGTCATATAAGACTTGGATATTGCCATTTAAAGAATTCAGAAGATATGATTTAAAATTTAAGAATTAATAAATGTGAATACTAAAAAAAATTAATATACAATTGAAAGACCCTGGAAAAATTATTTATAATCTTGGAATAACAATAAACTTATAACAAAATTTCATAATATTTAAAATCTTTAATTGATTCAATAATTAGTGCATTTAAAAGAGTCAATTGGTCAAACTATCATTAATAACATATTAAAAATTACAACAAGCGTGATTTGATACAAGGATGAAATTATATAAAACTTATTCAAAACATGTTAAAATAAGGTTACATCTCCAGTAAAAAAAATTTGATTACAATAAATTGAAATTGAAATTAATATAATTTAATGAAAAAGTTGAGATATGTCTAAGTATTAGCTGAAATCAACGTCCCATTACTCCTTTTTGGTAGTCCAGATCGATGGAGAATTCTGGAAGCTTATTATTATCCAACACGTTTCAATACATTGCGTGTTAATTGACTATGACAAACAGGTGAGCTCAAAGAGGTCGTTCTTAACATACAAACACCCAGTAGCCCGGGGAGTGTAAAAGTTTCATGCATCTGAGCAATAAGATGGTACCCGCCTCGGTGGCGTAGTTGGCTAACGCGCGAATCATGTTTAGCTCGACTGCTGAGGACGGGGAGATCGAGGTTCGAATCTCGGTCGGGTGAACTGGGGATGGTTTTCCACTCTCCCTCCACGCAAATGCGGGTTCACTTCCTCTAATTCAACCTTCCTAATTCCTAATCCATTAGCGTAATTAGTACTTAAAGCGTATAACCCGAACGGGTAGTAAGAAGCGGTGCTAAATAATAATAATAATAGTAAGATGGTTTTAATTCCCTCCCCCATAGACCTTTTTTTCATGAGTCGAGCTAATATTATATTATATTTAACTAGCAAGTTGTGAGAGTTTTGTTTTGGTTTTTTTAGTGGGGAGATTTCACAACATGATTAAATCACCGCTTCTTATTTCGTTCATAATTAAATACCTGTTCTTCTTTTTGCATAACTTGACCAAAATTAGCCGATTATGATATGGCCCACCAATAGAACCGTGGCCCTAGACACTTGGAAACCCCGGCTTTAAGACGTAAATCTCTCTATAAACTGGATTGCATATGACGGGGAGATCGTGGCTCATTTTACCGGCCGAGTGTAGTAAGTTTATTTTTTTCCAAAATGGTTTTACACTCTCCTTCCACACAAATGCGTGTACACTGCCTCTAAGCTCAAACTTTTTCATCCCAATCACCCTAACATAATCGTTACATATACGTGTACCCCGAACGGGTAGTAAGACGCGGTACTATTTTTTTTTTTAATAATCAAAAGTAAAGACCTCATGACGTATTTCTAAAACTTGTTCACTGTTCGATATTTTTGAAACCAGTAGTAGAGTCGAGTGTTCCACATTGTTAGTTCAGGTAGTACGCGGTCGGGTCCCGATTCCCCGGGGTCTATCACACAGATATCCCACATGCAGTACAACTAGTCTGGTTTATTTCTGTATTGGAGTCCGCTCACCAGGAAATAGCTTCCAACACGTCACTCGGAGCGCTCGGATTACTACTATGAGACCCCAACACACTATGCTAAGAGTTAGCCTTTGATCCCGCCATTTTGTGACCCACGTAAGTATTGAATATCACCAGTGGTGAGGAAGATAGAATTAAGAGGAAATGTAACCACACTTGCATCGATTGATGAATGAATACCTACTATTCCTCCACGTTTATTTATTTTAAATATTAACTTTTCATTCTTAACCTATTGGAGTTTTTTTTTATCGTATGGAACATACGACCGGGAGGAACTTTGACGCCTTATGTGTAGACTAATAGCCTCTCTGGTGGAACAGAGGGTTGCCCAGGGTACGCCTTGGAGGTTGTCTATATTTCGTACCCGCAATGAGATGATGTGTTGATAGTTATTATGATGTTGTGGAGCCCGGGTGAATCTTAACCTAACTTAAGCACAATTTACCAAACCCTGGGGACCATTGGGTACATTCCTCCTTAAGGAAATGATACCCAAGGTACCAACCGGGAATCGAACTCGAGACCCTTAAGCTTTTAGCGATGTGCTATTAAAGTGATTAATATACATGAAGAGTACAGGGGAAAAAAAGGAGGAAAGTCACAATACACACTTTTTCCAGGACAATAACTCTTATACCTCAAACTTAATAAAGGACCCCAGCAAATTCTAAAAAAAATAATAAAGAAAATTAAACAGGATATAAACCTCTCTTAACCATAATCTAAAGGGCATTATAAAGGTCTCATAATTGTCTAACAGATGACAGCACTAATTCAATTTGAGTTAAAATTGGACCTCTCCCGCCCCCCCCTACCTTTCCCCTCTTGTACCCCTCCTATGCGTATTGCCCTAGCGGTTAATGAGACGCGGCAAAGAAAAAAAAAATTACAAAAAATTATAGCAACACTAATGGACAATTCTGTCCTTAACACGGAGTAGGGAAATGGAATAAAGAAAGCAAGGTTGCTGTCATACTTCACGTGTTTTAAGTGTATGTAAAAATACAATTTTATGGCCTTTCTCGCGTCTTTATATCTCCCGTCAATCACGAGTTTTAACACATAATCATAAAACCTTTCGCTCTTCCCTCTCATATAGTTACAAAATAATAGTTGGCACCCACCCTCTTTGTTCAAAGTGTGATCTGGTGTCTAGAACAGTGTTCCCCAGACTTAGTCCACTTCTGGTCTACTTTAATTGACACATATCTAGTGACCCACAAACATTTGTAAAGTGTTCATTATTTTCTTTACCGTACAAAATGGTTTCATTTAATATTACATGGCATTTTATTATAGCAATGGAATGAGGAAGGCAAAGAGAGGGGACGCGGGGAGTGAAATTTAGCATGGCGAGGTGTGGAGTGGTGGTAATCACAAGGAGGAGAATAAGGCCTAGAGTGAATCTATAAAGAGAGATGGAGAAGAACTGAGAAAAGTACAGAACGTAAAATATTTTGGAAGCATGATGGAGGCGAAAGGGGGACGCAGATAGGATCTAATGAGAAGAGGACAGCAGGGAGAGTTGTTCTATATCTGTGTAAGAGACCTGCTATGGAGAAGAAAAGTACCCTCGAAGTGTAAGGATGTACTTTGTACCCATTGTCACATATGCAGCGAAAACATGGACATTGAATGCAAGAGAGGCTAGTAAAGTGGAGGGCCGTGGGAATGAAGTTCGTGAGGAGCATGTTAGCTGTCAAGAGGAACAAGATTAGGAATGAAGTTATCCGAGAAAGAGTGGGGGTTACAGGGAGTACATGAAATAGTAGAAAAAGCAAGACTGAAATTGTATGAGCATGTATTGAGGATCAAAAAGGAGAGAATGACAAAGTCAATGATTGAAATAAAGTATGTAGGGAAAAGACTACAAAGAAGACCAAGAAAAGCCGCGAGAAGCAGATAACAGAAAGTTTGTAAGTGAGAGAAGAATAATGTAAGCAATTAATAGAGGAATAATGGCGTAAGGATAGAGAAAGACGGAGGCATTTTATTAAACTAGCCCAGCCAAAGACTGGAATTAGTTGGTGATGATTTTATTTTTGAATTTTACTGTACGGAGTTGGACAGTTTTATTAAAAAAAAGATTAGAGTTAGAGAGGAGTGTCTATTTAGTAATTTGTCAGGTTTAGTTTGGGAAAGCATGAAATTAGGTCTGTATTAGCAAGACAAATGTTTTTCTTGGATTCAGACTGTGAACCCATGTTTGAAACAATTTTGGATCAATTTCAACATAAGGTCTGGTTCTATTTTTATCTTTTAAAACATTAAATATTGAATTAATACTCCCCGAGATCTGTGTAATTGAAAGCTACGAACTGCCCTGTCTTTTGGAATGGTAACATACCTTTAGGACATTAAGTAAAATTGCACATAACTATTAATTGCATTTGCCCTAATATTATATATATATATATTTTCTGTCATATAAATCTAATAAATTACGTTCCAAGCAATAATAATTTTGGTATTTGTTCGTACGAACATTAGTGAAAGTAACTAAGAACACATGTTATTTGTAAAAAGGTAGCCATAAAATCTTTATTTAGCTGATCATCAATTATGCTCTGTTTGAAAATGGATTTTAGATTATTTTTTCTATATTTATTCTAAATTTAAATTATACAAAGTATAATATATTCTATATACAAAAGTTAACTAAAAGATATGTGACCATTATTGTTATAACTTCATTAAATAAATAATTTATAATAAATACGATATTAAAATTTTTCTAAATATATATACATACGCAGGTATTATATCAAAACGGGAGCACTTTCATAAAGTCAATATTGTTCTTTTTTTTATAGTGCTGTCTGAAACATTAGCTTAGTCGATAGCGTATCTTTCTACTGATTTAATAGGTCGTGGGTTCGATTCCCAGCACGACTGAAAAAATTATCATGGGTGAAATATGTGTCTTATTTCTTGGTGAAGAATGAACGTCTGAGCTGGGTGATGTATCCTTTATAGATTTAAGTAGTCTAAGAATAAAGTGTTAAAGTTAAAGCTCGTTCATTAAAATTAATACAATTTTTATTCATGACGGGTACAAAAATGGGCAGACAAATTAAAAAAAAAATATATTTTGGAAACAAGTGTTTCCATTTTGTTTTGATTGATCTAGATGAATCACACGTTTATTTACACTAATTTAAAGGATGATCTTCTAGCTAATCAAGTAAACCCTTTTTATTAAAAAGAGGTAAACTTTTTTTTACTTCAGTTTTAAAAATATCGGAATAGTGAAAAGAACCATTGTGATTGTCATCAGAATTCCCCACCAAGAAATCTTCTAATTTGGGCGTGTTATCAGGATCAGCCAAAATAAATGGTAGCGCACCAAATGTAGTTAAAACTAACAATACTTCCTTCTTGTCCAGTTCTTGTTTAAATTCCAAATAAGATGGAACTTTACCAACATAGGCCAAATCTTTTAGTGTATCACAGTGTGTTGAATGATATTCTAATAACAAGTCTTCATAATGGTTGATTTTGACCAATGGACTAAGACTAGTTGATAGAAAATTATGAATATCAATCGCTGGTGATCCATAATATGGTCCTTGGTAATCTACAAACCTGTGATCTATAACTTGACCGGCTTCCGAGTATTTGAACATCATGTTATTTATCCAGCAATCGCCATGATTCAGAACATTCAAGTCACCTTCAACTCTTTCCCTCTTTTCAACGCAACGGTTGTAAATATTCTCTGATAGTTTTAATAACTTATCTGCGTACTTTACTGAATATTCTGGCCATATTCCCACCTCTTCCGATAAAGACCGGAATGAATTTGAGAAGAACGATTCCATCTTTTTGAATTCAGCAAAAAAGTCTGACCTGTAAGGTAACATTGAACTAGGATCCTTATCTGCCAGAGCTACGGAGGCTGCGTGATACATGGCCAGTCGTTGGATCGCCAATTTGCTGTGATCTAGGTCTAAACCTTTATGCCTTTCAGCCATCCTGAAACCAGACATTGAAAGGTCTTCTAGAACCAAAGTTTCATCTGGAGCAAAATAAACTCCCTTTGGTGCAAACGGTTTGTATTTTTCTGCATTTGCCTCTTTAAGTAATATTTCCATGGCTGGTAGAGTTTTCTTGTACATGTCTGATTCTGTGGTGAATATATGAGCATCAGTGAATATATCCTTCAGTGACTCAATCTGTGGAAGTGCTTTCACTATAAAAGATAGTTTATCTATCTCTCCACTCGCCCTGACGAACTCCACAGACACTCTGTACATGAGACTGGCGTAGTTATCTCCAACAGCTGTAGCAGCCTTCACCTGGATGTGTTTGACAACTATGTCTGGATCAGTCTCTCCTTCCCTCAGCGCCCGTTCCAACTCAGCGCCCGTTCCACGAATTGCTCGTTCAACCACTCCGGGTCCACGTAGCCAGACACTGATGCCATATTTCTTTATTTGGTTAGATAAACTATCCCAAATCTATTGATAAAAATAAAATGTATTATTTAATTTTACATAAGTATTCATAAGTTAAGGGTTTTATTTTATCATACAGAGTGTTCTAAAATCTTAATAAAGAGACTTAATACTGCATATTAAACACAAATAAAATTTGTGTAAGCAATTGATTTAAATTCTAGTAACTATGCATTTCTTATTAGTTCAAAATGTAACTTTCTTGATTAATTTAAAATTATGAATGACCAAATTTACAAAGCTAATAATATATTGCAATTAAAAGAAAAGGGAAAAAGGAAACAGAATGTTTATTTTATGATTTGTTCTGTTATTTTTGGATTCCTTTTAACTTATTAATGATTCATCTTGTTTTATCCAATAATCCACTTTATTGGCCAAATGGTATAAGCTATAAGCCATCACTGTTATGATGAAATGGCCTGCTGAAGACAGGAACATCAGGTTCGAATCCTGGTTGGGTCCACCAAGGGTTGCTCCTCCTAAGGGGTTTTCAACTCTCTTTCCACACAAATGCAGGAATACTACCTCTGAGACGCTTCTTTCCTCATCACTAACCCATTAGAATAATGATCATATAAGCGTATAGCCTGAACAGATAGTAAGACGTGGAGGGAGGGGGGGGGGNAAGTAAAATGTCACTAAAAGAGTTATTTTAATTCAAATTAGTTTCAAATTGTGTGATTCAAGTAAACTTTTAATTCGAATATTCATATTTTATATTTACATTACAAATGATTCAGACAAAAATTAATGTAGCAGTGAAGTAGCTTATATTAAGAAGTATATTGTAACAAAGATGGCTTTTAGACCTAATCAAATCTGCTACAGAAGATGGATTAATTCATCGAAAGGTTGCCTGACATGGGAAGCTATTTAATCTTTAGTTATTGAATGGTTTGCTCTTTTGTCTTTATTTAATCTCTAAATGGAATTATTATATTAATGGTAGTTATGTTTTAAATGTTTAAGTTCTGTTTTTTTAATAACGTAGTTCTCTGGTTCGAGCGTAGTTTCAAGGAGCTTTGGAAAATATCTATATGATCTTGTCATCCATTTCCATTGCATTCATAGAACTGTTATAAAGTTAATGAACTTCGGCTACATAAAATGCATTGAGTTTGGTCAGTTTTATTATTAGTAATTTCTGTTCATTCGCAATCTTTCTCGTTCTATAAACCTATATTATTGTATTATGTTTTGCTATATTTAATATATTTAAAGAACCTTTCGATCTTTATATGTATAAATTTATAGGGAGGTTAATTATTATTGTTATGGGAGATTTGTTACATTTAAGATGTTTAAAGAACCCTATGTCATTCATATAATAAAATAACATACACTATTACTTGCTTACGTTATGGCATTAGAAACCAGGAACACTATTACAAAATAATTGAGAAAAAAGAAACATCTTTGTCCACCAAAAGCATACGACTCAAATTAATTTTTAAAGACCTGAATTAAAAGATATATATAATCGCTTATAGCGCAGAAATTATTGGTTCTATGAAAATACATTTCAAATAAAAGATGTGTATCTTTAATAATTCCTCAAATACCCCATGATTAGTTAGTTCGTATCTCAAATAGTTGCGGAGAAATGATGGAAACTGTTACATTTCCTCCATGTAAAGTACCCTCAAAGTCATTTTCACGGGAAAATGAGGATTTCCATCTTGTTTATAATGAATAAACAGTATATAACCCTTTTTTTGTTTCAAAGGGTCATGAAACGTCGACATTTATCAAAATCTCGAGTTAGATTTCTTTACGAACACAATATTCTCCCGCCGAGGTGTCGAGAGAAAGTAAAAATAGGGGAATGAATACTGATAGGGTGACCTGGCGGTTTAGGGGTAAGGTATCAGACTTCTTTGCTGGGTGTCCGGGGTTCAATCCTCGGTCTCGGCACAGATTTATCTGATTGTCAAACCCTTCCTTCACCTCTGACAAGACGTGTATTAATCACAACTTGTGAATGTGTGGAATGTCAGGCCTCCACCGTGGTTCGGATCCCACGTTAAACTGTAGGTCCTCCATTTCATCTCACAATCACCCAACCATTACACATTAGCGTAAGAGCATATAACCCGAAGGAGTAATAAGACGCGGTGGGAGTATTAGTAATAGTAGTAATAATAATACTGATAAATGAGAACTACCAGCAGTCTAAGTTAAGAACAAGAAATTAATTTAAAAGTGCTATTCCTAAATATTTAACTTGTTGTCTTAGCTGACTGGTCATGTTACATTAAATGTTGCGGGAGGTGGTGGTTGATAAGGGGGAACGGGGGAGGGGAAATAAAGTGTTGAAAATAGATCTTTATATTTTCTGCCTTTAAATATCAATAAGTGTTGCGAAGTGCACCCGTCAACCGGTCAACCACGACCGACCAGGTCACATGTGCCGTGTGGAGGTGGGGGGGGGACGCAACCACCCCGGCCCCACTATATATGTGAATTTTGCCTTATTTGGGTATCTGAAATAAACAGAAAAAACTTTTATTTTTTATCTTACCATTGTAGTCTTTGAGAACCCCAAGGGGTTGGGGAAAAATTGTTATTGTTTCTATTATGTGTTTTTTTTGTGAAAAATGTATGTAAATAGAGATAAGTGAGAATAATAAAAAAATACTAATGAAAGAAAGAAATAAATATCAATAATTGCAGGTAATGTGAGGTCATTATTTGCAATGTAGATGAGATTTTTCTGTTTATTAATAATTAGTTGTTTCAATAATTTGGTAGATGGTGAGAGATAAATATAATCCAATGTGGAATTTCTTTAAATATGACAGGGACTGCAAGGTTCACATTAGAACATTTCATAAGCAGGGCTGTAGTCACTGTTACATTCGAGCCAGGGGGATCTAAAGTCCTGGCTCGAATTTTAACTAACACACTTCAGTGGCTGAATGATCTAACGCGCTACTCTCACAGTAGACACTAGAGCAGATGACGGGAAGATCGAGGTTTGAATCTCGGCTGAGTGTACTGAGGTTTTTTCCTCCTAGTTGGTTTTCCACTCTCCCTCCATGAAAATGCTGGTAGGCTTTATCTAAATATAACCTTCCTAGCCCCTTTAGCCATCAGCGTAATTTAGTACATAGGTGTACAATCCGAACAGTTAAAAAGACGCGATGCTAAAAAAAGAAGAAAAAGATGAAAGGTTTGATTGAACCCCTGGCAAAGCCCTTCTCAAAATTTTTGACACGTCTTCCCTATCTGGAACCAAAGTAACCTAGTGTCATAGTTTAGGCTAAAATGAAAAAAACAAACAAAAAAACACGAAGCACTAAAGAAAGGCCAATGGAAAAATGTTGAAAATCAAACTTCAATTTTTCCGGAACCCTTAAAATATTTGTTTGGAGAACCAAAACAATATTATTAAACGATAAATATTTTAGCTCACTACCTGATTTAAATATTTTGAATATTACATACTACACATTTCTATTATTTAATTTAGAGCCCTAATTAATATTGATATGTACACATTTTAATCGAATATTATTGCATTAAATATTTAAACAATAAAATGTTTTGTTAATATCTCTTGTACGCAAGTGGCGAAAGATTTACGTCTTTAATCAGCGAATTTTATTTTTGTAATTGATACCTTAAGTTTAGTCTCTTATTCACAAATATCAAACTTTCTCAGAAATTTGATATTATAAATAAAAAAATATCTATTTATAAATCAAATAACTCCATTTGTTTTTCTTTCCAACCAAATTCTAGCAATTTTATATTCCTGTTTATCTTGTATTTTTTAAGCTATGGCCAGTAAAAATATAAATACCAAGTCCTACATACCTGTTTTAATTAATGTCTAGGTCTGTTCGTCTCAGTAGCGTATCTTTGGAACAAAGTTCACTTGAACTTTTTTGAGCCTTATATCAATATCATATCACCTGATATTATGTTCACGTAATCGTGACGCAAACAGATAGCAATGATTAGAGAAGCCTTTGTGTAAATGAGTCGACCTCAATGGTATTGGGGTAGGGTGCTCTCCTCAGGACCCGATGTTCATGGGTTCAAACCCAGCTGAAGTCGACTGATTTTTACTGAGCAATGAAAATCCGTATCGCAACTTCCTTTGGAGGAGACGCAAAGCCGTCGGTCCCTTGTCGATTGGGGCACGTAAAAGAACCCTGGAAGGTATGTATGTGAACATACTTTTCCGGTAAAATCTATGGGCTCTGTCTCGCTCACTCGTAGAAATCCATGGGAGGGGAGGGGGGAGCTGATAACTTACTTCATCCGAAACTAACCTATCACAGAAATTGCAACATGGAATAGTTGGATTAGCGAAGATATGTAGAGACCCTATGCTCCACATCAGAAGTTAAATTACCTTAATTATTATTATTATTATTATTATTACCACGCCTTACTACCCGTTCGGGTTATACGCACTTACGCTAATGTGCAATGGTAGGGTGATTGTGAGATGAAATGGAGGACCTACAGTTTAACGTGGAATCCGAACCACGGTGGAGACCTGGCATTCCTCAATTATTATTAATAATAATATTTATACCTGTATAGGTGAAAGTCTGATTTTAAACCTGATAACGGAAATTAGGTTAATTGAAAGTCTAATGTATGAACAATAGCGCATGATACCATTCTTGGTCAGTATATTTAATGTATAAGAAAGTTTCAATTTTCATAATTTGGCAAGTAGGTAGAAATACCTATGAAAATAACCAAATGAATCTTAATATTGGACATTTCTAAGCGGGAGTGGAATAAAGGGTGAGGGAAGGGTGTGTGTTCAACATTTCCAAAACTAATACATTCAACTACTTCTCTGTGTGGTGTAGAACTTAAATTCGTCGATATAGGAAACACTCTAAATAAACATAAAAATAGGAAAATTTTAAAATTAAACTAGTATGGGAAATGGGGGAGGGGGGAACTACAGATAGAAATATCTTTTGAGATTAAATTTTAAATTAAAACATGAAAGATAGGCAGAAATAAAACTCCGGATAACCAAATGAATATTAAAATTTCTCAGAGTTGGTTGGAAAAAGTGGGTTGAGTTGTTAAAACTTACAAAACTATTAGAAACAACCTCCTTTCAGTGTGGTGTAAAACTAAAATTCTGCATGTAGGCAAGGATACCACTCCAAATAACTATAATAGTCCGAAAATATTATAGAGTTTAAAATAAGGAGTCCAGGAAATTAAGAGGAGGGTTTATATATATATAAAGTATGGTAGATAATCTAAATTTGGCACGATAGTAGAAGTACGGTTTCAGATAACCAAATAAGTCTTAAATTTGAGATTTAGAAGTGGGAGTTAGAGAAATGAGGAGCTGGAGGCTAACATTTTCAAAACCAGTGAATAAACTACTTCTGTGTGTAGTATAAAACTGAAATTTGTCAAGAAGATATAGGGACTACAAATTCTGAACATTCTAAATTTCAAAATGAGACTAGAGGAAATAAGGGGGAGTGGAGGATAGGGTGTACAATTAGGAGGTATAAAATTTAAATTTGTCAGGTATGTAGAGGGATAACTTCAAATAACCACACATACATTTTAAATATCAGTTATCTCTTAGGAGGCTGGTAATTTAGGTGAGTCGGTGGCGGATTGGAAAATATTATTTTGGGGGTTGACAATTCTTTCGAGTTTTATCATTGATCATCCTCACTGTGGAGTAGCAGTGAATATCATTGATCAGTGGCGGATCAAGAAATATTATTTTGGGTGGTTGACATTAATTCTATCAAGTTTTATCTTGGTCTCCCCTTACTATTGAGGCGGGTCGATTTCTCCCATACGGATAATATTAATTAAGACTTCTCAAAGCAAAGTGAATCAGTGGTGGATCGTAAAATATTATTTTGGGGCTGACAATTTATTCGAGTTTTAGCATTGATCCTCCTCACTGCGAAGCTGAGCCACTTTCTCCCACATTGATCCTTTCCATAGAACCGGTGGGGTACTTTCTCCCATAAGAATAGCATTGATTAGTGGCAGATTGGGGAATATTATTTTGGGGGTTTTAGCATTGATCCTCCTCACTGTGGATTTGGGTCACTTTCTCCTACATTGATACTTCTCATAGCGCAGGCGTATTACTTTCCTCATAAGAATAGCATTACTCGGTGGCGGATAGGGGAATATTATTTTGGAGGTTTTAGCATTGATCCTCTTCACTGCGAAGTTGAGCCACTTTCTCCCACATTGATCCTTGCCATAGAGCAGGTGGTTCCCTTTCTCCCATAATAATAGCGTTGATCAGTGGCGGAGCAGGAAATATATTTTGGTGGGGACGAGGGGGCAAACCAGATGTTTATAAATAGTTACACCATTAATTTGATTAAATTTTTATAAAGCACTAAAATTCTATCATAATATTACTACGTATTTGCTGTTACTCGTTTAGCCGTTTATTAAAACGTTTCCCAGGAGGCACTGCGAGGAAGCGAGTAACGTCACCTCCCGCCTATAACTAATTTTGACTTAACTATTTAGTTTTTATAAATCCGTGCTGTTTCACCTGATAAAATCGGGCTATGATATTCACAAGCATTCGAGATTTTACGTAATAAAATCTTTGTTACAAAGTTTAATACACAAAATTCCTTTTCATTATACTTACGTACAAAACATAAAGGGTGTTGTTTTTTCATGTCTCCATTGGTGAACACATTTGTATTATTCTGTAATGACTATGCAAGCGTGACACTTCCATTGCTAAAATATAGCGTTTGTCATCTTCTGGTGAAAGTGCAAATTTATTCATGGAGATACTGTACAATTGATGTTTCTCACTTCTTATCATGGACATACTGGCGTATTGAAAGATCCCCTGCATTGAACATTTTTTTTTATAACTGGCATGTTTAATTTTCTTTCTGAGAGCTTTTTTTGACACACCTTTAGCTATTTTTTTCTCCTCAAGACTCTCCTTTCGAATGGAGGAAAGCTTCGGTTGAAGTCTCACAAACTCTCGAATACACTATTAATTCATCTCAACCTTCATTTTACCCAAGGATTTCTTTTATTGCACACGCTGCGTAAAAAATGAGTTTCTGAATAGTTTGAAGTGTAATCAGTATATATTATCAAACATATCCACATACACCTTTTCTGTTGTCAGTTCATATCAGAGGGAGTCTGTGTCTGTGAATAAGAGCTTTGCATTTTGTCCATATTTCCTTTTAACACAATTATAATTAAAGTTATACATGGTAACTTTGCTTATGTATAAGATTGCAAAGCCCGCATAGATAGACTTATTCAAAAGTAGTCATATTTTCCTCATGTGAACACCAACTAATTCTTCCGTGAAGAGTGTATAAGCAATAAATGCTGGTGAAACAATACGCTTCTTCAGCCTCTTTTCATTATTTAATAATTGAACATTTACACGATGTCTTTGATTCTCCATCGACGTCCCAAATAATTCATTGTTCATGAGTTTGGAAAAGTCCCTTTCAAATCCATTTACTGCATTTTTTCGTTGGGAAATATTGAAACAAATATATGGCTTCAACCAAGCGCTCTGATTGAAAGTTAGGACTCGGTTTATCTGAGCCCTCTTTAATGTGTGTGTGTGT
>CABFOW010000668.1:83775-98722 GCA_902141385.1 Timema californicum
TGTTAGAAAGAACCAGTACAAAGCATACAACAATTTATTAAATATATACTATGTTAAATATAAAAGATGATTCTCATGAATGGGTGTCGTGGTGATTTCTCTGATCACACATAAAAATAAAAAAGGTTATAAGTTTTGATGAGTAATATATCAAATAAGTTACAAGATTCCTTATATAATTACAACATTTTAATAGAGCTTTATGAGATAAAACTAGCATTAATCTCATATTCAAGTTTAGGCGGTCCACATTGAGTAATAACATTCTATAACAAGATAATCATGGTTACTTGCAGTTTAAAAGGTTTTAAACTGGAAACTATGAATCAACGTGTTTAGTTCAATGCTATAACAGGCAAGGCAGAAAACAGTTAGTCACTGGAAGGAATATTTATGAACTTATTAATACGAAAGATAACTCATATAGCTCTAGGTCTCCCGCATAAATACATATCACGGGATGTAGGCGACCATATCCAACTATTTACTATCCCCAATACTTTGGCTTACAAACTACGTAAACATCAAGACCACTGGTTGGGGCTACATACGATATCCCTTAAATTAGAGACAAATATGTCATAACTAGGACAGCACTGTCGAAATTATAGACCCCCAGAAATGCACTCTTTATTAAATGTTGAAAAAAATGTATACATTGGAACACAAAGCGTTGTTACCAGGGAGCTTAAGGAACCCGTCTAATGGGTAATAAACCCAGGACTTTAAAAGCGTATTAAGAGGTCAAGCACGTAGATGACTAGCAAACAGGTTATATAGAGAATGTAAAACAACAAAGAGAATACGAGTTAATTAAGTGGGGCTAAAGGCCTAATTAGGCCATGAACTACTAATGACAAACTCCCAACTATATTGTGTTGACGTTCTCCCAGTAAAAGGAGACAGAAAGTAGCATCCTAGCAGAAACAACTACTTTAGAGCGATTAAGCATAGTATACAACAACCGGATCAACAAGAATCGTTAAGCGACAATTAAATAATGGCTAAGCCATCGGAGGGGTATTCAATATAAGTAAACTGTGTCTACACATGGCACAATTGATTGTCTAGCCAAATTGCTTTAGCCGACTCATGACATGGCTTGAAGCCAAACAGTGAAACTGGACATACAAGGTATACACGACCATAACAAACAAGTTTTGTTCTGAAGGAACAATCTAGCTATAGGCACACCTGGTCATATAAAGCTAACAAATATCAATTACAATTTAACCCTATTATATGTATTCAGCAGAGTTGTCAAGCGACGCTCCACTACATATCAAAATAAAGTCAACCTTATGACTAGTGTAAACAAATCACAGTTTAAGACATAACTAGTTGAAATAATCCAATAATCCCGGTTGGGATTCCAATATTAGTGTGCTAATAAATGAACCGTCTGCCCAAATAAAGTGGACAGGCCGCGTAGTTAGTCAAGATAGATTTAATCAAAGTGGAGGGAAGCTACATGGTGGAGACCCTTCTCATGACTGCGTTCGATGCCATTGCGTCCTGGCCAGATACTTCTTGCTGCAAGTGGTTTACACGAAGAAAAGATCAAGTTATTAGTCTGCTCAGTTGAAAATTGAATATTGTTCTGTGTCTATTTTAGACGATACATGATGCTAAATAGGCTCCCCGATTGACACCAGACTAGAATGGGAGGAGAGGTGGGGTTGACCAATCACGTCTCGGAGCTACAGCACTCGGAGGGGTGGATGCCATAAACGGGTATAGAAGCATACGTGAAGAGTAGGTGATGAGCGAAGAAAAACAAGAAATAGTTTGTTTCAATATTTGTCTGTGAGTTACCACTCCAGTATAGTTAAATGTAGCCCATCAACGACGATCCCACAACACAGCCACTGCATCGGCTAGGCCATGGTAAGTCCAATCTCAACCGCTGTTCTTGTAGAGTAGTTATTTACTTTGAGCGGGGCAGAAAAAATTAACTGTGTGGGCTAATTTCCATGATCCCGGCACATATCTTTTGCAGTTCCATACCCAAGGAAATGTACAGTTTTAAATTACAGTAGCTTACCACATAATTTTGTTTACTGTTTAGGTTGGGCACTAACTTTTCTGCTTTCCCGCTGGTTGGAGGCTTCACCTTGGATTGTATATACTTAGAGAATAGTGATAACATCTCAGGAGTAACTATGGCTTTTTCACGAGCAAGTGAATAGTCCCTACTGTATTCATCATGAATTTCTTCTGGGTACTCTAGATCTACTTTTAATATATAGCCCACAGGAATCCAATCAGCAACTGAAATTATATTGAGTTCTGCTATTTCACACTCTTGTTCAACCACCTAAAATTACTTTGAGGAAATCGAGATTTTATTATACATTCATATTATGTTAAGGCCCTAATGACCTCATTGTGCCGATGGGCCTCTAAATACTACTACTACTACTACTACTACTACTACTACTACTACTACTACTACTACTATTACTACTACTACTAATACTAGTAATAGTAATAATAATAATCTGAGGAAGGCAATCCAACATAACAATCCCGTATAAATTATTACAATCCCAGTGTGTGATGTACTTCATATCCTTTTCAGGGTTAAAATCCATCATATTAGGGTTGTTTGCTTCAGAATATATATTTAAAATCATAGACACCCCACCACGTATCCCTTTTTCAATGAATAGATGCGTTTCAATGTCAGTTAGTAGCTCCAACTCAACCTGGGTCATCTTTAAAAATGGCGCCCATGCTAGTCCAGGGCTTGCACACAAATGTAGACAGTCTAATTTATAGTACTCAAAACATAAAGAGCGAAAGTATTCAAATACGTGTGCTAAAAGAAGAACATCACTTAAAACGTGTACATTTTGATAATCTTCCATAGTATTCATTTCAAAGTTTTCCCACGCAGTTTTAGCATTAGCCTAGTCACTTTCTGAAATATTTTATTCGCGCATTTTATTATAGAATGCGGATTTTGGTAGTAATTGACAATCTTTCAGTTTACTGCTGCAATCCATGTATAGTCGTAAGGGAACACACCTTTTCGTAGTAGAAGATCTACTTTATCAAAAGGGATATTTTCATAGAATTTTTTAAATTGAGTTTTCCCAATACGCAACCAATTTTCAGCCAATTTTTCAAGAGATGTGCTTAAAAACTGGAACGAGTCAATAAATTGAAAATAGCCAAGACAATGAGATATACTTTTCCATAATGTTTGGAATATATTATATTCTTCTGTCTGTAAACTTCCCAATTTTCTGCATGATAATATGGGTGTAATAATTTTTTAAATTGTGTAATATGGCGGATATTCTCTTGGTATATTGAAACTGAATATTGCACTTACTATGAGTTGCAATCCAATAAGCCCCACTGAGGTCACAGTGGTCACGGACGCGGTCTTAACCCAAATCCTTCTCGCAGATACTACATAAGCTAGCCGAAATAAATAAATTTTCTTGTTCAGGGGTGATGCGCATAGGGACAACAATTTTATTCATCTCAATGATCATGGTTTCTTCTTCAACAAGTTTATGAAGAAAGGTATCCACAACATTTTCACCACTATATACAACAGGAGGTTTCATACATTTACCTTCGGAATCGACTCCTACATATGAAAATCCTGATGGCGCATGCTTCGTCATTTTTGTAGTTGATAAATGAGAGGGGTTAGGCGAACACCCTGATATTTTAATACTATGATGAAAAAATCGGTATAGATCACATACGGGATTTTTAGCACATGTTTATATGTCGAAAATTTCCATATTTCATCCTCTTCCTTGGGAACCTGTATCTTCTGAGCAACGAAATCAGAACACCGCTCACTATGCTCATCCCTAAAATTTTCCTTAAAAAATCTATGCAAACAATATTTGCAATAGTATGATTCACCATCGTGTCAGGTCAGTGAGCTTAGCAATCTACTGAAGTTCTTTATAAGACAATAATGTCCCCCATCCACATTTGAAAGAAACAACAAATCCATGTGATTTTCACGACTAGCCTTAGTTATCCTTAAAGGGAATATTTCCCCTTAGTAGCCATATACCTTAATAGATATATTATTTGGTTTTTCAAACTTAGCTATTTGTGGTATATGCACAGGATATTCAATACCATCCATATTTAGTTTACTTTCTAGTGATATATACTTACTCACTCGATTAGCTTGCTTGTCAGGTGGGTATAGAAATGTTAGCACATACCAAAGAAAACACTTACTGTCAGCATTTCTTATATTAATTAGCGCAAGTTTATTTCTCAACTCCTATTGTAATGGAATATAGCTGGAAGCAGCCAGAGGAATATATTTAGCAAGGTTAAGCTCTAAGTATGTAGCACGGTCCTCAGACCAACCACTTCCCTTGTGGTGGAAAGAAGAAGCTGCTTCAATAATGTAAGTGCATTCACCCTAAATCTGCGATATTAATACGTCAGGACTTAAGAGTGACGATACACTTATTGCGAGGTTGTTTGTTTTAATTGTTCTATAGCTTCAAAGTATTAGCAGCAATATTGTTTGTGCACTAGTGCGATTTTTAATAAACAATATAAATGTAAATAACAAATTTTAATTTGTGGACACATTACACCTATGAAAGATTACTTAATACATTTTCCTGTATGAATATGCAAAATTCAATAAATATGCAATTTTAAAACAAATAGATTTTTATTGTGTGTTGATCCAGATAAATCCTAGTTTTCTATTCTCAATCCCCACACACCTATTGTTAATATGTAGTAATATATTTATAAATACTCAATTCCATTCAAATAAAATAATAATTATTATTTTTAGCATTGAGTCTTACTAGCCTTTCAGTGTGTATGCACTTACGCTAATATGTAATGGTATGATGATTGTGAGATGAAATGGAGGATCTACAGTTTAACGTGTGATCCGAACCACGGTAGAGGTCTGGCATTCCACACATTCACAAGTTGTGATTAATACACGTCTTGTCAGAGGTGAAGGAAGGGTTTGGAAATCAGATAAATCTGTGCTGGGACCGAGGATTGAACCCCAGACCCCCAACACAGAAGTCTGACGCCTTATCCCTAGACCGCCAGGTCACCCAAATAAAATGAGAATGGCTAGTTTTGTTATGAGTGCAATTTCATGTAAATTGCTAGAAAGCAAAATAACAACAAATATATAAGTAAATATCCAGAACAGTTTTCACATGAAAGTTTAATTTTCTTATGAGATTCTAGACTTTATTTTTCAGTACAAGATTTTTTACTGTGAGAAATTAAATAAATAAACTAGTTATAAATATTCATCAAAACCGTTTACACATGTAAAGCTATATTTTACTATAAGTCTCTGAACTTTATTTTTCAGTATGACATGATAAAAAAAAGCCTCATAATATTTATAGCTATTGAAGTCCCAAAGGCGATTTAACGGAAGTATAGGTATTTCTAGTGCCATAAAATAAGGTACAGCACATAAATAACAGCCTTTCAAGACTGAGAGCGTGTACGTGCTTTTGGTCCTCTTTAGAACTTTTGAAATAATTGACAAATCAATAAGATAGCCATGAGAAATTGGGAAACAGTTTAGAAAGAAACATCTCAGTAGCCGTTATTTGGGCTTCCAATTCTATTATTATTAATATTATTATTATTGTTGTTATACTACTGTAGGGACAGGTATGCAAACCTGAGATGCCCAGGAATAGCAATAAGCAAAAAATTAACAAAAGGATGCCCATAAGGATTGGTCAGTGGTCCGATATTTTGAGACGTTGGTCTCGAGTCTGAGTTTCTGGAGATTGAAGAACTCCCTGAAGTGGTCGGGGTGATTGCTTTTGCTGACGACTTGTTGAAAGTGGTGAGGCAAATCCTAGGAAGAACCTGGAAGGAAAAAAAGTAATAAGGTACTGAGCGACTTGGATAAATGGTGTAGGAAAGTAAGACTCAGCATGGCGCCTGCGAAGACAACCTACATGCTGCTCAGGGGAGTGCTTAAGAGATATCCTTTAATTAAGATAGCAGAAAAAACAATTAGAAGGAGTAAAACGGTTAGATACCTGAGGGTGACGATTGACGAGAAGCGTAGCTTCCTAGCTCATGTGGACAACGTATGCGGGAGAGCTTTGAGGGCTGTGAATGGGATAGTCAGTATAGGGCAGCGTAAGTTCCATCTGCTCTTAAAACTGATTAGACTATCCATCAGGCGTTGCTTGTGTCCATAGTGGAATATGGAGCAGGAGTGTGGGCACACCAACTGAGAGGGGACAAAGCTAAAAGGAAACTCAGAGGCCTTCAGAGGAAAATTCTCATGAGACTTTCAGTGGGCACACCAACTGAGAGGGGACAAAGCTAAATGGAAACTCAGAGGCCTTCAGAGGAAAATTCTCATGAGACTTTCTGGGGCCTACAAAACTGTACCAACAAACGCGCTGTGTGTCACCCTAGGGTCTGGCCCCTAGACTTAGCGGTACGGAAGAGGGCCGCTGGATATTGGCTTGGAAAAGGGAAGTTAGACAAAGTAATAGAATTAACAGCTAACGGCGTAAGTACCAAGAATGATATAAGAGAGACCCTCCCGGGGGAGAGGCAAGTGGACTGGGAAGAGAGTAACACAGGTAGAAGGACATTCCAGTTATTTCCGAACGTACAAGAAAGACTGAGAAAGAAGCATCTTCAACCTTCCCAGGGACTTGTCCACTATATTTCAGGTGATGGCCCATATCGAGCGTCCTAATAATTGTTGTGATGATCGTTGATATTAATACAATATATTAATATTGATATTGATTATTATTTTTGGAAACTCAGACAATTTTGTGCAAATAAAAAGTTTGTGATACATATAAAATATATTTTCGTATTATTTTCTGCACTTATTTTACAGCAACCCATTAATTCCCCAATGAATAAGAATAATTAAAACAATTAACAACAATACAGTAATAATACAAAATATCTATACTCATGGTAGCCACTGTTGGGCGTATAAAATAAGAAAGTTAAGATCAACAAAATGTATATTATTGTGCTATTTATAATAACAGTAAAAGTAAAAAAACACAGTTGAATATTATTTAGTAATAAAATAATAAATAAACATCAGTAATAATTTATATTATTATTATTATTATTATTTATTAATGCTAGTTATTGCTAGACTATTTTTCTTGTTTAGCTTAGTGTGGAATACCGGTAACGTTTTGCTTACATACCTTTATCTCATTACGTAGAACTTCAACAATATTCTTACACACTTCAGGAATGAATTTTAAAATTAATGATTTAGAAACCCTGTGACTACACACAAAACTCCCATAGTCGTTTCCTGTTGCTACAAAGCGCAGTGCTGCATCCAGTTTTCCTCCCGGAGTCACAATATTTTTTCCTTTCCACTTTGCTACGTAAATGAGGATATTTAAGTGTAAGTAAGTACTCAAAAGTCCACAAATGACACGCGTACAAAATTATCAAATCCACTTTGCAAATGTAGGACATTCATTATTCCCATGGACGTTCAGCNNNCCCCCCAAAAAAAAAAACTTAACCCCCCCCACAGGTTTTTACGTGTTTTTTTTCTGCAAGAGTATACTTCCTGAAACACAATACATGAAAAAAAAACGGCAAGTAATACATCGTTATCCAAGGCTAGAAAGGTGTAGATTGATTAAAAACCTGCGGAGAACCCAGAATGTTGGTCCAACAAGTTAACGACAATAAACGCAGCTTACTTTTCTTCATGTGTTGTCTCCCAACATGTTGGGTGCAGCTTGTTACATAATAATCGATACTTTATACATACGTATAGTTTTGTGAAATGCGATGAGAAAAATTAATGAAATCTCCCCTTTCTTAAATCTCTGGTTCCAGCAGGATTGTCGCCCGCCTATTTAAAACACTCAAGAGAATCCTGTGGCAGACGTCCAACGACAACAGTCAAAGCAACAAAGCTGTACACAACGCAAAAAACAACATAACATGACTACATAAATACCACACTAACTTTCTTTTAATTCCTGCTTTCACAAATAGGAGCAGCACTGTCCTAATCAAAATAGCATGTATTTAATATCTTGAACATAATATATATATTTTACCGCGTCATGCTGTCCGTCCACGCTATCCATATTTAACTACACTAATGGAGTAGTGAGGCAAAAAAGTGTTGAGAAGAAGTATTACCCCCATTTTCATGGAGAGAACGAGGGGAACCACGAAGGAAAAACACCCTCAGTATACCAGCTGGGATTCGAACGGGCAGACCAGACTAGACGTACTTGATGACAGGTCTGCGTGCGTACCGATGTGGATCCAAGCTAATGTACTTAAGTAATTTTGTATTTTGGTATAACTTGCACCGTATTATCTAGTTTCACCATGACACGAAGGTCAAGCTTCTAAACCCGCTAAGAGTGTTTTTTTTAAAACGTTTTCTCATTCTTCTTCCATGCAAACACTGACGAATTTCTTCTAAAACCCTACCTTTATCATCCCTACCCTATTTGTGTGAATGTAAGTAGTTATTGAACTGATACTAAGAAGTGATAGAATTAAAAATAACATCACTAACATCTTCACAATTTCACTTTAATGGAAGCCAAATTTTATTTTCTAATGGGGTATTAAATGAAATGTATTTCCAAACTGGATGGTGCTTGGCTGCTTTTGTCCACTTGGCCCTCAAAGTCCGGCACCAGTAATTATATCCAAATAACTTAGCTAATTACGATAAACATTTGATTAGTTTTTTAGTCCGCTTTCCCTCCTTAAAGAATATGCCAATAAGTTTTTTTTAAGCTACAAACGACGTTTTCTAACAAAATATTGACCCTCAAACCCATTCATAGTATTTTTACATTTAGTTCAGGAGGTACAGGATGGAACCGAAACAATTAGACGATTGATTAGTAACTTGAAAATTAACAAAAAGAAAAAAAAATTAGCACCGCGTCTTACTACCCATTCGGGTTATACGCTTTAAGTAGTAATTACTCTAATGGATTAGGAATTGNTAGAATTAAACTACATACTATACTTTTACACTTTTTGAAGATAATATCACACAGGTGAGCTCACCTGGACGTCAGGTAAACCTCAACACGTTGTCCCCTATTTGTTATATTTACTAAATTTAAAGTGATCATAGTTTACTCTAAGAAAAGATTGTAATCTGATAACATCAAATGAAATTGCATCTTTTTTCTGGCTTTGTATATTTTGACACTGAATTACTGTTCAATATTATTTATGTTTTCAAATGATACTAATAATAATAATTTAATTTTAAAAACTTACATTATTAGTAGCTTTATAGTAAAATTGAGAAGGTCACGTGGATAGACAAAGTGACAAATAAGATGTCCTAAGAAGGCTGGATGAAAAGAGAACAATTTTGGATGTGATTCTTCGGTGCATAGTAAAGTGAATCGGACATATCCTTAAGAGGAAGTAGGAACTGTCTTATGCGCTACGTCATACAAGGAAAGCTTGAGGGAAATATAAGCTTAAGAAAGAGGATTCAAATATTGTATGACTTGAAGGAAAGAAGAAAATTCAAGGAGTTGAAGGAGGAGGCAGAGGACGGGGTGCATTGGCGGTCTTAGTTCATTGACAATAGAAATGGATCTGTCGTAAAACAGAGCAGCTAGTAATAATAATAATAACAACAACAACAACCTATTTCAAGTATCCATTACTACCTATGGGAGAACACATCTTTAAAGCTTATTTAAACACATCATTACCAACATTGATTTAAAAGAAGACAGTAAATTACAATAATAAAATTAGCATCGTCTAGTTACAAGATCAGAAAATGAATAATCTATTACCTTCAGGCTGGAAATTAGCTTCTTTCTCTGTGAAAATTTTCAGTTTACAAATTGTGTTTTTATATGAATTTAAATTGCTACAAAATAATGTGTATGTAACAAAGTGGACTGTTTCCCCTAGTTTACTACTTGCCATAGTTATTGTGCTAATTAACGAGATCACATATTTACCCTTGTTTACTACTTGCCAGAGTTATTGTGATAATTAACGAGATCACATATTTACCCTTGTCTACTACTTGCCAGAGTTATTGTGCCAATTAACGAGATCACATAATTACCCTTGTTTACCACTTTCCAGAGTTATTGTGCCAATGAGCAATATTGCATACAAATTTCCCCTTGCTTACCAATTGCCAGAGTTATTGTGATGATTAACACGATTTAATATTTCCCCTTACCACTTGCTAGCGCTCTAGCGGCAAGAGTAGCAATCTAGGAGTGGGGATACATTCTTAAAAGAGAAGGGGGACAGGAGGGGAATCTTGGGTAAGCAGGGATGACGTCAAACAATTTTTTTATGCCTGTAAAAAGAAAATTCGTGGAAAAAAAAGTAATTCATTTTGTTTAACTAACCATCCCTTTGTGGTGTAGATATATCATAGCTTTGCTTAAATCATGAGTAGGTTTACAAGGGCACTAAAACTTATGTAACCCCAGCAGCTGCCGTCACATGTTTCGTTTACTATTCCTGAACGCCTGCATTGATATCCTTGTTAAAACAAACATTTTGCAAAAAGATCCATGTTTTAGATAACTTAATAATTATAAATACAAATATCAGTGCTCTGAAACAACGTGCAGTTAAATTACCCAATTTTATATAATATTTACCCTTGTTTACTACTTGCCAGAGTTATTGTGATAATTAACGAGATCACATATTTACCCTTGTTTACTACTTGCCAGAGTTATTGTGCCAATTAACGAGATCACATATTTACCCTTGTTTACTACTTGCCATAGTTATTGTGCCAATTAACGAGATCACATAATTACCCTTGTTTACCACTTGCCAGAGTTATTGTGATGATTAACACGATTTAATATTTCCCCTTACCACTTGCTAGCGCTCTAGCGGCAAGAGTAGGAATCTAGGAGTGGGAATACATTCTTAAAAGAGAAGGGGAACAGGAGGGGAATCTTGGGTAAGCAGGGATGACGTCAAACAATTTTTTTATGCCTGTAAAAAGAAAATTCGTGGAAAAAAAGTAATTCATTTTGTTTAACTAACCATACCTTTGTGGTGTAGGTATATCATCGCTTTGCTTAAATCATGAGTAGGTTTACAAGGGCACTAAAACTTATGTAACCCCGGCAGCTGCCGTCACATGTTTCGTTTACTATTCCTGAACGCCTACATTGATATCCTTGTTAAAATAAACATTTTGCAAAAAGATTCATGTTTTAGATAACTTAATAATTATAAATACAAATATCAGTGCTCTGAAACAACGTGCAGTTAAATTACCCAATTTTATATCCATGCAACTTTATTATGATAATTTTTATTTTCATTTGTGTATGAAAATAGGGTATTGACTGACAAGCCTAATGGGAAGACATAGACGCAAATGAGAGGATAACATTAAAATGGACGTGAAAGAGATAGGGTCTAATGAGGTGGACTGGATATAACTAACTCAAGATAGGGATAGTGATTAATGAGGAACATTGGATTTAACTAACTCAATATAGGGATAGTGATTTATGAGGAACATTGGATTTAACTAACTCCATATAGGGATATGGTGTAATGAGGTGGACTTGATATAATTAACTCAAGATAGGGATATGGTGTAATGAGGGGGACTGGATAGAATTATCTCAATATATGGATATGGTGTAATGAGGTGGACTGGATATAATTAACTCAAGATAGGGATAGTGATTAATGAGGTGTACTGGTTATAACTATCTTAAGATAGGGATAGGTGTCGTAATTTTGTATCTGCTACAAGGAACTCTCGAGTTCCTAGTGTCAAAGTAACTAAGTGAGTATAAAAATAGATCTCAGGGGTTAATAACAATCATAAATTGGATATATAAACTAAGTTTTCTTTAGTTTTTTTATCTTAATAATTTACTTTCAACTTTTAACTGAAGTTTATCCAAAGCTTAATTACTTTCATGTTCTCACAACATCATTAGTAACAGAAGCACACGTGATTAAATATTCACATAGCTCGAGTCCAGCTCGTATTGGTGGGCACGTGGACTAAACTGAGGACTTGCTTACCGGGGACAAGGGGATCAGGGTTTGAATCCCAGCTGGGTGTAATGATAGTTCCCACTCTTCTAAATGTTTTCCCACTCTTCCTTCTTACAAATATGGAACCATTTTCTCTAAAACTCAAACTTATTTATCCCTACCCTATAAGAGTTTTTTAAAGTGGGAATGAAGGGAACGTGAGTTAAGACCAGTAATTTAGCAGTTAAAAAATAGAAACACATTTTTAGGCCAAAATAAACCAACTAGTTGATTTTATCACCGCATCTTACTACCTGTTCAGATTATATGCCTATGTACTAATTACACTAATGGGCCAGGGATTAGGAAGGGCTGATTTAGGGGAAGTGCACCCGCATTTACATGGAAGGAGAGTGGAAAACCATTTAGGTAAAACCACCCTCAGTGCATCCGACTTAGGTCAAACCCCAATCTCCCCATCTTAGGCAGACCAACTAGCTCTCCAGTAGAAACATAGGGTTTAATTTTCTTCACGTGGTGATATCAACAGTTGTTGAATACATGTCATGATACACTTTTTAAAATTAAGATAAAAAGTTTTCTTCAAATTCCAAGACACGCTTAACAGATATTCAAGAACTGTTGAGGTCACCATGTGAAGAAAATTAAACTCTATGTTTGTACTGGAGTAATATTTGATTCATTTTAACCTAAAAAGTGTTGCTATAAAAACTACAAAAAACACATCTTAGCTTGTGCTCCCTACATCCATACCTTAATGCGTATGGATCAAACAGGTAATAATAAGTAGTACTTTTTTTTGCTTTAACATACGTCAGTAAGTTAAGGAACAACATTGTAAGACGATTCTTCCTTCCTCTATTCGAGTAAACCGAAATTAGGAGAATGTACACAAAAGAAACGAAAAAAGAAAGGGAGCAAGAAGTTTAGTGTATTAGAGGGAGGGGGGGAGAGAATGGTGTGGGTTAACCCCTCCATAATACTCGAATATAACCGCGAAATTAAAATTCTGTCGAAAAAATAGTGTGTTTGTGCGTGCGCGCGCGTGAGTAACTGGTGGGTGGTAGGGCTGTCGAGACGCCTGGAGGGATGGCGGGTGGGGGGAGGGAGGGGGGCTCGCCATTTTTGGCTGCCCGTAGGCTCGGGAGGCTACGGACAGGATTACCTCCGCAGTGCATTGCAGGCTTTTCATCCCGGCACTCCGTGACGTCCCTCCATCGACTGGGATTCAGGCAGGTAAAAAAAAAGTTTTCAATTTTATACGAGATATCAACCACTAACCTTAAATCTTCCTTCCCCCGCTGATAATGTTATTATTATTGTGATACTTTTTAACTACCCACTGTTTCTTATAAACTTACTAAATATGTCTGAGAGTATGTATATTTAGTGGGTTTTTTCCCTAAATAATGCAGCTATCCTGTAGATGTATGGTAATAAACTAACCTTTTACCTAACCAGAAAAAAAAGTGTTTTGTTATTTAAACTTCCTAGCCCGAGTTCCTCTTCAAAATTCAATGTCATTAATATGTGTTTAATTCAAGATTTTAACAAAGGTATTTATGTATTTTGTTTTGTTTACTAAGTTCTATTTATATATTAACCTATTACACATTATTTATAACAAAAAACTCATATTTGAATTGCTTGGAACAAAAGCCAGGTAAGTGACACAAAAGTCTTGCTTAAAAAAAAAGACAATCAAATGTAACCATAAATTTGGAATCATAAAATAATATAATTTTTGTCTCATAGATCGCAGCAAACTTACCTTATTTTCCTTCTAAGTCAGTGTAATATGTGCGTACATCTAGAATATTTAGTTAACTGGGTTTCAGAAAAGTCACTCATTTTATTTTTATTCCAAGTCCATTACAAGTACCTTAACTATAAATTAAAATATTTAATTTAACATAATATTAGTATTGATTCAATAGACATGAATTTTAAATAATTTCAAAGTATGACATCACTATGACAAAGGGCTTATTCAATTTTCCTTTTATCTGATTTTTAAAATATAAAATTGTAGCCTTCTTAGGTTTTAAAATAAAATAAAAATGTCAGTGAGATGGTTAATAGATTAATTAAAGCAGTCTATTTAAACAGGCTGTATTAAAAATATTCGTTACAAAGTTAGTAATCACAAAGAGTTTATCTATATACTTCAAATTGTGATTTACTGCTATTTTCTCATTAATACTTAACACCTTGTTTTATGCACAATTTACTATGCTTAGTTTTATTGGAGCGTTTCCATTTTATATCTTATCATTAAATTATTTAGCAAATGTACTAGAAACTAATTTAGGATGAAACAATATCCATCCTGTAGTGCCTATAGTATTTAAATAGGAACAGGAACAAAAATAGTCAACCAATATATTTAGGTTCACTCTAGTATATCATCACCGAGCACAAAATAATTACATCCAGTGATCTCAGTTTCTCAAAGCTCACGATCTTATTTCATGATAATAACAGGCTAGTTCCTTTTAACGGAGTTACCCTTACCCTCATACACCATCTGATCTAAGTCCCTAGTTGGATTCCTAAAGGTGGGCTACATCATTGGGTTAAGACATACGCCTTTCTTTCAACAGACACATAAAATTCAACCAATTGTAGCCCCTGTAAGAATAAAATCTCTTTCCACTCGTACAGGAATACAGAGTTGGGTTGCCTATACTTAAAAAATCAAGGCACAGATGACCGTTGCGCATGCGTGAGGAGGAGAGAAAAAACAGCGCCCTTAGTAGCATAGCCACGTACTAAGTATATTCCAGGGAGATTCATTACGGATTTTTTTTTAGCACCGCGCCTTACCACCTGTTCAGGTTATATGCCTATGTGCTGATTACGCTAATGAGTTAGAGATAAGAAGGATACATTTAGAGAAAGTGTACCCACATTTGCGTGGGGGGGG
>CABFOW010000668.1:109256-141447 GCA_902141385.1 Timema californicum
TATTATTATTATTATTAACACCGCGTCTTACTACCCGTTCGGGTTATACGCACTTACGCTAATGTGTAATGGTAGGGTGATTGTGAGATGGAATGAAGGACCTACAGTTTAACGTGGAATCCGAACCACGGTGGAGGCCTGGCATTCCCCATAAAGCGTATAACCCGGACGGGTAGTAAGACGTGGTGCTAAATAATAATACAAAAATTATCGTGGAATTTTAATAGGACTTTCTCTCATAATTTAAAAAAATTTCTGTTGAAATTCTAAAATACCCATTAGCAATATTCAAGAAATATTGAGATTACTTGGGCGTAATAAATTAAACTAAACGTATCTAATGAATTAGTAGTCGATTAATTTTGACCAAAAAAAAGGGATATTGTCATAAAAAACTGTGAAAATACTTTCGTTAACTTGCGTTCCCTTTCAATCCCATCTTGATGCTATACTTGATCGTGATGAATTAATTAAAACGCATACAAATTTTAATATTAACATAACTGATAATTCAAGCTTAATTACTTGTTTCTGTATGAAATATTTATGCGCTAAAAAAAACACTACTTTAATCGTTAGGAATCGCTCTTGCCTATAAAAAAACAACTACATTGCACTCAAGTCAATTAAATAATTGTTCTGCCACCGTTAGTAGCGTGAGTGTACCACACGGTGGGCAAGGAAGAGTGCCGAACCAACGTTACCACAAACTAATCCCCATCTTTTACGCCAATAGTACATACTAAAAGCTGGTAGCAGTTCTCATTAAAATATAAACGTGCCGTTGCCATGGAAACAAATGTACGTTCGTTGGTTAGAGATAGGGTCTTGCTCCTCTGTCCATACACTTCCCTTGTAAATATTAGCATCTTGTAAACACTCCCCTTGAATGGCAATTACCCTTGCACCCTTGTGATAGACTAGACTACCGATGACGGGGAGATCCCGATCGTCTGTACTGAGGGTGCTATTTCCTTAATGGTTTCCCACTCTTTCTTTCTACACGCAAATGCGGCCACACTACCTCTAAATTCAACCTTAACTCATCCCCAACTCATTAAAGTAATCAGTAAATAAGCATTAACCCGAATGGGTAGTAAGACGTGGTGCTAAAAAACTATTTGTGAAATGAGAACTATTTTCCCCTCTGGGAACAGTTAATGAATAGCTATGTAATTACGGGACCGACTCTGTGGTATAATACTCACAGCTTCTGGCTACATATATTGAGGTCCCAGGTTCGATCCCTGGCACTTCCAGATTTTTCTGTCAAACACTGGGTCTAAAATGGGATCAAACTCAGCCTCTTCAGGACAAATGAGGAGCTAATTGAATGAATAAGTAGTGGCTCGGGTCTAGAAAACTGAGATTTACAGACGTAGAGATCATGGTGTTGACCGCATGACATCTTATATCCACACAAGTTTGCACTATCTTTGCCAACAGACGGCGTCCGCTTGGTCGGTATGGCTTGATTGCGTAACGCCATGGAGTTATGTTAATTACAGTGTTTTATATAATGTTTTAGGCACATAAATTAACTCTTTATAGCCACCCAGAATCTATTTTTGTATTTATATAATTATTTGAGCTATGTGGGAGATTAAACAACATGGACTTGAGACTAGAGTATTTTTAAATTAACTAACCACATTAACAATAAATCTCAATAAAGCCTCATCCAACCAAAACCAAATTCATAAATGAATTAATATATATAATATAAATTGGTTTGTTGTTAGCAGTCGATAGTATAATACCTTAGAGTGCAGTTATAAAATAACGACCTTCGTTGAGGTTCAAATTCCATGACTATAAAATCTTAGATGTGCACAACTTTTTCATTACTTAAGCATTTAAAAATCTTTGTTCTATCTATTAAAATTAATAACATAAAAACTTTAAAAACCTACTAGATTTAGAAAATATTAAAAATTGTATGAAGATTTTAATTGAATGATTACTATGACATCTATAATATTCACAATCGATTAAAAATCACTCAAAATGGAAGATTTGTCAGGTCACTTAAAAATACTAGAAAAATTATAATTTAGTTTTCAAATTTGAACACAGTAAGCTTAATTAATAACATCTGAGAAGTTTTATTTGGTTGGATTGGATTTTTAAAAAAAACGTGCTTTGTATCTCGGAGATCAACGTAAAATGTTATTATTTTGTTATTAATAAAAATGGCAGCATTTGACCACTTTCATGCAATTGATGGTGTGCTTTCAGAATGTTTGATATTAATTAGAAAAAGTCGTCCTGTTGAACATTTTTTCAAATTGATCAGTGTGTGACCGTGTGTTTTTAAACGTTTGCAGGCCGAGAGTGAGATGGCTGCACAGAACAGGAAAGTACAGCTCATTGAAGAGGATCTTGAACGATCTGAAGAAAGGTCCAACACCGCCCTCACCAAGTTGGCAGAGGCCTCAGAGGCAGCTGAGGAGGCAAAGCGGTAAGCTTGTCCTAACCTTAAGAAGGATTACCCCAAAGCTCGACATCTGATGCCACTTCACATAAAGATATATATATATGTGTGTGTGTGTATTTATTTATCACTGCCTCTTACTACCCGTTCGGGTAATACGCCTATGTATTAGTTAAACTAATGCACTAGGGATTATAAAGGTTTACTTGAGAGGAAATACACCCATATATGCGTGGAAAGAGAGTGGAAAATCATTTAAAAATCACCCTAAGGGCATCCGACTGGGGTCGAACCCCAATCTACCCTTCTTTGGAGATATATTTTGACTCATACATCTAGGATACTCATCACCTGCCGCTCAATAACGTAACATATTGTTGGTCACATAGTCTAACGTGTCACTCTCGTGGATAGCTGGTGACGAGGATATTGAAGTTCAAATATCGGCCGGATGTATTGCGGGTGGTTTTTACTAAATGATTTCCCCCTCTCTTACTTCACACAAATGCAGATACATTTCCTCGTAAATTAGAGCTTTTCTTTCCTTAGTCCACTAGCGAAATTAATGTATGTGTATAACCGGAAAGGGTACTAATACTTGCTGAAAAAAAAAGAAACGGAAGACAAAATATGCCATTGGTAGCACTGAATAATGAAACTTACACGGACATCACCCTATACGTTGTCATGTGGTTTTAAAGAGAGAAAAATAGTGTGACATAATACCATAATTAAAAAATATATAAATACGTTCACTTAAATGGTTTTCCACTCTCCCCCACGCAAATGCGTATTCACTTCCTCTAAATTCAACCTTCCCAATTCTTAATCCATTAGTGTAATTATTACTTAAGCGTATAAGCCGAACGGGTAGTAAGACGCGGTGCTAAATAATAAATATAGGAAAGAAGAGAAAAATTAGGATTTTATTCCTCTTATAATAAAAATCTTTTTAACGGAGGGATTGTGTGAATATGCGGAGATAACAGTCTATTCGGGAGTCAATATTTGAATTTAATCTGAAAACACGTATTTGCTTAAAATATATTTCTGGTTAGATTAAATGTTCATCACAGTCTGAATTTACTAGGAAACAGATCACCGAAGCAGTCTAATTTTCATGGAAAGTTAAATATATATATATATATATATATATATGTATATATATTTAAAAAAACTTTCCAAACTACGTATGGAAACTACTTTATAGAAATCGGTCCCATTTTAATAGGAAGGGCATATCTGACAGATAAAAAATTTACTCGATCTACTTTCACGTATTTATACTCAGATCATGTGATCTGTAGCTGTAACTTTTGATAGATATTATATTTACTTATAAAATAACACTAATAAAATAATAATAATAATAATTATTATTATTAGCACCGCGTCTTAATACCCGTTCGGGTTATACACACGCTAATGTGTAATGATAGGGTGATTGTGAGATGAAATGGAGGACCTACAGTTTAACGTGGAAATCCGAACCACGGTGGAGGCCTGGCATTCCCAATATAATAATTAATTTTGGTTACTAATAAATATATATATTAGTAATCAAAATTAATTATTTTATTAGTGTTATTTTATAAGTAAATATAATATCTATCAAAAGTGACAGCTACAGATCACATGATCTGAGTATAAATACGTGAAAGTAGATCGAATAAATTTTTTAGCTGTCAGATATGCCCATCCTATTAAAATGGGACCAATTTCTATAAAGTAGTTTCCATACGTAGTTTGGAAAGTTTTTATATGTTAACAATTTTGATAACAATATATGATAAGTACGCACAAATGTGGCATGGTAAAATGTTTCAAATAAACCTATTTCAGTGAGTTGGAACCCGTGTACTCGATAAAGCTAGCAGTATCAGACGTGCTGAGTACAGTCAGCACTTTTATATTTTAATCAATAATGAGCCTTTTTTTTATTTAGCACCGTGTCTTACTACCCGTTCGGGTTATACGCTTAAGTAATAATTACACTAATGGATTAGGAATTGGGAAGGTTGAATTTAGAATAAGTGAACCCAAATTTGCGTGGAGGGAGAGGGGAAAACCATTTAGGAAAAACCACCCCCAGTTCACCCTATCAAGTTTAGAACCCCGATCTCCCCGTCCTCGGTGGTATAGCTCAACACGACTGGCGCGTTAGCTAACTACGCCACCGAGGCGGGTCTTCTTTTCTATAGTTTGTTGTTTTTCTCTTTAAAAACCAAACCATTGCGTTCAACATAAGGTTGATTAATGTCATAATTTAAAAAATAGAGACCCGTCTAGCGGTCACATGGTCTAGCGCGCTACTCTTGCAGTAGACTAGGCTGCCGATGACGGGGAGATTGAGGTCTGAATCTCGATCGGGTGCACTGTGGCTGGTTTCCCAAAATGGTTTTCCACCCTCCCTTCACGAAAATGCAGGTACACGTAATCTAAATATAGCCTTCCTAATCCCTAAAACCATTAGCGCAATTAGTCAATAGGCGTATAACCCAAACTGGTAGCAAGAGGTGGTGCTAAAAAAAAGGAATAGCTATGCGTAAGACCATTAAGATGACGTGCACCCACATTAGCATAGAGGGGGGGATTGGAATATCAAAGTGATATCCCACATTTGTAATAGCCTACATCTTTGTATGTACCAGGACAAGATTCGAACCTTGAACTCCACATGTTAACGCTTTAGTGCCAGTATTGGCTATCAGAGACTTGAAATATATTACCTAAGGGGACGGGATGATGAGAATACATTTAAAAGAACTGAGCTGGTACTAAATTGTAGAGATAATGGAAGGCCCCATTTTGGAAATGAAACTTCATTCCCAGTAATGTCAGTTGAGCTCAAATCACAGTCTCCCACGTCAGAATAAGACGTACTGGCACATCGATTGATCCAAGCCCATGGTATTGACATTAGGCCATGTTTGAACTCAAGTGATGATGTGACGATGTCCTCGGTCCTGTCCCCAGAATGTGCAAGGTGCTGGAGAACCGCAGCCAACAGGACGAGGAGAGGATGGACCAACTCACCAACCAGCTGAAGGAAGCAAGGTTGCTCGCTGAGGACGCTGACGGCAAGTCTGACGAGGTTAGGATCCTTCATTCATTATATTAAGGGTTTATGGTAAAGGAATGGGGCAACGAGCTCATGTTGGGGTGTGAGGGGTTCAAGAATGGCGGATGTACATAAACCTTGCGTTATTTAATAAGTGATTTGTTATTCCAAAATAAGGCTCACTCCAAATTGAGGTGAACGGTATTTATCTACACGTCCCTGTAAGATTAAAATATCTTACTTTTAAGTTTTATCATTTTAAAGGGACATTAAGTCATTTTTAGCGTAGCTCTATTGGAAATGGGGTTGTTTCGAAATCAGAGTAAATGGTTAGAAACCTGGCTCTAATCCTCTTCAAACAAATAATGTTATTTCCAAAAGGTTTACAACAGAAAATGTTAAGATATTTGAGGATATAGGTATTCCAGACGTAATTTTAAAAAAACATCTCTTATTTGGGTTATTTGAGGTTAAATAGTTTAAATACTCTAGAGATGTCATTATTTTACATGTTGTCGCTATTTTCCGGTGTTTGATTCCTGGTGTTGTGGTGTTTAGGTGTCGCGCAAGCTGGCCTTCGTTGAGGACGAGCTTGAAGTAGCTGAGGACCGTGTCAAATCTGGAGACTCGTGAGTATTAACTTTTAAAATTAACAGCATCAGTGGCGGCTCGTAGCTAAAATTAGTGGGGGTGCTGCTCCAGAAATATTTTAGCCTTTGTTTTAAAATTGTGTAAAAGGAAGAAAAAAAAATGTATAAAAAGAACATTTATTCAGGAACTTGATAAAATCTTAACAAAAAAAATAAATTATTTTACTTACTTTAACTTAAATTGTTACAGTTCAAGCTTGATCTATTAATTTAAAAATGAAATTCATTCTTCTTGTTTCAATTTGCACAAAAAAGTTCAATAATTTTCTCCTTGATCTCTGGATGACAATTAAATTTTTCTCCATTGAAATTACTGCAAGCGCATTTAGTCTTTCTGTTAAATAAAATAACCGAAAAAAATGAATCAAATAGAATAGCTGGAAGCAGAATAATAATCTAATTCTACACACACACTTATCACATTCAAGAATATGGTACACGGTTCTTAAGCACAACACACGCTGAGTAAAAAAAACTTCCTTCCACCATCACGCCAGAGCCGGCACTGCGAGAGCAACAGTGTTCTCTCTACCTGGCAGTCCCGCCTTCCTCCCCACCCCCTCTTATGTGCGCATGCGCACAACAGTCAAACACAACGTCGCTGGCACTATGAAGCGCACAGTTCCATATAAAGATTTTTGTATATTTTTCATAAACTGGTAGATGGCTAATGAAGTACTGACATTAAGCTTAAGGAATATATATTGTACTACAAAAATAAAGAAAGAATTAAAGAAAAAAGTACTCATTATATTAAATGTTATTGATAATATCAATTGTACATAGAGAGAGTTGCAGTTCCACAATGCCTATACACGAGCCGCCGCTGAACAGCACTATTACTAGTCCCTTCTAGTCCATGAGTTGAACAATGTCGAGTAAGGGTTCCGGAAGCTATTCGGAAGTGTAAAAATGTAATGCCAATTTTTAATTCATCCAATGAATCTGACTGGTCTTGGGATTTAATATACAATGTAGCTATTTAAATATAGGTATTTTACTTTTTTTTAAAGACTAAACTACAAAGCGATAAAAAAAGCTCTTGGCTGAGTTATTTATGGATGTTTTGATATTTATATTCATGAAACGCTTCGTTTAAACGGGAATATGATGAAGGAACCTCGCTTCATTTCACATCAATGAAAAGTTTTTGAAAACATAAAGTAGTTATGCTGAACAATTTTTTTTATAGTTTAGCATTTAAACAATAAAATAATATATGAACTCTTGTTTCTCAGTGTAACTTATAAATACAAGTAACACTTTCTATTTTAATCCAAGTGGCCGGGTTGAACAAAAATAACGACAGCATTTATCATTATTTTTCAGAAAACTCATTGTTATTGTGGTTGATTTCTTTTTTCGAATGTGTGTTTAAATAAATACATCGAAATAAATTAAGGAGGGGGTGTAGGGAACGCGAGAAAACGAGAGATTTCTCGCACTTTTTATCGCAAAACTTTTTTTTTATCAAAATAAATTAAATAATTCTTCTAGTAGAAACACACAGAATTTAATTCTCATCACATGGTGATATCTGTAAAGTGTGTTCTGGAATTTAATGACATCTTCATTAAAAAAGTTCCTCATTTAATTCTAAGCCATAGATAGATAGTCAAGATTTGAAGAGGTGAAAACAATTAAACATATGTTTCTATCGGAGAAATATTTGATTTATTTTGGCTAAAAATATTTTGCTATAAGAACTGCAAAAATATCGCCCTAGCTCGCATTCCTTACTCTCCCACCTTAAGTTTGTCTCGTAGCATATAGGGCTATTGATAACATGGGAGAACCTAGTTCAATCCTTGGCTAGTCGTACAACATATGATTTCATCCATGGGTTCATTGTAGGGTAAATAATATAATTGAGCCGAATACACTATTTTACGAATCTGAATCTCAAATCCGAATCTCCAATTTACTTTTAAATCCCGAATCTTGGAAAAATATATGAATTAAAAATTAAATATAGATATAATAAAATAATAGTAAATACAAAGAATAACCAAATGTTAACATTTTGCATATAATAAATCATCCACCATAACATTCCCACATTCATTTAAGTGTTAAATTACTGTTCTGAGGCCTGGTTGTTAAGTTAATACTATAATTATAATTAGTTTGGTGCCACCAATAAACAGTAGTTCTTAAACCAATTTCACTATAATTTTTTTTAAGGAACTGATTTTAGAATACAAAATTTTCTCTAACTCTCGAATCTTGAATACCTTCAAGAATTCGAGGGATTAGAGGGTCCATCCCTATAAATTAGTTAGTTAATATAGCCAGGCGTCTAAAAGAATGGGTTGAGTATCGTTATTCAATTTAAAATTATCTCACAATAATTACCAAAACTCAATGTAAATCTCTAATATTTATTTTAAAATATAAATAAATACCGTTACAGTGACTAGAAGTTTGCATTTATTACTTTTAAACAGTTTTGAAAATTTTATCTTTCGCTGTAAAACTATTGTGATCTCTGTATTGAGTAAAAAAACAGAGCCGTGAACATTGTTGAGGTCCTTTAACTTAATTAGTACTTTTAAACAAACAACCTTAACATTTTTATTGAGGCTTTTAATGAATTTAGTTGTAACACACCAAAATAAACAAACTTGAAGACGTTCAATTATGTTTATTTTATAGATATGCTTTTATTTTAAATCTAGAGAAAACAATTTAAAAATAAAATGTTCAAAACTATATAACTGTAGCATACGCAGTCCTTACGATATAACACTCCAGCAAATAAATTACTCACTTATCCAATACACATTTCTAAAATGAGGTACTCAAGTTTGTATTCATGTAATATTTCTTTTATTCTTCCAAAAATTTATATTAAAGCTATACGTTCTAGAAATGAGTATAAGAGGAATCTGAAGTCTGTAATGAGCTCGAAAAGAATGATAAATAGTACAATGTAGTCCATATTAGGCTTAAATCAAATCTAATAAACACCATAACAATAAGTTATCTTACTAAACTGTTGTAGTATTGTGTTTACATATTAATACATTACTAATATTATTATTATCATCTTCATCAGAAGAAAGGATGGCAACTGAGTTGTTACCACATCAAGCAAAGCTTTGCAGGACTTTACAAGTAAAGTCTGTTCACAGTAGGACTTGTTTTCTAAAAGGCCCTTTTCTCTACCAGAAATCTATTATATAGTAGGATATTGGGAAGAAAAAACACCTTCAAAGAGTAATTCCTACCGTGAATGGAGTATAAACAGTTTTCTGTCCCCTTCGACTCACCATTTACTTTGATAATCACAAACTAAATAACATAATCAAATAATGAATGTTAATTTATTGGCTTTAAAGGTCAAGTTTGAATTAAAATGGGAAGAATATATATCAAGCCTTGCTTGCTTTGCTAACAGCGCACTAGTTACGTCTGGTTATTAATAAAAACCTATTCAGTGTCGTGCCGTGAAGTGTTGCCAGTGTAGGCAAAGTTTGTTACAACTGTACCTGCGATATGTTCTCCCCTAATCTATCGACATTCTGACCAATTATACATATGTTCTGTTCTACATAACTCACACGTGAACGTGTTTCAAATCCTGAACAATGTATATTCTACTGAAGGATGAGGACATTTCATGGGTAGGCCTGAAGTTTGAACAATCTCTGCTTAGCCTGCCAACAAGACACTTCACGTCATGCCACTGGACCTATTACATTTAAATCTGGTTGATTGTGTCATATTCCAGAAAGATCATGGAGCTCGAGGAAGAGTTGAAGGTGGTCGGTAACAGCTTGAAGTCTCTGGAGGTCTCGGAAGAGAAGGTAAGAATAGTCTATTTTACTCCTTCAGCGCGTCCGCTGCTCATTTTATCAACAACCAACACTTCAGAGCTCATCTCATGCCCGTTAAACCGGGCTGTCAGATACAAGATTACTCTCGAACAGGAAATAGCATCAACAACCCACTTGAGTGGCTGAGTGTTTAAGGTGTCACTCTCGTGTCAAAATTGGCTTGCTGAAGAGATCGGGGCTCGAATCCCCATTGGGTCTACTGAGGAAAGTTTTTCCTAAATTGTTTCCCACTCTTCTACCACTAAAATTCGTGTAGATTACCTCTAAAATGCTTCCTTTATCATCCCTACCCCATTAGGGTAGTGATCATATTATATGCGAATAGCCTGGACAGGTAGTAAGTAGGACGCGATGATTAAAAAAAAAACCCATCGAGGTGAGGTTTTATGTATTCTTCACTTCACTACAGCAATATTGGCAGCAGTGATTTTTTTCTCTCCAGAATAAGTACTCTTCAATTTTGTTGTATTAAAAAAAACATGGTTAAATGGTTCGGTAATCATCGACTCGCCACAATAATTATCAACTCGCCACACTTGACTATATTAGAAAGCCCATCAACTCGTTACCCTACACGATTAGAGGGAAATAAAGGTATAGAAGTAATACAAAATGAGAAAGTGATATATTATAAATAAATATAAATTTATTCTAATATCTCGTACAGGGACGTTATTTTTTTGTTCTGGCCCATATTTCAGGTGGAAAGTTCCCATACTCATCAACATAATTGTCGAGGACATAGTCTGAAAACTTGAATAGGTCCGTATTGGATGCTAGGTTAGTTCAGGTTAGGTTAGTTTGGTCCACAATAATCGCGGTAGTTCTTTGCGATGATACGACGCGCACGAATGCCATGACCTTGGTTTAAGGGAGACGCGTGGCAAGCCAATGAGGATCTGACTGGCAATGGCATGTGACGAGTTGACAGATAGACACAAACAATAGACCTGTGGTTCGATGCCCATACGGTTTATCTGGTTTCAATTCCACTGGGTTTTTTTTAAAATGTGGAAGACATAAAACCGTACCATGATGCGACGTCTGGCTCAAGCAGTATTACCCTTAAAACGAAGTGGTGTGAGATGGGCAATGTTTTCCTACTTAAATCAGTTGATAAACTTACACTAAAATACCTGCCTTGGTGGCGTAGTTGGCTAACGCGCTAGTCGTGTTGAGCTCGACTGCTGAGGACGAGGAGATCGAGGTTCGAATCTCGGTCGGGTGAATTGGGAGTGGCTTTTCCTAAATGGTTTTCCACTCTCCCTCCACGCAAATGTGGGTTCACTTCCTCTAATTCAACCCTTCCAATTCCTAATCAATTAGCGTAATTAGTACTTATAGCGTATAGTCCGAATGGAAGTAAGACGCGGTGCTAAATAATAATAATAATAATAACAATAATAATATAATAAAATGTTTAAATATTAGGAAATATCCAGGCAATAAGCTACAATGAAATAAAGGGCAAGCTAATGGTTTTATTCCTGATTTTGTTAGTAGTTAATGGGGCCGACTTAAAAAAAATGGCCTTCAGTAAATGGTTTGTGCATTTATAAACTAAAATTTTATTGTATATTTGAAGCTATCTGATATTTTGATTGATTGTGAATGAATTTGGGAAATACATTTAATCAAAGCAACTTTTATTGAACTTTAAAAACAAAACAAAGGTATTTCGTTTTTCTTTTGTTAGGAAGAGAGTTAAATCATTGCTTAGTTTCCTTACACATCTCTTCTGTGCATGGATCTGTTCTAAAACATCGTTGATATCTATGATAAGCGATACTATCACATCACGTACAAGTTTCCACGATAACTAGATACTTGTTTTGCTAATAGTTGCCCGTATACACTCAAATGAGTACTGAAACTTCTCCCGTGGGTACACGTATGTTGATTATCGCCCTGGATTGAGCGTTTGTCATTGTCTCTGATCAAACACAATGTGATGTGTCATGTGCTGTGATTGATTGCTTACAGGCCAACCAGCGAGTGGAGGAATACAAGCGCCAAATCAAGACACTCACAGTCAAGCTGAAGGAGGTGAGATATTTATTTAAGTTTGTAGAAATACTCTATATAAGTAGGGATCTAGTACAATCTTTTTTTTTCATAGGAAGTGCATTAACTGACAACTAGAGAAGCTATTATATCTAATTTTACCTATTCATACGTCAAATCGTGTGAGTTGCAGCTATAAATGTTGATGTTTATGATTAATGCAAATAAAATCACACTAATAAATTAATAAAACTTAATCAATTTTGGTCGCAGAAAGATATGTTTTTATTTTCTGAATGGCCTTCGCAATGAAAACTGGAATATACTTAATGTTTCTCTTGAATCTGGCACGCTATATAGGGCCAACATTTTTTTTTCTTTTCTACATGAAAACCTCGAGACTTCCTCGAAATTTCTCAATATTAATTGCTATCTATCGAGTGACTTTTGGGTGGGATGAATAGAAACTCGAGTTAAAATCAAAATATTAACAGTTTTTATTGCAATTATTTTGGTCAAAATAAATCAATTTAAGTTTATTTTATTTTTATATACATAGCCATCTCAAAAAGTTCTTCAATATGATGGTTAGATTACAATAAGTATCGAATTAAAAAAAAAAGTATTTGATGAAGCAATACATTATTTATTTAATCCAAAAATATTTCTTATTATACAAATTTACTGACCTTAACACGCGTTACTGTCCACCCCAGCTTAAGGATTTACAAATTAGTATTATTAGGGAAGACCTAATAATGTCTTAACTTATTTTGTAAAATTATATTTAAATTTTTTTAAATTTGTTGTTTCACTCATTTCAAAATAAATTGAAGAGTGTAATCATTAAAAGCGTTTGATATAATTTTATAGAAGTTTGGTTACTATATAAACGCAGTATTCATATACACCAGTGATCAAGTGGTCTTAGGCATCAGTATCGCAATAGTTTTCAATGGGTCTTATCAATGAGATTTTACTCTTTGAAATTAACGCTAATGTTGGGGTAATTCTCCGACCTTTTATGTTCCTGCTTCTCAGATTAGGTCGTCAATAGCTGAGGCGTCAAAACGAACTAAAGACAAAAATAAGAGCTGGTCTCGAAGTATTGCCATCGAAAGAAATAATTTAAAAAGTTAATTTTTAAAATTGCACACACACAAGTATTTAAAATACAGACGTATTTCCCTCTCGCTTTCAACTACAGTAGCCCCGTGGTTTCTTTGGTGCTGACTGACAGCACACAGCTGACGTCTGACTGTCAACATTTAGGTATATACCTAAATTTTTACCGTTAGAAGTGACAGCTGCTAAACAAATGTTTTTGCAGATCATATGGTTAGGGCGTAGGGATACATAATTTGGTCTGGTAACTTTTCAAAGCTTTCAGCTGTGAGATGTGAGCTGTCAGTCAGCACCAAAGAAGCCACGGGGCTACTGTAGCCTGGGATTCTAGCGCCTTACCCGCTTCGGAGGCCACATGGTCTAACGCGCTACTCTCGCAGTAGACTATACTGCCGATGACGGGGGATTTGAGTTTCAAATCTCGGTCGAGTGTTATGAGGGTAGTTTTTCCAAAATGGTTTTACATTTTCCCTCTACATAAATATGAGTGCAATTTTTATACATTAAACCTTCCTAATCCTTGTCACATTTGTTTAGTCAGTATACAGGCGCTTAACCTAAAGGTTAGTGAAGCTTGGTGCTGAAAGTTAAATTAAAAAAAAACTTGTTTCTTTAACCTACTGATTTTAATCCTTTTTTCATGATAGCTATCCTCATAAAATCGTCGACTGGTAAACTAGGAGGGTGAATATAAAGTCCTTAACGCTCTCAGCCCCAAGTATGGCCGATATCTGATGTTCCAATTTTGAATTTCAGGCTGAGGCCCGCGCTGAGTTCGCTGAGAAGTCTGTGAAGAAACTCCAGAAGGAAGTCGACAGGCTGGAAGGTATGAGAACTCTGATTCCTTTTATATCGACCGTTCATTCCATCACTTCTCGTCCGTTATCATTTTATGACAACTTTTTATGTCACATTTTACCACTTTTTATTATTCAGATACGTACACGCTCTAGTTCCAAGTATTATTGGAGAGAGGTTAACGATTTCGATTTAACGGTCATTAGGTTTTTCCCCATTTGACAATGTCAAATGTTTGAATTTAATATTAGCAGTGCAAAATAGGTATAACTGCCATTTTACAAAACTTGATGACATGGATTATCTAAATATGTAAAATCATACACAATGGTTTAAAATATTTAGGGAATTTTTACAAGCTTAGAATGTCTATAATTAGTTTATGCATTACATAATTTATTTAAATACATTTTAGTTAATTATTAATTTAGTATTTGTATTTAAAAATAAAAATAATAATATGATACTGATCATGATAAGTTATTTGTAGGATATTTTGAGAATGTAAAGTTAAGGTTAGATGCGTAAAAAGTAGGGTGTAAATACATATTATGAGTTTGCAAAAAATTTTTTTTAAAAAATGCATCCATGTAACAATAAATATGTTTTTCTGTTTAGAAATGCACGTCTACAAACATCAACCAATTTCACCCAAATTTGTTTCTATTATAAACCCTAATAAGAGGAAGGGTTTTAGATAAATATCAGAAAAAATAAATTAAAGTCACTATAATTGATTGATATGAATATAATTGCTAATGTTATTTTTTTATTAATATTAGCAGTGCAAAATAGGTATAACTGCCATTTTACAAAACTTGATGACATGGATTATCTAAATATGTAAAATCATACACAATGGTTTAAAATATTTAGGGAATTTTTACAAGCTTAGAATGTCTATAATTAGTTTATGCATTACATAATTTATTTAAATACATTTTAGTTAATTATTAATTTAGTATTTGTATTTAAAAATAAAAATAATAATATGATACTGATCATGATAAGTTATTTGTAGGATATTTTGAGAATGTAAAGTTAAGGTTAGATGCGTAAAAAGTAGGGTGTAAATACATATTATGAGTTTGCAAAAAATTTTTTTTAAAAAATGCATCCATGTAACAATAAATATGTTTTTCTGTTTAGAAATGCACGTCTACAAACATCAACCAATTTCACCCAAATTTGTTTCTATTATAAACCCTAATAAGAGGAAGGGTTTTAGATAAATATCAGAAAAAATAAATTAAAGTCACTATAATTGATTGATATGAATATAATTGCTAATGTTATTTTTTTCATACCATCTCTGGAATATTCAAGCAAACATAGAAAAATATGCATTAATCTCAAGCGATGCAGGGAGCTTATATTAGTATTATACATTATTAATTTGTATACTTGTAACCTCTAATTGTATTTAAAGTATTCTTATCTTTCCATTCAGTGATATAACTTAAAGCTTAATTTTTTATTATTTTGCAAGTTTCTAGCTTGAATGTATTGATCTATTTTAAACATTTTATAATCTATGCTTCTGTTGCTACTGCTTACTAACATAACCTTCAATTGTTGCTGTTCCCTATTTTTTACAGACCTCCTCTTCAGCGACAAGGAGAAATACAAAGCAATCACCGACGATTTGGACCAGACATTCGCTGAGCTTACCGGCTACTAAATCACAACACACAATAATCAAAATAACCTATTCGAGACTACATTCACATATCCAGTTTGATTTGTTTTTCGCTTTACACGGTTTTTTTCTCTCCTCTTTTTATCTTTACTTCGCGGTATCTCTCAATAATTATAGTGTAGTGTTCTCTTCACTTTGTACTTGAATACTTTTTGACGCTTTTCTTTGTAAACTAGTTGCTATTTTATATCATTACCCTGACTTCTATGCTGCTGGCGCTGTATAATGATGCTTCTACGAGACTGCTTAGCAAAGGTAGTGTTAACTTTAGAAATTAATGCTTACTTATAGGCTGCCTAACCTTACAAAATATAAAGGATTATAAAACAAATTAGAGGGTTTATTTAGATGTGTTTTATATATTATACTTTTTATGTATATTAAGAAAGAAATTAAATACATAAGACCAATAATTTTGTAATAACAACATTTCTGCTTAATTGAATGGAACTAGGTAACTCCCTGTCAGCCATATTTAATATTCTTTCTTTTACACACTATTACTAGGTGAATGCGGTCTTGTTATTAATTAATCAATAATCCCATGGAGCCGCTTTGGTGGCAACATGCTCTAAGGTGCTACTCTCGAAATATACGAGATTGATGGGGAGATTGGGGTTCGATCCCGGTTGGGTCGTTTTTAGTAAATGTTTTCACATTTTATCTCCCTACACGCAAATTCGGGTACACTTCCTTTAGATTCAACATTTATCATCCCTAACCCATGAACGTAATTAGTTCATAAGCGTATAACCCGAATGGGTAGTAAGATGCTTTGCTAAAAAAAAGTTCTAATATTATATAGATTTTTAAGCTTTGATACTTTAAAGCAATAAAACAAACAAATAGTTATATTGAGTTGCTTTTAATATTGACTTTTGATAAGGCTCTTATTTTGCAATCATAATATTTTGTAAAATATTTTGCTCTGATGACTTGCTCATCACAATGTTAAATGAGCAAATAATTCAGTGAGCAGCTTAAATAATCTAACAATAGCTTTTGTACATGTTGCTGACTATAAATTACTTATAACTGCTTAAAGCTTCTATTTCAAATCATCATCAACATTATAATTTCAATACAACTACACTTGAAATGGCGGAAAACAGTATGTTCAACGTGTAATTACCAAAATCGATTATTAATAAAAAAAAATGTATTAACAATTTAATTAAAAACTAACAGATACAAAATAACAGCTTTCATATTATTAAATAAATAACCACACAAATATTGTAAATAATGGTTTTGATGATTATTACCGATGGACGTCATATCAATAATCGCGATTAGTTGCAGTGATTTTTTTTAACGTTGATATTGATTTAATTATTTTTTCAGACGAGCTTGGAATCAACAAAGATAGATACAAGTCATTGGCTGATGAAATGGACTCAACTTTCGCCGAGCTGGCTGGATATTAAACATAACTTTGTGAATATGTTCAAACTGTTAACATTGAATTATAATATCCAATTACATGCACTCATTGGAGTTCGGTGGGTAGATGCAAGCAAACCATATGTAAATCATTATCTATGTCAGAGCTCAAAACGTTCTCATAACAGCATATTATATAGTTGAAATACAATTATTGTCGGTTTACATTTTTTAAGGGTGGCAAACTTTGATTGAGAACACACGCTCTAACACATTAAAATCTTCATGTTTACATTATTTACTCTTGTACATTTTTGTTCAAAATATATTACGTAATTATTTATTAGAGTTTTGTAAATATATAAAGCAGGATCCTTGATTGAACACGTATTGTTGATAAACTTGATATGAGTTAAACATTTTATTTAAAGTCTTATTTATGTATCTTGTCCGTAAATTATTTCAAGATATCGTTGATATTTTATTTTTTTCAGGAAAATAAAATATTTGGATGGACATCCTTCTAACCTAATATTTTATTGTGACAAGTGTAGATTTCGTGACTTACAATGTGTGTTCATATGTTATGTTTCGTCCATCACACGTTATGAAGTGAATATTTAAAATAAACGATCTATTCAGTAACGTGCATTGAATGCATTAAATACATCTAGATATATACATATATTTTGTGATTGTATTAACATAAATAAACTATGTTGGATTGTACAGAAATATTTTATGATGAGTAATATTCCTAAAACTAATATCAACAATCGGATATTTCCACATTTAGAAAAAGATCTAGACGTGATTATTCTTATTATTAATACTGCATTAATATTTAAAAAATAATTTCAATGTGAACAAGTACTTATTTACTGATAGTTAATTATGCTGTATACTATTTCTGTTTCACTAATTTAAAAATATAGCTCATATGTGTGGATAAACATTGTATGTATTTAGTGAACACATTTTTAGTCACTCACAGCACATAAATATTGCGTGTATTAAGCTGTGAGTGCAGGGAACGCGCGAAAAGTTAAATGCTTTTGCAGTTTTTGTGGGAAATATTTTTTGCAAAAATAAATCAAATATTTATCGACTAGAAACAGAGAGTTTAATTTCTTTCACATGGTGACATCAAGCATTCTTGAATATCTTCCATTAGAATATTATTAGCATTTTTATGAGAAACTTTTTTAAATGAAGAGAACAAGTTTTAATCAATCAAGAACTGTTTATATCACCATGAGAAGAAAATTAGACTATGTTTATAATTGAAAAGTATTTTATTAATTTTTGTAAAAAAAAGTGTGCCACAAAAACTACAAAAAAGAGTGCCGTTTTCTCACGTTTTTTTATACACTCCCACATAAAGCCTATACAGAGTGGTCCCGGGTTAAACTGCTAAACTTTGGTAGTGAATCAAAAAACTAAATCAAAATATCTTTTGTAAATTTGCTAGTTTTCGCTTTCTTTTCTCTCAAATAACAAAAAATCAATAAAAGCAAAATAGTTAGATATTAAATTAAATTAAATATTTTATTTATTTTATTCAAATTGACAGCCTTCAGCCCGGATACAAGCATAGCACCTATCAATGGCAGAACGAGTGGCTGACCGACATTGAACGACTGTCGTTTATTCGCACACTTGTGTTATCCTTTGTCGTAATTATTGAAGGTCATTAACGGGAAATTAATACACTTTTTCTTTAAGAGCACCCCACAAAAATACTTAAAAAAAAGCGTTAAATCAGGTGTACGTGGAGGCAAAGACACAGGCCCAGCATGACCACTATTCTTCCAGGAAAATTGATATTACGCCATTGCTGAGGGTCTTTGCAGAAAAACATGTTTTTAATTTAGTTTTTTGCTGTTTGCGCTAAAAGGAAGCTAAGACGAGAAAATATCCCAAAAACATTTTGAGTTAGTTTTTTATATCCACTACCACTTCCTAAAGTTTAGCCGTTTAACCCAGGAACACCCTGTATACATTTAAATGCAGGGCCGTACCAATACATTCTTTTGGGGATGGGGGTGTTCTAGCTTCAGTGGATCATGGTAAGGGAGAGCAAGGACAGTTATAAGTCGATCTTGATGAAATTTGGGCTTTTAAGTGTTGTGAATTTTATAAGCTACTAGGTGACCTGGCGGTCTAGGGGTAAGGTGTCAGAGTTCTATGCTGGCGGCCGGGGTTCAATCCTCGGTCCCGGCACAGTTTTATCTGATTGACAAACCCTTCCTTCCCCTCTGACAAGACATCTTGTGAATGTGAAGAATGCCAGGACTCCACCGTGGTTCGGATTCCACGTTAAACTGTAGGTCCTTCATTTCATCTCACAATCACCCTACCATTACACATTAGCTTAAGTGCGTACAACCCGAACGGTTAGTAACACGTGGTGCTGATAATAATAATAATAATAATAATAATAATAATAATAATAATAATATAAGCTACTAGTATAGAAATTGTGGATAAATACAAAGAAAAAATATTTTAATAATACTTTTTGAAGTAGAGGGGGTAAAACGGGGGTTGAATCCCCAAAACACCCCTTTTCGGTTATGTTTGGCTGTGGGAATTACTGGGGGAAAAATGTGTTTCAAACATTCTTACTCTGTGTGTTTTGGACAGACTGAATTAGTATCTTTAATGATATTCATTGAACCCACAATAAGGGTAATCAAGAGTTCAACCAATCAACCTCGGTATTTTATTAGTGTGTCCACATGTTTCAAAATCATAATCGTTTGGTAAAAGAGAGAGGGGTTGGGGTAGTGTGCATTATTGTCGCAACCAGCCCCCTCTTCCTCCTCCTCCCGGGGGTCACCACATTATGTCACAGGGAAAACCTCAACGCTAGCGGAGGCATCTGGCGTGGGTGACTCATATCGCCGGGAGGTTGTACCGTAAAAGGCGCTATATAGAAAAATTTATTATTATTATCACCACGTCTTACTACCCGTTCGGGTTATACGCACTTACGCTAATGTGTAATGGTAGGGTGATGGTAAGATGAAATGAAGGACCTACAGTTTAACGTGGAATCCGAACCACGGTGGAGTCCTGGCATTCTTCACAATCACAAGATGTCTTGTCAGAGGGGAAGGAAGGGTTTGTCAATCAGATAAATCTGTGCCGGGACCAAGGATTGAACCCCGGCCACCAGCACAGAAGTCTGACACCTTACCCCTAGACCGCCAGGTCACCTATATAAAAATTAACACAGGTCTATTTTTGTAGGGTCAATGACCTCATGTACAGGGGTACAAGATTGAACAAGTACATCACTTAGAAAAACCCACCTCGTGGGGCATCACAATACGATCTCACCTCAAGTTGTGGTACATCGCCCCAAAACCTTTCCGAATGGCCAGTGCTATTTGGATATTGCCTTGACTCGACTACAGAGTCCAGTGGATAAGTATTCATTAGCTTTTCATTTTTTCATTTAATTTATTCGAGGTATTTAACTCGTACTTTCTGTACCGATTGATTATATCAGCACACGAGCTACAAACGAACTTAAATCTAAAACTGACACATCACCCAGCCTATTGGCCACAATTTCACAATGAGCAAAGGTGTCGGCCTATTCGGTAGCTACCGTATGTAGATGGGCTCGTTCGTCAATTTACTGACGTAGAAAAGTTTATTAAATTAGTGGCTCATTTACTAGAACCTTGGAAATTCTGTAAATACATATACCAATCTATTGGGGAAACAAAATAATATGTTTTTTTGTTTGAAACCCGAATCTGTATTATTAATACATTTTTTTGAATGGTATGAATTGTAAATCCCCATTCCGAATCAAAGCTACAAACGGAAATTGCTCTGGAATCTAAGCCTGCAGAAGAATATCTACACGCGAAAATTCTTTGGGAACTTGAGCCTGCAAAATCAAAGTTACACGCATCAACCCTCCTAAAACCGGAATCTGCAGCGCTAGAATTAAATGCAGAAATCCTCATAGCACCTAAACCTGCATAATCAAAGCTACACGCAGCAACTCTCATCGCAACTAGGCCTGCAGAATTGGAGCTACACGCAACAACCCTCATAACACCCAAGCTGGTAGAATCAAAGTTACAGGTAGCAACCCTCCTAGCACCTAAGCCTTCAGAATCAGAGCTACACGCAGCATCTATTCTAACATCTAAACTTGCAGAATCAAAGCTACACACTGAATCCCTCCTATACCTTAAGCTTGCAGAATCAGTACTACACGCATCATCTTTCAAAGCACCTGAGCCTTCAGAATCAGATCTACACGCAGCAACCCTCCTAGCACCTAAGCCTTCAGAATCAGATCTACACGCAGCAACCCTCCTAGCACCTAAGCCTGCAGAATCAGATCTACACGCATCATCTTTCAAAGCACTTAAGCCTGCAGAATCAAAGCTACATACAGCAACCCTCCTTGCACCTAGTCCTGCAGAATCAAAGCTACACGCAGCAACCCTCCTAGCACCCAAGCCGGTAGAATCAAAGCTACAGGTAGCAACCTTCCTAGCACTTAAGCCCACAGCATCTCTCCTATCACCTAAGCCTGCAGAATCAGCGCTACACGCAGATTATTTCAAATAACCTGAGCTTGCAGAATCAGAGCTACAAGCGGAAACCCCCGCCAGCATCACAGCTTGAAGTAACATGTGGGAAGGCGTGCCAGGAATTGGACCTATCCCGGTGATGTGTAGCCTCAGTGCACGCGAACCGAATACAGTCGACTATCGGTTATTATGTGGGTGGTTTGTTCTCTCCGCCCACGCACACCTTCATATTGCGCACGCGCTTGCAGCGACTTGCCTTGCTCTTACCTTCCGCTCGCTTGAAAACACACCTGCAAGGCATGAAATATTCATCATACCTGTCTGAGATGTCACACAGGTATCGCAATATCTTCAAAACGAGAAACACAGATCGTCCAATCAAAGAGTGTGTGTACCTTTGGGAATCGTTATGTTAGTCTTGTATGTCATGACACTTTTCTTTTTCTTAATTTATTTCGGTCTAGGGGTAAGGTGTCAAACTTCTGTCCTGGCGGCCGGGGTTCAATCCTTGGTCCCGGCACAGATTTATCTGATTACCAAACCCTTCCTTCACCTCTGACAAGACATCTTGTGAATGTGGGGAATACCAGGCCTCCACCGTGGTTCGGATTCCACGTTAAACTGTAGTTCCTCCATTTCATCTCACAATCACCCTACCATTACACATTAGTGTAAGTGCGTATAACCCGAACGGGTAGTAAGACGAGGTGCTAATAATAATAATAATAATAATAATAATAATAATAATAGGTCTATACTCTGATTAAAACAAATGTACCGATACTGATTATATCAGCACAAGACGTAGTACAAACTAACTTAAATCTAAAACTAACACAACTTCCTGTCCCCTCCTCATCACTGTGAAAGGGTAAACTCATATTTTATCAATAATACACTTTTGGTCATGACATAATTCGAACCCGGGACCCTCAGTAGACAGACACGCTACCGACTGAGCTAAGGTGTCGGATAGTATACAAAGGGTGTTTTTTCTAAATAGTTTCCCACTCTCTCCACGTAAATGTGGTCACACTTCCTTTAAATCCAACCTTCCTCATACGTAATCCATTAGCGTATTTAGGACTTACATAAGCGTAAAACCCAAATGGGTAGTAAGACAAAGAAAGTAAAAGCGTTTAAAACATGGTACTGAAGAAGATTATAAAAAATATCATGGCCCGATCATTAATCTAGTAACTAAGAGAGGTTTTAACGAAAAAACGAAGAATAATAGTTTGGAAATTTATGAAATAATGCAGCGATGGTTGGATAATACTCTAATGCACAATGAATGTATGATATTTTTTTGTTTTTAAAGACTTAGTTTTTATAAGTATTTATTTTATTTCCTATGAATTTTATTTAATAGATTTATTTTTAAATGTCTAGTTTCAGTAGACGTACCTTGCCAGTAATGTAACACCCAATGGTTAAATTAACATGAATGGCATCAGTTAATTTATAGAACTAGTTATTTCGTAGGATAACCAGTTAAAGGGTTTAAAAGTGTATTTATTTCATACTTTAACTGACCCAGTCAAGTATTTAAGGAAATACACAGTTATTTTAGGAAATAACGGAATTTTAAATGGTAACATAATCTACAAGGCTTACCGTAACATGAGGGACTCACTTCAGCGGTGGACATAACTTCATATAAATATTTGCCCCATTTGACCTTGTTTCCCCGTTATAGTCATGTTTGTACTCCAGTAATATAAAGATACCCGCTTTGGTGGCCACATGGTCTAAGGCACTACTTTCGCAAGTATACTAGACTGCCGATGAAGGGAAGATTGAACTTCGAATCTCAGAAGGATGTACCGAGGTTTTTTTTCCCAAAATGGTTTTCCACTTTCCCTCCATGCAAATGCGGTTAAACTACCTCTAAATATAACCATATTCATCCCTAATACTAGACTATTAGTGTAATTAGTGCATAATCGTACAACCCAAACGGCTAGTAAGACCAGGTGCTAAAAAATGTGAAGCTGCTTAACACTATAGGTAGGAAATGCTTAATATGGTTCGGCCTGAATGCAAGACTGCAGTCAACCAGTCATAGAATGCCGCACCTCTTTTAAAAAAAATACCAGGTGTTTGAAATAACCCATACACCTAGTCAACAGGTCGAGAGATATCGAGTATTAATCAAACAGTTGAGTGTAATCACTTTACTGTAGCTCGGAAACAAGGTCGAATGAGACAAGGATTATATAAACCTTTTTCGTGGTTTTTGTATCACCTGTCAACCACTAAAGTGGATCCCACAAGTTGCGGTAAATTCTATATAAAAAACAACAACACAGAATTGATTTATGTTTGTGGACATCTGAATAAAGCACAGATTTACTAACAACAATATATTTCTTAGTATAAACATTTACTAATTTTCTAGAACTTGTGTTTGCGTGAATAAATAATTAAAATTCACGTTTTGTATTAAATTTTAAATTTCATTTAATCTAAAATATATGTTTGTTTAGTTTGACGGAACATAATAAATTAACATGAAAATATCGATATTTTAAAATATTTGTGTAATTTATAGAAAAGTTACGCTTAAGAAATATATTTGTGTAATTTATAGAAAAGTTACGCTTAAGAAATATGTTTGTGTGTAGACTCGAAATATTATAATCCTATTTTTAATCAAACTTCATGACTCCACGAAGTTATATTTCACGGCATTAAATTGCAGCTCTTAATCTACCTCAATCATCACGCCAAACTATATTTCGTAGCTTTTCTTCTTTTACAACCCGTCTTACTTCCCGTCCAGACCTTAATTAAATAAAATTCCTGATTTGTATCTAATTTAAAATTATATATTTAATTTAAGATATATTAAAACACTCTCAGTAGATGTTATTTGAATAAACTGTAATAGTGCTAATTTGCATGCGTGGGAGCATAATATATCATTAAAGGAAAAAAACTACTCCTAGTATATTTAGCCAGGCTTTGAACCCCAACCTCATAATCACCTATAAACAGGACTATACGAGACTGGCTTTTTATACCACGTGCTCACTTATACGAGATTAGAAAACAAAGTCCCTAAATATCCGGTCGGTTAACGCTTTCTATCATAACGTTTTAACTATCCAACCCGCATAAGTTCCTTTGAAATTATCCATTAAAATATATATATATTTTGTTATGAAACTGCCTCCATCATCGAACTTTTCTTATCCGCTGGTTCTTATTGTTGTATAGCTTTGTGTAGTAGACTTTGCCACACTCAATGAACGTCCTGACGTACAAGCACAGTGTGCCAATTCCTCACCAGAGCGCATGCGCAGCCATTTGCGTTATTGACCGCAGTTTGGCTGTGCAGAGCAAGACGGACTGACAGAACTCACTGACTCACATATTCGTGAAGCGTCACGAGAAAACGTTTTTTTTTAAATAATAAATATTCATCAACAAAAATAAAAAACGTTGTTTTAGAAATATTAAAAGCTCGGTCCATTTAAAAGAAACGTATTGAATAATTTAACTATTTTTCCCCCCTGTTAAAGTCTGGTCGCCTCAATTAGAATTGTGTCATATCGTAGCAATCAACTGGAGTGGGTGAATTTTATATTTATTTGATAACGTAAAGCCTCAGAATTTCGTTTAATAGCTCCGATATGGTTAAGAGCACCATGGATGAAGGGCCAGAGATAAAAGCTCTTGACACAGGTGAGTGAAATACTATATAAATAATTTAGATTATTGTCTAACCTAGGAACTGTTATTGAGTTTAATAGAATATCCTGAATGTTATGCAATATTTGATACATAAGAATTGAATAAAAGCTTCAGTGCTAGTTTCTCGATACTATTTCATTAATTTTTTATTATAACTATATACAAAAAAAGCTGTCAATCTTTTATCATGTTTATTTAAGCCTAATAATTTTATTTTAACCTACCGACCATATTTATCATCCTCTTTGGCGTTGAAACAATTATATTACCCCACAATATATAGGCCTACTATTGGGTGTTTTCACAAATACAGCTCATAGTAAGTCGAAAATATATGTATTTGTCATGCTTTATCAAGGAAAACTAAATTTAATGTTTGTGTGGCATGGATAATTTATTTTAGTTCATTTTACAAAACCAACAAATCTATTTCTAAGGAATTTGTTTTACTAGAAATACTAAAGGGTTATATCCATTTTTTGATCGTTTAAGAAATTAATCTTAAAAAGCTTCCCCTGGAAACTTAATGAAACAAATAATAATTATTTAATTTCTCTTAATTAAAGTGCTTTCCAACTATACAAAGAAATATGACAGAATAGCACTGAATAATAATGATGATGATGATAATAATAATAATAAATTCAATATACATAGTATAAAGCTATGCCCATTAATTGTCACTACTTATTTATTGGTATTTTTAAGAGCACTTCAACACATTTTAAATTTTGAATGCTCATTCCACATAACGCCAAATGTTATTTTAATACTAAATATATACATTATTCTGGTCCTGTGTGTACTGCGTTACTTTAGCACGTGTATTAGGAAATAAATAATAATTTGATAGTAAATTTCTAGCTAGGGCGATATTGTGTTGACCTAACATTATTTTATATTTTTTAAATTGAATGTTAAACTGCATTACACAGTAGGATCATTTGATACAGAGCCAATGAATCAATCCCTTCGGATTACTATATTTTCTTAGTCCATTTTGTTTTTAAGCAACATACATCTTAAGTTATCCTACATGTATTCAATTATAGAAATATATTACATTATTAAAACAGATGGATGTCGAGCTGCTGTTTTTCTTAAATAAAATATTTGTACTTTCTTATTTTAAAAAATCCCCAATAAAACATGTTTTATAAAACTTGACTACCTAATACGATTATTTCAGTAACTTGAATTTAAAAAAAATTAAGGATGTATTTTCAGAAAATAAATATAAAATAATAAACATTATAATAGAAAAAATTATTAAAGTCAATTTTAATGAGTAATTATTTTTTAAATGAGTGAATAACAACAAAATATACATAACCAACCGTTTTAAAATTGTGTAAGAAATTCTAAAACGTATTGTAGTTGGAAATAATTTATTTTCACATCGTTTTATTGTTTAAAATTAGTAGAGGAACCTCACATTTTAATATGGTGTAAAATATGTTAATTTGGGTTGTATTTTAAAATACACACTTGACTTTAGAAGTCCTGACTTTTTTTTTATAAAAGGCTTGATACATGTAATACTATACTCATAAAAAAATTCAAATTCAAATAGATGCTAGATTAATATTGGATAGAATTTAATTAAAAATTTGATTCTAAAAGTGAAAGATTTGAATCATTTATCTTTTAAAATAAGATAGCAATAGAGCCATTAATTTATTTAACTATAAGCTTGCGAATCTCGTAATATTTAGTCATTATTTGGACACTGTTTATTGACATTATAATTGATTGTGCTCAATTAAAAATATATAATTTGGCCTAGTATTTGGATTTCATAAAATCTAATTAATAATTTTTAGATTTTTATTTGATTCCAAACATTTTATTATAAATTATTTGATTCTAATTCGATTTAAGACCTTGTAAATGTATAATATTCGATTCTAGTTAAGTAAGCGAAGATTCGGTTTCAATTTGATATGGAAATAATTGTATTTGTGCAGGTTAAATATATTTTAAGAGTGAAAACAATGGATTTTATAGGTTTATTCATAATGAATTTTAATCTAACTAAAAAAAAGTAAATTCATACTTTATTCCGTAACTACGACCGTTCACTTGACCAGGTCTAAATTTTTAACTATATTTAAATCAAAATATATAATATTAGTATTTATTTTTGTGGATTTTAAGTCCATCACAAATTAAAATTAATTCTGAGCTAAACCAGTCATTTAGACATCCTTTAAATAATCATTATATACTTGTTTTGTGCATTAATTATTTTGACAGTTCTATTTTTATTCAAAAATCTTTCATAAAACCTAGGAAATGTTGTCAAGAATAACTGTTATAGCCCTCATCAATGGAGCCGTGATCTAATCATAAAGCTATTTTAGCTTGGTTTACTAATGACAGGGAGTTCAAGGTTCGATTCTAAGCTGAATATATTGGGGTGTTTTTTTTCTAAATAGTTTACCACCCTCCCCGTGCAAATTTGGGTACTTTTCTCTAAATTATATTTTACTCATCCCTGACTTAGTCATGTCAATAAATTTGTCCAACCTTGGCAAGTATTAAGACACCGAAAAATATTAGTAATGATAAATTGTAGGCCTATAAGAAAAAAGATTTACAAAATTAAATACATTTTAATAAAATTAATTTAAATAAAAACAATAATACAATCTATTTGTAAACTGTATTCTTTAGTACCCAGTGACACACATGTTTCCTAATGTAAAATATATTTTTTTCTTCTGGAAATCAAAATGTACTCACAACCTAAGGTAAGCGAACTAAATGTCATTGGTTACATTAAAAAGTAAACTCCGAATAAAAGGTTAAGAAATCAAGCGTATAGCTTAGCTTTTAATAATGCCAGATGTGTTACTTTGAACTACGTTTGAGATCCCGAGTTAAATATTTGTATCGGTAATATGGAACAACCCGCAAAATAAAATAACGGCCCACCTTCGTCGTGGATGATATGAACAGCAGTATTGATTTGTAGAAGCAGTGCGGCTCTCATTTCTCTTACCTGCTTTGATTGTACATGCGGCGTATCTTTGATCTGAACCTTGACTTCAAGGCGTTCAGGACACCCCGAGATAGTGGACGTGGACACCTCTTTCTCCCACCTGCTTTGATTGTACATGCGGCGTATCTTTGATCTAAACTTTATCTCTTTCTCTTTAATTGTTGATCGTAAACTACGCCTAACACCTCGCGACACAACTCAAAGCCTGCCGCTAAACACCTAAATCTCATCTCAACCAGAGCTTCCTAACATTTCTTAGCTTCGAATACAGTATAAAACACTATCAAAAAAAGGTTTACACTCAAGGAGAGATAAAAAAAAACAGCAATCAATAAATATTTTGAAGCAAAATATCCAAGTTCACAAATTCACCGGTAGGCCCGTGGTCTAAACGTTAGGATCGTCTAGTATTGTTTACCAAAGAAGGGACGACTGGGGCTCGAATCCTGGTAGAGTTACTGAGGATGATTTCTGTTTTGGTTTCCCACTCTCCTTTCACGCAAATATGGGTACGTTTCCTCTACATAAATATAGCCTGGACAAGTAGTAAGATGCGGTGAGCAAAGAAAAAATAAATTATGAGAAATTCAAACCTGAGCTTAACTGTTTTATTACTCGCCTCGGTGGCGTAGTTGGCTAACGCGCTAGTCATGTTGAGCTATACTGCCGAGGACTGGGAGCTCAAGGTTCGAATCTCGGTCGGGTGAACTGGGGGCGGGGGGGGAGGGTTTCCTAAATGGTTTTCCACTCTTCCTCCACGCAAATGCGGGTTCACTTCCTTTAAAATTCAACCTTTCCAATTCCTATTTACTGATCAAGATATTTATAAGTTTTAAAAGACTATTTACATAATGTTGAGTAGAGAACATTATATAGCTATCTAGCAGCTCTAGTGCTTTGTTGGTCCTAGCTTATTTTGATGAGTTAATACAGAGAAGAGACGAGAGTAGAATAGATTAGCTAGCTTATTGATGTGACAGTTGGCATTCATGTTCAACGTCCCGTTAAATTAAAACACAACCTAACACACATGCTGGAGATTTGAGTCATTAATTGCGAATTAAATAAAATTAACGGAGAGTCATCCATCCCCTTTGGTAGTTGCATGCGCCATTCTCCCAATATACTGTATCGTCGGTGACATGGGGGCCTCGGTTCGATTCCCTGTCGGTTTAGCTGAAGGTGTTTTTTTCCCTAAATAGTTCATCGATCTTCCTCAACGCAAGTGCCGATACATTTAATTTACATTCTACCTTCCTCATTTACACTTTATTAGTATGCATATAACCGACCCCGTGGTGTAATGGTCTGTGAACCCAGTTACGAATATGAGAGTCCCGGGTTCGGTTCCCGGTTGGTATCTTGTGTATAATTCCCTCAAGGGGAATGATCCTAACGATCATCAGGGTTTGGGTAGTTAGGTTAAGTTAGGTCAAGGCTCACACTGGGTCCAAAACTTGATAATCACTATCATCACATCATCTCATTGTGGGTACGACGTGTAGACAACCTCCAAGGCGTACCCCGGGCAACCCTCTGTGTCACCAGAGTGGGTAATAGTCTACACACCAGGCAACTCAAGTGTATGTCGTATCCCTCCCGGTAATATATGCCATACGATAACAAAATATATATATATTAAAACCCAAACGAGTATAAAACAAAGCGCACAGGAAGAAATAATACTGTTGAAATTAAAATACCTTTTTATATACGAGTACAGTATATTGCAATTTTTTTAAATATTCTTTTCAACTAATTTGGCCAACACCGTTACATAATAGAGCTTTTAATAGACATTATTCATGATTATTAATTAATATATACGGGCCAGAGGTATAGAAATAGCCGTTTTTTATATGTATTGGCTTTCTGCATATGGTTGTTTTATTAATATTGAGCTGATATTATTAATAATTATATTTACAAATAATATTGAGTTATTGATTTGAGGTGTGGACATTTTTGTATTTGTTTTATTTTCTCATAAGTATAAAGTATTGTAAACGTGACAGTTCACAACCCCAAAATGATGAGTTGTATGTGCTCCCGAACTCATAAAAGTGGGTCTTACCGTATGTGTCCATGTCTGTCTGTATATAAGCTACAGCCGAAACGGTTTGTTGTATTTCGTTCAAAATTGTAGCATATTGATGTTAAATCTTGATTATTACTCAGATCAGTTTATAAACGATTGATTTTTGAAAATCTTAAAAGTTTTTCGAATTTTGGCTTTAATGATTTTGAAAGAAAGCAATTCTCTACAATTAGGTATATGATGAAAGGCGAAGCCTTATATCGAATATATTCGAATAAATTGCTACCCGAACACGGCTAGTGCTAAGCCAGAGGTCCTGAGTTTGATTCCCGTCTTCAGGTGTAATTTTTCAATTTATTCGATTTAATGATTTGGTTAAAAATGTATATTATTTTGGGAATTGTTTTACGTGGTAAATGACAGTGTGAACTTATTTTTCAGAGACACAATGATTCAAAAGGTTTATTTATTAGGGGTTTTAAAGATTTTAAATATTTATTAATTAAAAAGGCTTTACCGTTTTTGTGTGGGTGCGTATCTAGGAAGTATTTTACATAAAATATAAATTTGAGGTTAATTTACCGGTGGATGAATTTTTAATATTTCCAATTTTTTTTAAATGGCTTTAATAATTTTGTTCTGAACTTATAGTTGAAGTGTATTTCATACGATTATCAAAATAGTCTGTTTCCCCCGAGGCAAAATTATTTAAGAATAGTTTATTAATGACAATTTAAAATAAATTTGTTCTTATTTATAAAATAATATATTTGAAAGTATGTACGATTATGTCGTACCATTTACTATATTATGATGGCTAAGAATCTGTACTATCAATTGTAGAGACAGTCTATACAGCTAGGACCTAGATAAGTGGACACTGGACAAGACTCGCTGGATATAGGGGTTGGTCAGTGCCGACTTCCTGGCTCCAGTGGAAAGAAGGAAACGGAAACGAGGGTTGGTAGAACGTACGGCGATAGAATGTTCGAGAAGTGGTCTCGACACGTTGTACAATTGGGTGAATCTCATCGGTCACTTTTAAAGAACAGGCAGGACTCTTTTTTTTAGAGCTCTCGATATCGGTCCTTAAAGAGCTAGAATATTCTAGCAGAAATTCATAGAAGCCAGAAACTAGGTTAGTTTATAATGTTCCCGGCTGGAGCTGCTCGTAAGTTTGAGAACAAACGGGGGAGGAGGAAAATACAAACGGTGATACAGCTTGTGTTGTGACACCCTTATTAAATTATATAATTCCTTTCACAAAGATGCAGTAAGGCTTTTATCCCAGTTAATCTTCATTTCCAGATCATTTAACTCTTAATTATCAATACAAATATGTGACTTTTTGGTCTTTTTGACGTGGAGAATTTTAAAATGTTAGATATGTTTAAAAATTAATAGTATGAACTTTAGTTATGGAAAATATGTTATTGTTTATTCCAGCTAGGAACAAACTCGTGTGATGATGATGATAGTAATAATAATAATAATTTTTTTTTTCAATTTTCGTTATTATAGTTCTGGCCAACAGTCGTAGGACCTATAACAGGCCAGCACTGAAAAGTACACTAGTAAATATAATAATATATAACTATACTAAGTATAATAACAATAATAATAATAATAATAATAATGGCGTGCCTGAGATATATCAATCTGTAGTTCAGTTTGTGAAAATATTAGCGAGTACTAATGTACTGTTGCTCAAGGGGTGCCAGAACGTACTATTCGTACAGGTTTTTCCCATTTCCTGATGATGAGGGGATGATGGCGGTGAATATGATGGGATAAAGACAATAAAAAAACTCTAACTTAAGCCTAACCAACCAAATCCTGCTGACCATATTAATTACTACCCTTTCAAGAGAACCCCCCCCCCCCCCACCCCC
>CABFOW010000668.1:141564-153039 GCA_902141385.1 Timema californicum
CCCCCCCCACCCCCAGTAACAGTAGGGAATAGAACGCGGGACCTCTAGGTGAGCAGCAAGTGGCTCTTATCATTCACTATACCTACTAGGCTGGTTAACTAACGTACTGGTAAAGGTCCTGTCAATATTTAACCTAAACGCAACATCTGATTGGCAATAGCTTAGCTTGCTACTCAGGCCCCTTGATATGGAAGCTCTCTCTCTCTATGGTTGGTTTTAAAAAAATAAAGAAGGGGGGGGGGCAAAACTGTTCATTGCTAGGAACGTTTCAAAGTGATTCAGTTCACTGAAATTAGCAGTTCATTTATCTAGTTCAATAATTTAATCACCCGCTTCGGTGGCCGCATGGTCCAAGGCACTGCTCTCACAGTAGACTAGACTGCCGACGATGGGAAGATCGAGGCTCGAATCTCAGCCAGGTCTACTAAGGGTGGTTTTTCCAAAATTGTTTTATACTTTCCTTCCACGCAAATGCGGTTACACTAATAAATATGTTTTCTAATCCCTAAAACCACTAACGTAACTAGTACATAAACGTATAAACCGAATAGGCAGTAAGACGCGGTGCTAAAAAAAAAGTTCAGTCATTTGTAAACTACAGTCCGTAGTTTAGTCGTTCATGACCGACTTATGATTTGCAGTTCAGTTCTCACCCAGTTCATGACCCATAAACCCATGCCAGTGATATTATTAGGTGATTACAAATATTGAGACAGTGATGCTTATTTCTTGGAGCTGAAGAATAGTGGATTGTGGATATATAGCTTTTATTAACATGTGAAACTGTTCGAAACCTTAGCTCAGTCGGTAATGAGTCTTTTTACAGAACTAAGGGTCCCGAGTTCGATTTACGGCATGGTCGAAATATTGATCATTGGTATAATGTGTGGGTTTCTCCTTTCACAGTGATGAATTAACGTCCAGGGGCTGGATGTTGTGTTTGTTCTAGATTTAAGTTTGTTTATAAGTAGTGATATAATCTGTCGGGTTAAAAAGCTCTTAGGAGAATATCATGGTATTTATTTTTAGAACTTCCACTTCGTTTCTATGACTGAGATCGGCCGAAGAATCAATATTGGTTATTGTTGCGTCATCTCGTATTACACTCTGAACTACACTAGATATCATCTCTAAGGTAACTGGGGGGTGACCTGGCGGTCTAGGGGTAAGGTGTCAGACTTCTGTGCTGGCGGCTGGGATTCAATCCTCGGTCCCGGCACAGATTTAACTGTAGGTCCTCCATTTCATCTCACAATCACCCTACCATTACACATTAGCGTAAGTGCGTATAACCCGGACGGGTAGTAAGAAGCGGTGCTAATAATAATAATCTGAGGTAATTGCATGGCTACTATTTGCAAACAGTGTTGTCATTCTCTCGTTTCTATGTGGTCAATCTCCCCCTCAAATATAAGACAAGTTTCGCAACGCTGGTTGGCCAAGGTTGCCAGTAGTTCCTTCTTACCCCAGCACACCACGTTCAGACATAACCGAGACCGAGGAGATTTAGCAACATTTACAGAGAGAAAGAGAAGGTAAAGCTTTTCTTCATAAGACCTGCAGTTCTCTCAGCAATGATTATCGGGGGTGTACAGTAGAATCGCGACTATCCGAAATAAAGAGGGCGGACCCGATTTCGGACGATGTCAACAATTTCAGATACTTTGTAAATTCAAGATATGGTGGTAAAAATAAATATTTATTGAGAAACACGTTTTATGTTGATAACATTTATTGAACATTTGTAAAATATGTGATACATATGTACTACGACAAGCTAAATACATAAATACGGGATATCAACAAAAGAACGTGTCCGTCTTGTCGTTGATGGAAACTACTATATTCTCGAGATCCACTTGGATCAAAATAAAACCCATAAGACGAGAGCGAGATGCTGGGCCATACAATTGCGGTTAATCTGGTTACGATGGAAGGAAGTAACACTATACAATTAAGTACCGGTCTTGTGGCTTCCGGATATATCTTGCTACCGGGAGGTTAAAGTTAACTACCAGATAGAGGTTATCAGGCACTTTAATATTTTACGGAGCGTATAACCCAAACGGGTAGTAAGACGCGGTGCTAAATATTAATATTTTACGCGTATTATGAACTGAATTTATCTACTGGATAGCTATCTATAGGATATTTTCATGCATAAAACGCAAGGTTGGTACTGTTTTTACTGATGCGCACATCCGTGTAACCTGGCTAGTAGGTACAACGCTCAAAATTTCGTTAAATAATGGCGGCTAAACTAGTGCGAGTAAACAGATGGTGTCACGTGGGCGAATAAGCAAGGTTGTCATTCAAGTATTAATTTCATTATCTGTCGAAATGTGGTCAATAGTTCGGTACAACGTATACAAGATTTAATTTATTGTATTCACATTTCAATAATTTGTTCAAATAACTAACTATAACTCTTTAAATAGCTTGTCGGTTTTTATAAAAGTGTGAATTAAATGCTCGAACTTTATAAGCACGAACGGATAGTAAGACGTGATGCTAAGTAAGATTATTATAACTTTATATATCGTTAGAACCTAAGCCTTTGCCTACTAAACACGTGAGCCAAGATTTTAACCTAAAAATAGATTCTGGTAGGCTAAACATAATGAAAAACAACGCGTCACTATGGCAACGCCTAATTTAACTTTCAGATAAAAGTTATCAGGTAGGCCTACTTAAACATCCTGATAAAACTGTGATGGATAAATACATTTTATCTGGCAGTCATAAGAGGAAATTTTTACTTATCGGCCAGATACAAATATTTATCGGCCAGATTAATATTTATCCTGGAGTCATAAGACCAGCCCTAAGTATACTGTATATGAAAGTCGAAGCTTGGGGGATGGCTGTAATATCAATGATAGCTCTTAGTAGCAGATGATATCCACACGTCCATCATAGATTCTGCCTTAATTATGTGTGACCCTGAGCATGTAATGATTCCTGGGTAGCTCAGTAAGACAAAGGTCCGGTTTTGATTCCCGTGACCAGGTGTCATTTTTCAATTTTTCCGAATAATATGGTTAAGTTAAGGTGAGGGATTTATGGAAATGATTGTTTCAGTAAATTCTGGGTGGACTGAAAAAAAAAATGAAGCTCTGTGGGAAAATGTATTCCCGCCTGTTACATCTGCCTAGCAAAACAAACACGACTAAAAAAACAACAGCGATTCTGTTAACTCGGGTTTCGAAGCGAAGTTCTGTTGGCCAAAGTTCTATTGTATATAATTTCCAGAAGGCTTAATAGTTCTTTTTTTACGGATAGTTCAATTAGAACACTATATTTGCGAACTACATATGACAGTTTTCAGAGCCCACATCGTCTGAAGTAGTATTGTTCCTTTGTTTTATTCCAGTAGCCATCGCGGTTAGTTCAGTACAAGACATCCTTTGTCATTTTAGATAGTGATTGGTTTTCTATGTTTTAATTAACTAACCGTGTCAAAGTGGGGTATTAACTGAAGCTAGATCAGTAGACACGGTCAATTTTTACTATTTTATAATAACTGCTTTCCAAGTGATCATCACGCTTAGGTTTTATCAATTAACTAACTACACTTTCTCTAAATTTAAGCTTCCTAATTCCTAACTCATTAGCCTAGGTTAGTACATAACTGAACAGTTAGTAAGACGTGGTGCTAAAAAAAAAAACATTAAAACAACTCTCAGCAGTTGGAAGTAAGCGTGTAGACGGTGATGGATTTGTGACCGAACTCATAATTACTAACCATTCAAATGATTGTAGCCGTATTGTATTATTATTATTATTATTATTATTAGCACCACGTCTTACTACCCGTTCGGGTTATACGCACTTACGCTAATGTGTAAGGGTGGGATGATTGTGAGATGAAGTGGAGGACTTACAGTTTAACGTGGGATCCGAACCACGGTGGAGGCCTGTCATTCCACACATTCACAAGTTGTGATTAATATACGTCTTGTCAGAGGTGAAGGAAGCGTTTGTTAATCAGATAAATCTGTGCCGGGACCGAGGATTGAACCCTGGACCCCAGCACAGAAGACCGACACCTTAATCTTAGATCGCCAGGTCACCCCGTATTGTAGTAACGCAAACGGTTTTTATATAAATGCTGTAATTAGTACATATACGCACAGCTCTAACGGTTAGTGAGACAGGGTATTAAAAAAAAGCCTAAGTGTTCCCTAAGAGAATTAATATCAAACTTAATCTAGTAAAATAGAAAGACTCACAAAGTCGGGGCATGTCGTGGGCCAGACCTTAGACAAATATGTTTTGCCTAAATACATTCTATACTTTTGTTTTCGCAGCTTGTCTTAATACCCGTCCGGTCTATGCACATTTTAATCATGCTAGTAGGGACTGGTAAGATATAATTTAGAGAAAATGTAACCGCATTTGAATTAAAGGAGTGTGGGTAACCATATAGTAAAAACTTCTCTATGGACATCCAGATGGAATTTGAACCCTGACTCCTCCTGACACTGGAAAATTATACCTGAATAATCTGAAGTTTAATATGTGTGCTCACTGATGTATAATGGTTATTTGATGTTATGAAATGATAATCAGTAATGTACATGAAATATTTTTTAAATGTATGTTTACATATGTGTAAGTGGGTTAGCGAAATAATCGAAGCAGTGATTATTAAATTATGTAAATACAAATTTACACAATCTAGGATTTAAAGTGATAAAAGATACATCAAGTTTTAAGTAATTGTTATTTATATTTATTTATTCAGCCTTTCACCTTGTTATTATAATATTAAGTGGGTTTCTAAGTCTTAACCATACAATGGAGTCTTGTTAATAATGTAGGTTAGCGTTAATTCCGAACGCACATTTCAAAACTATTTCCCTTTCATCCCTTGTATCGATCCACGAGAAAAAGTATAACCACCTTTATTAAGCCTTGTAGCTTACAGATGCCACTTAATTACGCTAACTAAACAGACAATTTGTGGTACACCTTCAATACATCCACAAATCAACTCCAATAATCAAGGAATTTAGTCCAACCTGGATGTAAATGCCTTGAATATGACTGTATCAGTTCGTTTCTTCAGTAACTGGTGTCCAACTGCTTTCATTCAAGGTGGGAGTGTAGAAAAATAGAGTTAAGGGCAGTATTTTTTTGTAATATTTATATCAAAGTTTCTTTTTGTAAAAAAAAAAAAGATTCTCCAGTACAAACATGAGTTTAAGTTTCTTCACATGGTGACCTCAACAGTTCTTGAATATCTGTCAAGGGGTTACTGGAATTTAATAACCACATTTTCTCTTAATTTAAAAAGATTTTCATCTAGTGACCGTATTCTCATGACAGATATTCAAGAACTGTTGATATAAATATGTGAAACAAAATTAAATTCTTTGTTTGTAATGAAACAATATTTTATTCATTTTGTCCAAAATTTTTTTTGCTATATAAACAGTAAAAACCTTTTCCCTTATCACGCGTTCTCTCCCTACAACCCCACCTTAAGAATAGGAACTGGTTTTTTTTACTAGTCGTTTATCAGCTACCTCATTTATAGTTATATAATATCTAAAAAAACTATTAAAACAAACATAAACAAACATACAGTAAAATAAATATAATTTACAACATTTTCTGTAAAATAAACTTTTTGGCACTTTTATATCTACTGCTCTGCCGATTGGAGAATTTTGTGACCAAGAAATATAAATACGAAAACAATAATTGAGTAGAAATTACTTTAAATTCATTTGCATATTTATTTGAAATGTGGGGACAATAACCGGAAACCAAAAACCCTCGAAACTAATAACCAATCTCAAGCATTATAATGAGTTTTAAAATAATATTACAAAGTATTTATCAAAATTAGTATTTTGATAAAAAGTATCTTTTAGAAAATTCAAATGAACCATTACATGCCTAATATTCGTAGCATTTTACTTTATAAGTAGTTTTACTAAATAGTTCTATAAAAATCAACCGTTAATACATAGTACATAAATGTACGTATACAAATTATTTCGGTAACTTTTATACCACGCCAAAAGTTTGTTCCTATCAAAATCAGACTGTATTTTAAATGTTACCCTATATCACTCTTATTAACGTTTACTTCAAATAAACACTAATATTTTAAGTTGTCATGGAGTATTTAAATTTGATACTTAAGATTCTCTTATACCCTATAAACGGGAAGATTTTGATTTGAAAATAAATAAATTGAAATAAACACATTTCTTTAGAAATTCAAGTTCATCAAATGAGCGTGATACTTAAAATGACCAGAAAAAAATTAGGTACACATTTTCATGATGTAATAAATTGTCCACCCTCTGACTTCCCCAAACTTTTAAGCAGATAATCCTCCACTTCTTGAAGCTTATGACGATAAAATTAGAGTGGTAAATTTCCCGCCAATTTGTGTTGGTCCGTTCTCAAATCTGAGCCGCTAAATCGGAAATTTTCCCTCTCACACTCCGTGCAGATGCGGTTACATAGCATGTAAAATTCTATTATTTGAATTCCTATCTTATTTATATAAGTGTGCGGACATCTAAGAACGGGTAGTAGGACGCGAAGCATAAATACTTTTAGATAAAATAGGCGGTACAATTGACACGTGCCAAGAAAGAAAAGGTAAATTCAATTTAAAAGTTTAGTAAGCTCTACAAATCAGGGATTATATATAAAATGCGTGTCTGGGCTACATCAGTTATTGCCTAGTTTGTGGGAAGATAAGCCAATACTGTGGTACCGTTTCCTCGAGGACACTGGAATGTACTAATCGTTCCGTGAAAGTTCTTTCCGTGTCCCAATGAGATGGGGTGGTGATGAAAGTAAATATATAATAATATTTAGCACCGCGTCTTACTACCCGTTCGGGTTATACGCTTTAAGTACTAATTACACTAATGGATTAGGAATGGGTGAAAGTTGAATTAGAGGAAGTGAACCCACATTTGAGTGAAGGGAGAGTGGAAAATCATTTAGGAAAAACCACCCCCAGTTCACCCGACCGAGATTCGAGCCTCGATCTCCCCATCCTCAGCAGTCGAGCTCAACACGACAAGCGCGTTAGCCAACTACGCCACCGAGGCGGGTAAGTAAATATAAAGATGTGGAACCAGTGTACATCTAAACCAAACTCAAGCCTAGATTTATGTATTGTTAGACATCTTATATAATAATAAAAGGAATTGTTTGTCTGTGTGTTTGTGTGCGATGCCCATCCAAAGCTACGGCACGCAGCGATATTAAATTTTTAACATAGGTGGATGGAAGGGGGTCCGAATTCACGTCGAAGCCGGATTAAAAAAAAATAATTAAATATCTTTTTAATTAGGCTATTTTAACCAATTTTTTCTCTGGTCTAGAATTACGTTTCAGAGATACAGGCACCATGACGCGGGGGGAGGGGCTTATATAATTCTCATACCACAGTGGGTTACGGGCAAAGCCGTGTGGGATTGATAGTTAAAAATAAAATGGCAATTCTCATTTTCCCATAAAATTGAAATTAAGGAAAAATACTCCACATAACCAGAAATTTCCAATTTTGATAATATATTCGCAAATATTTGAGATACAAAATTATTTGTCGCTGTAAAGTTGTAGTACGATTCAAATTAGAAATATTTTATTTTGAATATATTTTAATTAAGTCAATAGTTTCTGAGCAATAAGCAACTATACATTTTTGATGGTGCTCTGACAATAATTGAAATTGTTGGTGGTCCAAGATGCTCCTCTTTTCTAAAAGTTTCTGTAAACGTGTATATTATTTCATTTATAATTTTTGGTAGAGGGTTTATGCAACAATGTACTGTACATGTCTCTGGTGTAGCCTTTATTTTATTTCTTCCGTCAATGCCCGTGAAGATATTTTCTTCAAACTGCCAGGAACACTAGCCAATTCCCTTCCGATGCCATTAAGCCCAATTTATTAACCACATACCCTTAATTAATTACTAGAGATTTTAGTTTACAGGATAATTGAGAATACAACCGTCCGAACCTACACCGAACTCTTCTTTATATTTAACAAAAAATTAAGCAGCCGCTTGCACAAAATAACGTTGTCCAAGTTTAACCCATTGACTAAAGAAAAGTTTGGAATATAATTTACAAGTGCTACTTGATGCAGATAACAATTCATAAACAAATATTCTAAAGTTTCAGGAACGTGGCTAACTACACAGTGTGCAGATGGAACCTTGTACGTCAAATAAAGTAGACCTTTCTCGTAGGCATTTCTGAACCGAAGGCAGTGTTTTCTTGTTTGAATATGCCATTTGATTTTTTTTATTGTTGGTAGGATTGGCATAATTTAACCCTCCTGTTCTCTCTCTCTTGCTGCGTCAGTGACCTGGTGGTCTAGGGGTAAGGTGTCGGACTTCCGTGCTGGGGGTCCGGGGTTCAATCCCAGGTCCCGGCACAGATTTATCTGATTATCAAATCCTTCCTTCACCTCTGACAAGACGTGTATTAATCACAATTTGGGAATGTGAGGAATGCCAGGTCTCCACCATGGTTCGGATTCCACGTTAAACTGTAGGTCCTCCATTTCGTCTCACAATCACCCTACCATTAGACATTAGCGTAAGTGCGTATAACTCGAACGGGTAGTAAGACGTGATGCTATAATAATAATAATCTTGCTGAGTTATTATGGTCCGTCCTCACGTGATGTTTTGACGTTTCAAGTTTTTGTTAACGCAGTGTTGATGATTGCCACGCATGGAGAGGGGCTGGTCTAACGAGTCTGTGGGATTCATGCTAGAAGTGGATGATCGGTCATATGTTATATTGAACGATAGTTTATTGCGTGTTGTGTGCAATGTACAGTATATAATTATTATATTTATATTAAACATAATATTATTCTTACTACGCTCATTCTTGTCCAGAGTTTGATTTATTAAATTTTACCTAAAATCAGTGGTTTAGTCGTAGTGCCGGAAAGCAAGGTCATAGCAACACCAAAGCTAAAGGAGGGGGGGAGGAGGGGGTCCCCAACCGCTGTAGGAAAGAACATTTCGCAAACATAAATTCCTCTAGAAACTAGTTGGAGAATTGTTTAGTGGTTACTAAGGCAGAAACTTACTTGACGCACTTCCCCTAAAATTCCAGGAATTCACATAGAGCAAAGTAAATTTCATCAGAATTTATTGAATTATAGTAAGAAAAAAAGTTTTAGCACAATAGTGGTATAAAATCAATTAGTTAACTTGGAAATACACAGTATAAAACTTTACTAGGAAAAAAAAAATTATGTTGAATATTTTCCCCATGAAAAGCAGTGCCGGAATGGCGTTCCCGCTCCACTATACCCCTTCCTAAAACTAAAGCTGAACCTGTCATCCTCACAAGTCCCCTTTTGGTTTTTTCTTGAGCGGTAATAGCTCCAAGTTCTGGTAAGACTAAACCTGTGCCTGTTTCTGGATCACGTCCTTTCCAAAAACCCTAATTCACCTTTATTTCTATTCGTCACAAACAGGAGCTACGGGGTAAGCGAAGACTAGCACTAAGGGGAGTTTTATTACCCGAGTTATTAATCACTATACTATATTTTTATTATTATCATCATCATCACGTCTTACTACCCGTTCGGGTTATACGCACTTACTCTAATGTGTAATGGTAGGGTGATTGTGAGATGAAATGGAGGACCTACAGTTTAACGTGGAATCCGAAACACGGTGGAGGCCTGGCATTCCACACATTCATAAGTTGTGATTAATACACGTCTTGTCAGAGGTGAAGGAAGGGTCTAGCGATCAGATAAATCTGTGTCGGGACCAAGTATTTAACCCTGGACCCCAGCACAGAAGTCCGACACCTTACCCCTAGACCGCCAGGTCACCTAGCTTCTGTTAATACCCCGCTTTGATACGGTTATTTAATTAAAACATAGAAAACCAATCACTATCTAAAATGACAAAGGATGTCTTGTACTGAACCAACCGCGATTGCTACTGTAATAAAACAAAGGAACAATACTACTTCGGACGATGTGGGCTCTGAAAACTGTCATATATAGTTCGCAAATATAGTGTTCTAATTGAACTCACTATACTATAAAACCACATGGTTGACTCACTCCCCGACATTAGTGTTTACCCACTTACAGATGAGCTAGAATATTTAAATTTGGCAAACTTATAGCTTATACCCTGTAACCGACGGGAAAATTCCAAATATTAAAAAAAAGTTTAACCCCCGAAAAAAAAAATGGTGGGGCAACTTTAAAGCCGGTGTGGACCTTTCTCAGGAGGCCTTTTGTGGCTAAACCAATAAAACAAACCGGATTGCAACAGAGCTAGATTTTTTTATTTTAGGTAAATTTTGCACATTTTCCACACAGTATTTTAATTTTCTGATACACTTATGGGACAGCTAGAATCATAAAATTGTAAAAATAAACCAAGGTTCAAAACAACTTTAGGATTGATTAGTTTAAACTCACTGGGTCTTGGGGGAGAGCTATTATATATTTTCACATTAACCTTGTTTATTTATTTATTTATACTAAGATAAAAGAGAGAGAAAGTCTTTGTGATAAACCATACCATTAATTTTATTTATCTCTTGGGCTGTTGCTTCCGTGATCATTTACATCTCAAAGCTGTGATGGTTTCTCGAGTGGATGGGCAAAGTAATCGCAGCCTCGCTATAAATCTCATATTTACATCTCATAAAGGTGAGCATTTGTTTCAACAGCTCTTAAGACTCGTATAATAGTTGGTCACGCAGACTAATGGTGGACTCACATGATCTGTTTTACCTATCCTTTGAACTAAACAGGCTTAAACATTATGGAATATACTAACAATTAATTAAAACCCAGCTTTCATGGCCGAATGGTTCAAGGCATTGTATCTACTGAGGGTGTTTTTCCCCCCCTTAAATGCTTTCCTACTCTGCTTCCACGTATATGCGGGTAGATTAACTTTAAAATTATTCCTACAACATTAAAATAATTTTATTATATGCATATAACAGGTAGAAAAACGTGATGACGGAAAAATGGTTTGTTTTAAATCATCGGTGGAAACGCGAACTAAATGTCGGTGGCGGAGCGATAGAGGTTCGTATCTAGCCCTTGTGTATTGAGTTTTTTTACAAAACAGTTTTCCACTCTCCTTACAAGTAGGCCTAGCATTCAAATATATTCTCTCTAAAATTAGGCACGGGTCTAGGGGCGGCGGCCTTAGGGGGCGGCACATTTTAGATAGCATTATTTTAATATTTTGTTTTCAATAATTGCGTTTAAAAATTATTGACTAACATTATTGAAATAGTTCAAGTTATAGTCAGAACGACAATATATCTTTTTAAAAACTGTTCTTTACAATTAATTTGTAATTGACCTCGGTCTTACTTTCTTCATAATGTTAACTCAAACTACTGTAGGGCATGTACTGTACATGACTGATTATCTTTCGTAAACATCTTTGCTCGAATATTAACTCCCCCCCCCCCCCCACC
>CABFOW010000668.1:160543-225402 GCA_902141385.1 Timema californicum
TTTTTTAATCCATTTTTCTAGCCCCCTTTGACTCATATTATTTTTATGTTTTTATTCAACCTAAGATTATTATTAAATTAAATGATTTTAACTCATTAGTTAATCACTTTCCATTGATTTTACTTTTTAGCTTTTTCTTTCCTGTTAATATTTGTATTAATTACTATCTAAGTCTTTAGTTATAATAAAATAATAATTATATTAGATGATGTAAGTTGAGGGTAGCCTGAGCAAGATAGAAGAAGCTTAGCACTGGATAGCAAACAATGAATTTGTTTGAAACTTTTTTAAGCATAAGGTAATTTACATAAGTCCAGCAACATCATAATAAGTAGCGATTTTTTTTTTCAGTGGGAGGGTGTAGTCATCATTTTACCTTTGGTAAACTATGAAGATTGCAAGCTCACTCGGTTTGAATGGTTCCCTGACGGTTCAGCTTATAAGACAGAGCTAGAGCTTAATCTCTCATGCTAAGACTAGTTGGTACCATTCAGGTTAAAACTGAGTGCACAGTGAAATGTGACAGTGGGAGATAGATAGTTCGTTTGAATTATAATGATTAGAGTAATAATTCTTCAGAAGTTAGAAGTTGTTGGTTTCCATGGCTCACGCACCGTTTCTCACTACCCGTTCGGTCTATCCACATATTTACATTGCTAGGGTAGGGAGGGATTAAATATAATTTTTGAGAAAGGCTGGGGTTGACGTGCACACGGCTCCGAAACCGGAAATGGACTGCGACACGAACGCTAGTCTGATGGAGTACGGTTGATTACATGGGGAACATTTCAAGTTCGTGGCTGTCGAAACGGATGAGAAACGCAACCGTCTTCGTTTACAAAACTGTCGCACTGTTCATGACGCTGGTCTGACCCCTCTCTAAATGTCGCCGTATTTTCTAGGAATGAGGGCGGGAAACAATTAAAAAAACAACCTCAGTACACCAAGCCGCGATTTCATAATCCAACCTATTTGCCACCGGTAATTTCACTCTATAACTTCGTTTGTTCACGGCACACTATTATTTTTCATGAGTTCTACGCGGCACCCTGAATGTGCAAGTTGGCGGTACTACGCGAGACTCGGACATGCGAATGATCATAAAAACATCTTTCAGTCGAACAGATCACGAATTGAACGTTTTATGGTGGTCACTAATATTGTCTCCCTAAATACTCAACTGTTTGATTTTAAACCAATGAATTCCCAGGACATAAATATAGTAAAGCATTTGAACATGTATCTCTTTTTAGATTATAATATTGGCTGGAACTAATTTTAACTATTAATATTTTTTTTATTAACAGGAACAGTAAAATAACGTACGGAATTTCGTGGAGCAGATAGTGAATCTCGTGGCACCTTTTGAGAACCACTTTGGCTTAGATAATGTAACCACCTATATGTTTTAAGTCTGAGAACAGATTATGTTTACTACAATTTCGGAATAAGCTATACCCGTTTAATTTTGATCTGTATTTCTCACATTGTATAACTATGGGTGTAAATAAACTCGCCAATGAGAAAATCATTGTGTATAATTATTATTAGCAGCGCGTCTTACTACCCGTTCGAGTTATACTCACTACGCTAATGTGTAATGGTAGGGTGATTGTGAGATGAAATGGAAGACCTACAGTTAAACGTGGAATCCGAACCACGGTGGAGGCCTGGCATTCCACACATTCACAAGATGTCTTGTCAGAGGTGAAAGGAAGGTTTTGGTAATCGGATAAATCTATGCCAAGACCGAGGATTGAACCCCGGACCCCCAGCACAGAAGTCCGACACCTTACCCCTAGACCGCCGGGTCACCTTCAATATGTATAAAATGTCTTAAAAACATGAGAGAAAAGCACTGTTTTTATAGAAGGATATGTGACCTTTATACATTTGAAATACATTCTCACAATACACTAGAGTTGAGAAGGCTGCCTATGTTTAACTTATGCATGTATATAACTTATATAGGCTTATAATAAAATTATATACAAACCAAAGTCCCCACAATTTTTTTTATACTTTTAGTTAAAACAACAAGGCTAGCTTATAGTAATGCTGACAGCAAAAAAAAAAACTTTTTCAGAGCTTTATTCGTGCTATAGAACAACAACGCTGTCTCCTTTAATTTATTTTTGTTCTATTTTACGTCGAATTTTGTTGATATAATTGAAGTAGGGATCGAGGAAGATGACGCGCGATAGAAACAGCAGCCGAGATACGTAATTTCCTGTTGTTGACTTTGTAATTGAATCGATGATGTTGGCGTCGGGTTTTTTTCCTCGCTTCTTGGGGAAATAGCTTGATTGGTTTCATTTTCACTTATCTAATATATATAAAATTTATTCAACCCGAAGGTTTTTTGGATCCTCAATAGTTCCACCGTCAACTGTAATGCCTAGGTAGCATTGAAGAGGCGTACTAGGGAAATGAGTAGTGAGGTAGTTTCCCGTTGCTTTCCTAACTGATCCAGAAGTTACTATTGCACATTAGTCTACCAAGCCTACCAAAATGCATAAACCTTGTGATCATATATATATATATATATATATATATAATTCTATATAACATATAATGCTGCATTCAAATTATAGGTCTATACTTAATAAAACAAATGTGTATAAAACCTAATCAATCCGTGCTAAAAACTAATTTTATTTATTATTTTATTAATATTGGGAGGATTACCACAATTTATAGCCTGTTTACCTAAATTATCAGTTATTAATTTCTTAAGCTTTGAAAACCAAATAATTTTATTAATTATTATAATATGTGTACTTTGAGTAAATAAAATAATTTAATTTAAATTTGTAAATTTTGATATAATTCTCCAAGAAATCTTGTTTATATATATATATACAGAGAGGGAGAATAACTGTTATATAATAGAATAGAATCAAACCTATACAAACAAAAAAACGTTTCAAACTCACTCTCTCTCTATCTCTCTCTCTCTATATATATATATATATGTATATATGTATATGTATATACACACATATATATGTATATACACACACATATATATATATATATGTATATACACACATATATATATGTATATACACACACATATATATATATATATACACACATATATATATGTATATACACATATATATATATGTATACACACACAGGGAGAAAGAGTTTACTGAATGGGCAAAAATTTTCCCGATTCATGAATCGGGTAATTTCATTAATGAGATGTAACATACACAATCTTATTATAACAAAGTCCCGATTGTCTTTTCTGTCTGTATCTTTGCAGTTTGAAACGTTAGTTGGTTTGTAAAGGTTTGGTTCTCTTGCGATTGTTGATGGAAAAGATCTAACGTTGATGACGGTACTTATTACTGAATCATCGACACGGAACGGTAGTGGGAGAGCCCTCGCAGTTAATAGTGTGGAACCTCTCTAGTAGAACCTGCAGCACTTTAGCTCCTTCCTGGGAACGAACAAATCTACAGGCAGCTTCTCCTTCATTTTATCGGATTCCTTCGAGCGAGAATGAAAACATCGGAAGTGCGCTCGAGGGACACGAAAGGACAGGTGAATGAAGTGTTGGAAGGGAAGGAAATGGCCAGAGGAATGAGAGTTAAAAGATTGTCTGAGCTAATATGTGAAAAATAGGTGTGAGGGAGTTCAGGGTCGTTCTCGGAAATGAACAATTCAAAGCGAGCATTTGGAAACATCTATGTTTGAATGGAGCAAGATTTAGGATTTGGAAAATTCATTGTTACAAACAAATATTAGTGACAAAGTTTTTTTCTTAGTTTTAAAATTGAATTTCATTGAAATAATATTTAATCTAGACATCTTTATTTTGAAAATGACGTCCCTTTAAGTTCAAAACAATAAAGTGTAATAATAATTTATGATTGTAAACTCAAATTGACAATATAACATATCAATTTAAAAAACACATAAATAATTAATTACCTCACTAGTATTTATCTACATATAGTTTAGGTAAGGTTATCACTAAACACACAGTTACCTATATATATAGTTTATTTAAGGGTGTCACTAAAAACGTGGTTATGTGATTGTTTCTTTTTATCGAGGAGCTTTTTGTGATTTTCATATTAACAAACTTTTGTTGTGAAATGAGCATTGTTGAGGACTTGAACTAATATTCTCATTTATATAATGTGTATCGTGTTTAATGAAGTTCTAATGATTTATTGTTAAAATCACAATAAAGATCAATAAACACATTAAATATGTTCTGACAACGTTGAAAGGATTAAAGAAGGTCCATAAAAGCTTTATTTTCGAATTAAAATTTGTTTATTGTGACATAATATATTACTGTATCAATGTATATGGGTGAGGTGACGTTGAGCTAAGCCCTTATCCAGTACACTTGATCGGGATTCAACCCCTGACCTCCAATACTTTGCCCACTAGCTCATTGTTTATTTTATATTAAATTAGCCATGATGTTGGTTCCCTTTATCGTAACTGTACTAATAGTTTGTTACAGCCAATTAAAATATTTTAATGCGGCTCTTTTTAAGACGGGGAAGAATAAACGGCGAGTTAAAGACAGTATTAAAAAAAATATGTTTGACTAAAATAAATCAAATACTGCTTTCAAATACCAGATGGGGAAACTGAGGTTTGGTTTTCTTAAATATTATTATACTAACCCTTAACGCAAATGTGGGTGTACTTCTTAAACATTTACCCTTTCTCAACCCTAAAACGATAGCATAACTATTACATAATCTTATAAACTGAAAGGTTAAAAAGATGTGATACAAAAAAAATGTATTTAGTTTGGCCAAAAAATAGTTTTTAAAATAAACAGTCCAGTGCACCGCACAGAATTTCTCTCTTTTATCTGAAAATATATAGATTTACTGAAATTCCTAATATTTGTGGAACGAAATAATATACATTGCTACAAGAACACTCCACCAAAGACAATGAATGAAATAATTTGCACTGTTACAGATTTATTGATAAAACAGGAACATTTCTGTCCACCAAAGAGCCTAAAAATCAATTTCACATGTTACATTTCAAAGATCAAAATAAAATATGTATTTGCTTATAGCTTAGAAACTATTATTTTTATAAAACAACATTTCAAATATAAGATTTTTATATTTAATAATACTAAAATTTTACAGCAAATAGTTATTTCGTATCCCTAATATTTACAGAGATATGATCATATTCGGAAATTACTGCGTGTATAAAGAAACCTCGAGATCATTTTTATGATAAAATAAGAATTTACATTTTATTTTGAATATCACCAGTGCTTAGGTACATAATCAAATAAAAATCGTTAGAGCGAATTTTGAGAAAATAGATTTTCTCTCTCTTTTTGCCCTTCATTAAACTACCCTTAATTTTAAGGTTAGAAATCTGATTCCAAAAATTCCTCGGGGGAATCTTATCGAAAAATTATATATCAAGTTTCAGCCCGATCGCTAAAACAATTTCGACCTTAGGCCGAGAGACAGACAGACAGACAGACAAAAATACCGCATACGAAAACCCCCTTTTCAGGCTCAGTGTCATGAAACGTTGACAATTTATCAAAATCTTGAGTTCAATATTTTTTGACGATCACATTACCAACCCTTGTTTCTCCTAGAGATCAAGATAATGTAAAAAAAAGGCCTGCAAAAATAAGGACCTCAACTCTCACCCCACTTTAAAGTGCAATTTCTGAATCATTTTGTGAAACCAACACACGACTTAAAAACTAACTTAATTAATTCTAGAACTTCTCCAGTGTATCCATCACTGTGAAAGGGGACGCTCTAATTTTCCCAACGATCGGCCGTGTCTGGAATCAAACTCCTAACTCGAAAGAAAGATGTGCGAATGGCTACGGTAGAGTATTGAACAGTTTAGAACGTCACCTAGAAGTTGAAATTAAAAAATGTCTTTGTACAAAGATTAGAGTCGCAGATCTTTGTTTCTGAAGTGCAATTGCACGTTAAATTAAAGGTTTTTGTTTTAATTCCTGTCCAAATTTTTTTTTCACATAAGATTTAAACAAAACAATCTAAGAGTAGTTATGTGAACCTCTAAGTACATCATATCATGCCATGATCTTATGGTTATTATAGTCTTAAAGATTTCTCTTTGGATTTCAAGTCAAAATAACTCCCATAGTTTCTCCTTGGATTTGAAGTGAATGTTTTTCCGTGGTAATCAAGTTAGTAAGAAAATAAATAAGACTATATGCAATAGTTCGTTATATTCATAAAGAACAACCGTTGTTCACACAGTTTAGTTTCAACCTCGCAATATACGACACAGTTAAAAAAACATATATCTTCGCTATTGAATGATGCTTCGAATTTTAAATTCAAATATTTTGAGCGGCTGCTATATTTAAACTGATATCAAGTTTAAAGAACTAAGTATGTGTATTCTATATTCCTAGTTCGGCATAAGCTCAAAGAATATTGTAATGTAGGGAGCTTACCTCGATAACCCTTGTAGGCCTTGCTGATCCTGTCTTATAAAAGCTACACCAAAGTGGAATAATGTAAGGTAAACAAGTGGTAACTATATACGTGTAGGTGTCTCGGCCTGGATTCAAATAATTTCCATGCCCAATTTAGCTAAAAATTGGTCCACGCGTTTACCAATTATCTCGGAGTAAACATCCTAACATACAGACAGATTAAATGTTAAATGGTCAAGTTGAAACAATATCTTGCCCGCCTCCCCCTCTAATAACTGCCATGAGGGGGCTGGGCCCACCTCCGTTAAAAAAGATATATATATATATATATATATCTTATATACTAGTTGATCTTGTGACTTTATATTTAACTCCAAATTTCAAAATATTTTCCACATTGAATTCTATTATTACATTTAAGAAGTTGTTTCCTTACTACTTTTCATTTTGTTTTTCAAAAATTGAATTGTTAAATTGTTATAGTTTTTTTCTAACTTTGAATATTTAATTTATATTTACTACTATATGAAGCCATCATGTACAGAATAGAACCTAATAGAAATATATCCCTTACATGGGATATGAATAAAGCCATGTGATGCTCGGCACGATGGAAGTCCTATAGGTTGCTCACGGTAGGAAGGGGTTTCTATGGTGATCTTCTTGTCACTCCACAGGTTAGGTTACTACTAACTAGGATTATATTTTATTATAATTTTATTCCGATACGTGAACACTTAGAGCTTATTGACACGGGCGTATTTAGCAGTGCTGCTAACGCTCGTAGAAGCGCTGCTGTCGTTCTGCCAATATTAAACCCAGGTTTCAGTCTAAGAATAATAACATCACAATTTTGGAAATTTTGGATCCCCCTCTCTCTATCCCTCTAAGATTAGGATAAAGATGATTTTTTTATGCATGATGTAAATTGCTGGTAGCCACTAACGATACTTGTAAATTAATGGTGCGAAATAATTCACAATAAACATTGTTGTACATTAAATCTAAATTTATTGTATTAAACTGTTAAAATTTAAAAATTTATAACATTATAACATAGTTTTTAATTTATTTACGAATCGCCTTCCCCCATTCTTTTCCGCCTCTCTGTATTACGTAAGCCTTTCTTGGACCTAGCCTCTCCCCTTGGGTCTTTACATAATACTTGAATTTGGAATAAACGTTCTGCACAATGAAATCCACGCTCTTGTTTTTTCTTGCTTATTGCTGTGTTCAGATTACTTTTTGAGTCCCAAGCGGCAACTCTATCAAACTAATAAAAATGTCCACATCTAAACTCTTAAAGGATTGTTGGGATGACATTCTATAGTAATAAATAATACTATCATTGTTAGCCTAGCACAATTTGAAAGAGTCGCGCGTATTTCTGCCACCCGTGGACACAGGAATATTTAATTAGAAATTGTCCGAAAAATTTTCCAAAGAGTTTTTTTTTTATAGAAACCTCTTCTAACCGTGAACCGTCTTTGTTTAACAATGTGGTAGCCTAGTCAATCACAATAAATAAGCTACCTTCTTTTATATATAAAAAATTATTTAGCTTTAATATTTTAAGAATAATAATAACTACTGTATTTTACTGACTGTCAAACATTTTTAATTTAGAAAATTAAAGTAACTCAAAATTGTATTAGCTCTATGAACTTTAAAAAAAATAATTAATTTGCAAACCATAGATTTTATGTTAACCCATAAGGGGGATCATGATGTTAAAATTGAAAAATGACACCTGGACACGGGAATCGAACCCGGGACTTTTGGCTTAGTACGCCAATGCTCTAACCACTGATATATCCAAGAATCGTCCCGTGCCCAAGGTCAGGGTAGCCGACGATTTCCGCACGTCCATCATAGACTCTGCCTTAAAATATAAGTGAAGAATGACCCTGGGCACGGGACGAATCCTGGATAGCTCAGTGGTAAGAGCATTGACGTGCTAAGCCAAAGGTCCCGGGTTCGATTCCCGTGCCCAGGTTTCATTTATCCATTTTCATAATATGATATCTAGATGGAGTAATCTTCACTAAAAATCATAAATAATAGCTTTGTATATCTGATTATTTGATTATTTGATCAGGATTTTAAGTTTTTTTATCATTACTTTTGTTATAAACTAATTTTTAAAAACAAAACTTTATAAGATCATGCATAATCGTTTCCTAAGATATCGCAGCGACAAATGTTTTACTCTGCGAAATATGTTCATAAGAAAAGTCGAGTTCAGATTATATAAAATATATTGTTTTTTCTTACTAATTGTGAATATGTTTGTTTAATAAAACATATGTGAATGAAGAATGTTAGGTGACATTATCATGTTAGCTTACATAACATTTTAATAATTCAATACAAACTTTAAAACATATATGAAGGGTTTTTCTTTCTCATAACGTTAAGAATGTAATAGTTTTGACACAAAATTGAAACCATGGCGCCCCCCTCCCCCCTATACCGCACCGCGTCTTACTTCTGGTTTAGATTATACACTCGCAATTATGTTAACCTACAAAAGTATTTTGTATATGGGTTAATGTTATCCACATTATTTATTTACTAAACCTTATTAGATGAACTCTTCCGCTACCTTGCCCTATTATACCAACCTCCAGCTCTCCTGGTGCTGATATTGACTTATGAGACGGCGCCCCAAGCGACGTTTGACGGTACTAACGTGAACCACCTGTCAACACCGCCAGTTGATTCCAGACGCGGGAATAGCTAGTAGTTGGAAATGATGTGCTCCATAGAATATTGCGAAGCGTCCCTTGTGATTCAAATTCTCGGGAAATCTTAGTTGATGGGCTTCACAATTCATTGACATTATGGTGTTAGAAGTTCTAGTTAGTATATCAAGATTTGCAGGTAAGTAAAGTGCTTTTATTAGGGTGGGTTTAAATTGGAACAAACTTGTTTTATGTCCATATTAAAACATGTATACATTAATAATAATAATAATATTTGTAAGTATCTATGTGTAAGCGAATTTACAAACACTTATATATATATATACAAATGTTTATAAAAAAAAGCAGACTATTAGAATCCGAAATGAGAAAACTTAATTGTAATTAAACCCCTTATTTAATGAACAAATTATTGTGATGTTAATCTTTATGGGTTATTTTCAAGTTTATTTGTTTTCAAACAATACCCAACAGTTAAGTAAATGTGTTTTGGAAGACATTTTAAATCTTTTGGCAATTATGACATTTAAAATATAGCGAAGGTGTGATGTATAGGAAATCTACCCACACCTGCATGAATATATATTGGGAAAGCAATTAGGAAAAACCATCTTAAGTACGCCCGGCTAAGATTAGAAGCCTGGCCTCCCCGAAACGGAAAACCCCCTACTAGATGAGACTGATATTTAGTCCACGTGCCGCTCGTTATGGTAAGTTAATTTAGTTATTTTTATTAAAATTAGTTTAGTATCATCAATAAAGTGTATACAGTAGCCCCATGTCTTCTTTGGTGCTGAGTGACAGCTCACAGCCGACGGCCTTGAAAAGTTACCAGACCAAATTATGCATCCCTACGCCGAACTATATGATATGCAAAAACATGTGTTTAGCAGCTGCCACTTTTGACAGTCAAAATTTAAGTTTATACCTATATGTTGACTGTCAGAAGTCAGCTGTGAACTGCCAGTCAGCACCAAAGAAGCCACGGGGCTACTGTAGTTTAGTAAATACACTGACGATCATAATGAGGTATTTCAATTGTAACATAATATAGTTTAGATTTTATTTTCTTGCTATGTTAATAACTTAGCCAAAAATATAGATTTGCCCCCATCCATCGGAAATGATTTTAATATAAAACCAATACCCCCTTTCAATTAGCTCAGTAATTATCCGTTATCAGAACTTGTTATCAGAGATGTGTAGTCGGAAGATGAGTGTTTGACACTAACCAAACATTGATTACTTCTAGTAAAAAAAAAGTCGTTGGTTGTGTTGATTTAGGGTTCGTGGGGACATAATTACCTCGTTTTAAGTGTTTTAACATGTTTAAAAACCTTTAATGGTGTAAGTTAAACACTCTAGAAAATTTATATTTTCAAATAAACATATCGTACACTTAAAATATAATTTACATGGAATAATAAATATAGAGTTTAACGTTTTAAAAAATATTTTAAGTCAGAAATATAAAATATATATTACGAAGGAAATGTGTAGCTTTTAGGAAAGATTTTAAACGGCAACATAAGAGGAATTTAATTTTTTTTCAAATGGTTTTGTTAATATTTTGAAAAAAATTGTTATACATAAGTTACTCGTTTAAAACTCTTTTCTTAATGTATTCCTGCTTAGTTGGGTTAGGTGTAAGAAAAGGCGCTGGCCTTAACTTCACCCAAATAAAGATATTATTATTAATACTAAACGGTCATTCTAATCAGGTTTATTGGTGACCGGAATGTTAAGGTTCAAATCCTAACTGGGTGAACTGATGTTTTACAAACACACACATTTTTGTTGTGTCCTAAATTAAAAAGCGTTTCATATTTTCAATCAGTACAAAAATTAAAATATATATATATATATATATATATATAATGGAATTTGCTCCTTACTACTCTTAAAATATTCCATTTATAGCTTAATTTAACTAAAGAGCTTCTGTAATGTCTATTTTTGTATTACACTATATTGTATCTCTAATGCCCTGGTATGATAGACAAGATCATTTAGTATAAATGTGTCATGAGAGATGAAACAATTTGATTTCACCTTTTTGAAACAAATAATAACTTATAGATTGGGTAAAAAAAGTGTTACCTAATACTTATACCAATTTATACAACTTATATTTTATGATATAAGTTAATTGGCATATATGATCATATTTGTATTTTGCGCTAGCTTATTTGATTCTAAATATTAAGAGTTTATTTTTGGTTAAAATATATTTAAAAACCTATTCAAAATCAAGTGAGTCTGACACCTTAGCTCAGTTAGAAGTTTTTCTGTCTACTAATATAAGGGTCCTGAGTTATATTCCCGGAATGACATGAAAATGTATCTTTGGTGAAATGTGGGTTTCCCCCTTCCTTGTGATAAATTAACAGACGGGGGTTGGGTGCTTTGTCAGTCCTAGATTTAAGTTAGTTTATGAATCATGCGCTCATATAATTAGTTGGTTCAGAAAGTTCACGTTAAATACCTCAAATAGATGGGGGAAAGTAGACAGGGGTTTGTGAATTATAATGCCTTCTTTCTCCCTTGATCGATCCTTTTTATATCGAGCGCGTACTATATCCCTGAACAACGCAACCAGTTCAACTTGGAGTCGTGCTAGATGAAAAATAATAAACCCATGACTACTACAGCTATGAAAAACCACTCTGATTAATACAAATTACTGATGTAGCAGTATTCCGATCATGACCATGTGGTTTAAATATAATTAGACAAATATGTTACAAGCATGCGCAATCTAGTTAAATGTTATTTCTTAGTTATGACGTCCCTTAAAAAAGTAGAGGGGACTATTTGTTTTTTTTATTTTCACTTCGTTGAAGTTGTTTGTGAAACTAAATATGTTACAATATCAAAACCAATCGCCAGTTTTATTTATTTGTTCCAGTGTGTCTTAAAACACATCCGAAATATGCGAATGTTAATCACACTAAAGTAGTAGGGATGAATAAATTACTATTTTAGGGAACATTTACCCACATTTTGTTTAAAGGGAATTGGTAATTTATCCAGGAAAAAATACAATTAATACATCCAGCTAAGATTTGAACCAAACTAGACAAGTTTGTCCCCTTATTGTCCACCGATGCAATTAGCTTTTATATTTAATGTCTGACACCTTAGCTCAGTCGGTAACATGTCTCTCTACTCAGTTAAGAGTCCCTGGTTAGATTCCGGGAAGAGCTGAAAAATGTATTATTGGTGAAATGTGAGTTTCCCCTTTCACAGTGATGAATTAACAGCTGGGGACTGGATGTTGTCAGTTCTAGATTTTAAGTTTATATGTTCTGTGCTGATATAATTGATCACTTCATAAAGTGCACGTTAAAAAAGTCAAACAAATTTAAAAAAATTATATTTTCAATGTTTTTCTTTCACAACTATAGTAAAATAGTTAAACATATTGAAATTATATTTTACTACAAGTCATGTTCATTTATTGATATAGCTGTTACGTGTACATAATTTTTTAATTCTATCTTTTCAAAAGTGAAAAGTTTTTCTTTTAGTTGTGTTATATACTATCTTCTTTGTGTGTGTTTATGTCATCTTAACGATTAAAAAAAACACTATAAAGATACTAGATAGAACTCGTTTGTTTTAACAATAACAATTTCGTCTCAACCTTTCCCCCGAACTAAACTCCAATTTAATACTATCGATCCTATACGTATTTTCCTCCATGCAAGTGTTTTCATTGCGTTATTGTCCTCTAACTAATCTGCATAGTGTGTTCTTAAAGAAGTCAACAGAAGAAGAGGGAGAAAATATAATAATAAAAGGCAAGCTCACAATAAAATAAATGTGTTGGTGATCTCAAAGCTAGCCTGGGATCGGACTCGAGCCAAGGTCCGTTTTATTGTAACTTTTGTTGTAAAACATTTTATTGGTCAAGAAAAAAAAAGTTTTATCACTGTATCTTATTACCTGTTCAGATCATACGGATACGAGTGTATGATAAATACTCTCATGGGGTAGGGATGACCTGGTGACCTGGTGGTCTAGGGGTAAGGTATCGGACTTCTGTGCTGGGGTCCGGGGTTTTCAATCCTCGGTCCCGGCACAGATTTATCTGGTTGCCAAACCCTTCCTTCACCTCTGACAAGACGTGTATTAATCACATCTTGTGAATGTGGGGAATGCCAGGCCTCCACCGTGGTCCGGATTCCACGTTAAACTGTAGGTCCTCCATTTCATCTCACAATCACCCTACCATTACACATTAGCGTAAGTGCGTATAACCCGAATGGGTAGTAAGACGCGGTGCTAATAATAATAATAATAATAATAATTACCATCTAGCCTTATAGAGGACTTACCAAAATGTGCGTTTGGATTTGTAACCACAAACAACGGATTTACATAATAGGCATCAGTTTAGAAAGTGATAATTAAAAAAAAAAAAAATTCCACGCGATTGTTTATGAGTTGGACTGTATGTGGTACAGTCCAATTTTAATTTATTATATATTATATATTGACAGCGAACCGGCCCAGTAGTGTAGTGGTCAGTGAATCTGCCTACGAGCCTAGGAATCTTTGGTTCGATTACCGGCTGGTAGTATGGGTATTTTCCCAAAGGGGGGACTACCCAAACGGTCACAAGGGTTTGGTTTAAGTGTTTCTACTGGTTCAACACCCTCACCATCACCTCATCGCATCGGGACATGGAAAGAGCCTCCACGGAATGGATGTACAAATAGTAGACCTACATTTGAGCGTCCCTTGGGCAACGGTACATTAGTACCGGTTAATCTTTCCACTACTTGTCTACAAATGTTGTAGCCCAGATGCGGAATATTATTATTATTATCTGACAGTTAATCTCATACATTCATACGTCAATTCATGTGATCTTCAGCTGTCACTTTTGATATACATTATCAATACTTACAAAATATCACCAAAATATAGAAAAAATGTATCATTATTAACTGGAAAAAATATGATTGTATCTTATAAAAAGTTTTTCATACATAAATTTAACTATATATACACTTTAATATTCATTTGTTTTTTCCCCCAAATTTTAATACCCGTCCTGAGTAACCAATTATAATAAAACTAATTGGTTGGGTAAGAGGATATGTACTATAATTTTGTCTGGAGGTAGAGTGGAACATCATTTGGGGAAAATTGCCCTCTGTACATCTGACCGGGATTCGAACTCTGAACTCTCCATCCATAAGTAAACCAGACCAGAAGAGGTTGATGCCTTAACCCACTTATCCACCTATGGGGGTATTTCTAATATAAATATATGCAGGCCTTTACAAAATTAAATAATTTATTGTGTGTGGTTTTTTTTATTACAACTGCGGTCTTACAGTGACTAATACGATTACAAAAATTGTTTGGAATTTAGAGTTTGAGTCCTAATATTTTTTAACGATAGTATTATTATGTCAATATTTATCATTGTATGAACGTGTTTAATTTTTAAAAAAAAGTGTTCAGTTTATTTAATTTACTAAATAGAAAAATTAGTTTTGCAATCTATTATAAGACACTTTAATTTGTAGTAGCAATAACGATAAAAAATATAATAAAACAATTTTAGAAATTGTAATAGCTAGGAATTATTTTACCAACAAAACATTCAGAGGAATTAAAACAAACACGTCAGACATTATTTTTGTATTTCATTACTTTTTACGTCGGATATTTTTTTGTTCAAGATTATATCCCCACGAAAAGTAGTTATGCCACTCGTTTTCTGTGCTCGACAATATAATACCAGTAACAAAGAATAAAAAACTCTTGAGTAAGATTGCAAATAAAAGAAATACGATAAAGGGAAGGACAAAAGAAATCTCAGATAACGAGCCAGAAATGCGTACAGAGTTCCACAGTTACTTGTGAATCAGCCGTGTACGTAGTGAATGTTAGAGGTAAAAAAAATGCCTAAAATAAATATTTAAATTATTTTTATTTTGGGTCAGAATAACCTTTTTGGCATTCTTTATCACACAAGGTATATATATAGCCACAACACAATTTTCATAGAAAGAGCCTTTTAGAAACTACAAACTTAATTATTTGTGGTCAACATTGATAGTATTTTACTATTTTATTAGTTTTAATCTATGGGTATCGGAAATATGTATCAAAAGGGAAAGGCATAAACAATACTCAGAAACAAATGTATTCTCTCATTGGTGAGCCCACGGATTAAACATCATGTTCACCCAGTCTGGTTTGCCCATGACAGGGGCAGCTGGGTATCGAATCCTGGATGAGTTTACTATCCATAGGTTTAATTAAATTGTTTCTCACGCTTCATAAACACAAATGCAGGTTAATTTTTCTAAAATCCACCTTCCCTATCACCAGGTTTTGGAAGTTGATGCCTATAAAAATAAAACAAAAATGTGCCTAAAGTGAGGTATTAATACTATTAAATTTTAAAAAAAATCCCATATAAACAAAAACTATCCACTTTAAAACACTGTTTTTATATCCTCAAAAATATAAAAGATGCTCTTAAAAATCTAATAATATATTTAAAATCTAATTATTATTCTTGTCCATCTATGGTAATGGCTGGGGAATCTGCAAAGGAATAAATAAATAATTGTGTGACCGATATACCCATTAAAAATTAATCTAATAGATATAACCTTTATGGACATTAGAGAGAAAGATTTTTTTTTAATTTACCTTATTTTGCACTGCAATACATAACGAAGTTCATCTTCAGATTTCCAGGTGTGAATGATCTGCGATTATCGTCCAAGAGAATTTTGTACTTGAAGAAGCCGCGCTTTACATCCATACATTTAATTTAAGCATAATTGATGTATAGAACTTGGTGATATGTCCTCTTAAATGTCTTCTGAAGAGTTACTTTTACCATCAGAGAACATTAGTTCATGCTCATTGTTTCATGTCTGGCCGTGCCAATAATTACACGAGAAAATGAATGCTCCAAGTAAATGTAAATAATTATTTTTTGCATTAAAAAATTACTCGTTGTGTGTTACGATTTTTATGTAGTGATTCTAAAATGATAGAAAATTCACTACAAGAGTAAAAACCAGAAAAATTCCCCAAAATTGCATAAACTGTAAAATCATTCATATATTTACACACACACAAAGAGGACAATAAAACCAATGTTTTCAATATGTGTTTGCATACAAGTTACTTTTGAGATAGACTTCGCGGGGGAAAAAATGTAATGCCAACTTCCGGGCCCTGGTTATCACTACCAAAAGCTTGGCTAGCCTGGACGGGTGGTAAGAAACAGTGCGAAAAATTACCAACTAATAACAGTCGTCTTAAATAGCTAGTCTTATGTTTCTAGGGGATATTTAGTATTTATCTTCTGGATAGAAACAATTTGTACGCGCTTTGTTTGATTTCTGTACAAGGTTTCAGCTCTAGTTTTTACTTCAAAAGCCTAGTGGTGGTTGAAACTCAATTATTTGAAATTCATCCATCTCTTGTCCATCAATTATTGCTGATGAATAAGCGATGTTAGGAGGATTATTAATTTGCCAACACTTATTTCGGTAACATAATACTCCTTACCAATCAGTATCGCCATATTTCTTCCTAATGACAGCTTTTTATTCGACTGGTGTAGTGTTTTTCTTGTACATTACCATTTTTAAATTTTCAAAAATCCATTAGGTATTTTTTAATATCGTCTAATTTTGATTTCATCTAAGACACACATTATATTGATAATTATGGTGTAAGTATTTTAACACAAACAACTTTAATGTAAGCCTATCGCCAGAAACAAAGCTAAGCTTTTTGTCTAGGCAATGAGGAAACTTGGAAATCCCCCTCGCCCCTTATACCCCGTGTTTCTGTCCATACTTGAATAAGCCGTGATTTGAAGTGGTTATTCAATAATTGACACACACTTTCAGCTTGCATTTATATTTTCTGTTGGAAAACACAAAAATCTAAGGGAATAAACCTCAATTATTATGCTAACGAACAAATATATTTGGTGTTTGGCCATGTTTAAAATTTTGCTTGTAGCTGGAATGGTTTGGACATAATATGCTATATAGAAATCATTATTAAAAATAAAAGAATCTGTGGGCATGCGAACTAAATGTCAACATGCTCTGGTCTTGTTTCGCTGGTGACGAAGTCTGGTCCGAACCACCAACTGGATGTGCTCAAAATGAGCTCAGAAGAGAGAAATAGAGTGTGTGTGGAAAAGTTGTGACACTATGAGACCAAATTTATTCAACCATCAAACAAAGTATGTTTGTTTCTAATTCTTGATTTGTATTTTGGTATATTCTCAAAGGTTTTAACCATTAAAAAGCCTCGCATTTTCAAAGTTTTCATTTTTTCAAAGATATAAATGTGTCACAAATCGACACTATCAGCTAGGACGACTGGTAAATCGTATATGTCAACGGCAATGTGTGTAATCCAGGCATTCTATATAATTCCTAAATGGTTTTTGGCAAAGTATGAGATAAATTAGTTTTGCTGTTGTATTTCATACTTTTCGTAGGAAATTTAGCCCTATAGAATAACCAATCATTATATGTTACCGAGAACAATAGCTAGCCTAACCTTATCCTACCACCATATTAAAAAATAACCTAACCTATTCAAATTAAACCCTAGGAATTAGGTGAACCTGCAAGAAAACGGTGCATAAAACTGGATAAAAGATTTGAGAACATATCCCGGAACTTTAAAAAAACAAAGGACTTGAAAATAATTATGAAGTAAAACAGCAAAACTCGTTTATTTCATAATTTGTCAAAACCACTCTGACATTATATATAAAGTTTAGGCATTTTATAGAACGACTGGATTTCACACATTGCCGGTGAAATATACACACGCTAAAATGAGGAATGTGTCATGTCAGTCTATTGGAGGAAGTGTGAAGGTAGAATTGTTTGTTTATTTTACAATACCTCGTCCTACTACACGCCCGGGTGTATATGCATAGTTACACTAACGAAATAGGGATGAAGACGGTAGAAAGTATATGATAGGAACCCACATTTTTTATACAGTTAGGGGTAAAACCTTTAGGAAAAGTAATATTTGGGCTAATATTGCGGTTCAACAAACATAAATCTCCCCCATTACCTGAAAACCAGACGATACGAGAATGAGGCCTTTGTCCGCGCGCCCACTTATACCTATCTCATTTCCAGTATGTTGTTAAATTCATAACATACATATCCTTTATTGATTCTACGTGTGTTCAGGTTCTATATGGACTGTTAAATTTTTCAAAAGTGGGTAATTATATACAATTTCTTAGGGTTTAAACGGGGCATATTAAAGTGGTGCTAACATTTTCATGATAAACGCCACAGAAATAAAAATACATCTTTAATATTACTCTATATTAAATAAGATCATATCATCATCATCATACAGTGTTACCAGCTTTGAGATGGGTCAGTTTAGTAAAATACCTCCATCTTCTTCTATCCTTCCACCATTCTTCATCCTTTAATTGCTTCCATTCTTCTCCTCTCACTTGCACACCTTCTGTTATCTGCTCCTTCTACCTTTTCTTAGCCTTCCTTGTGGTCTTTTTCTTACATCCTTCATTTCCATAATTTTCTTTGCCATCCTTTCTTATTCCATAAGCTCATGTAAATGACTTAGACTTCATTATAATTATAAGACAAATGTTTAGTATTGTCTACTAAATTAAGCACTCATATTCATCTGTGATACATTATATATAATACAGTTTTTGAGGAATATGCTACTAACTCTCACAAGGATAAAGATAATTAGGAGTAAAGTTCTGGCAAGAGTTGGGGTGCAGGAATTTCTTGAGATAGTAGAGCTAGCAATGCTGAGATGGTATGTCATGTAATGAGAATGGAAATTAAATGAATCCCAAGTAGAATGTTTTAGATGATGTATATAAAGAAAATACCGCAAGAGAGATCAATAAAGAGATAGGAGGAGCAAGTGTGTGAGTGAGAGAAGAATGGAAACAAATAAAGGAGAAAAAATTGTTGAAGAAAAGAGCAAGATGGAAACATTTTACTAAAATGACTGTCACTGCTACTGTTGATGATGAATGTATAGTTTTTATACCATCACGTCTTATTACCTGTTCGAGTTACTTATGTACTAATTAATATAATGGAACTAGGTATGAGGCAAACTATATTTATAGTATGTGTAGCCGCATTTGCGTGCATGGAGAGTGTAAAGGTATTTTTGGAAAACCACCAACAGTGCAGCTGACCGAGATTCGAACCTTGATCTCCCGTCCTCAACAATCTGGTTTATCGAACGAGTAGCGCGTTAGACCATGTGGTCACCGAAGCGTGTAATGTATAGTATTAATTTATAAACAGTTTTTGACATAATTATATTAAAAGTGGAAATTAACATGGAGTTACGTATACAGCCGTATATTTGGATAGATATTTAAACTATATTTAATTCAATTTAACGATAATAATAATAGTTTTACTGAGAAACGTTGTGACGGAATTTGCCACTCTACCTTGTATTTCCCTATGTTTTCTACTTTTACTTACAATTTCCAGTTTATTTTCGCATGAAATTAAGCACTTTGAAGTTAGGCAACACGCTGGTTGCCAGCCTGACTAATAATACTATTTACATCTATTAAATTAAATAAAAGGATGGAAGGAACAACGTAAAACATCGTTTTAAATAATTTAAATAAGGAATTTTGATTTAAGGAAGAACACTTACCTTTTATTAAACATATTAATTATCCTTCTAAGAAGTTGGTTTAACTCTTATTGTAGTTATCTTCAACGTCGAACCATTATTTTTTTAACGCATGCACCGTTCTATCAAACAAGTGAGTAGCGGATCTGATCGTAAAAGAAGAAACAAAGCTCGATGTAAATAACTCAAAACGAGCGCGCTTTTCAATTTTGACAGATAGAAATAAACATCTAATTCTTTTGTGAAAACATTGTTCACCTTCATTGGGCTATATTTCAATATTTATATTAAACCTGCATTTTATTTGATTTTTATCCCTAGTCCATAGCAAACATTTTATCTTTTGTTTTTTTTATATATTTGTTTTCTCTTTGGACTTGGAAGTATGAATAGAACATTTTTAAATTTGATTTTTGGAAGATTTTTGATAGGAGACGAGGTCTTCTTCGGGGTTGGTTTAACATGGAGCCAAATCTGTGGAGCTTCTAATTAAAATTATTTTAAAGTGAACTAAAGGTTGTGAATTAAAGTACAAGTGGTAAAATGGAAAGCTAAGTGTGTGTACAAGAACTAGATTGTTTATTTTTGTTTCAAATTGCGTAAGAATTCGAATTACTAAAGTGTAACAAATCTCTGAAGTTGGTGTCAATATGGACTAATTCAAGGGTGAGGCCAAGCCAAATCTTCAACTATAAATTATTATTTTTTTCTCTTATAAAAATCAGATTTCATTTACTTTCAGAAAGACAGACTAATGCAGAGAATTAATTAACATTTCATTTTTATGTCTAATTATAATTTTTTTTGCTATATATTCTTTTTATGTTTCAACAATACTGTTCTATACTTTGTTAAATTAGAATTAGAATTACCCGTAATTCCATAGGTAGGCTTGGGATGTGGTAAAAGGGAAAACAATAATACATCCACAAAAGTGCCAACAATTGTTATTTTATACATTTATTTTTTTATTGTAGTCTAAATTACATTTTGTTCCAACAATCAGTTTTATCTAAATTGCTCATGTTTTAGTTTTAAGTTTACCCAGTGGTCTCGAGTATTGAGAGTCATAGTGCCACTGATTGAATTAGCTGAGGAAATTTTTTTTTCTTTTAATTATTATTTTTCTCCTAGATACTAGGGGTGGCGCCCAACAAAAACACAATCTTTATACATCTTGATGTTAACTATTGTTGTTACAGCATAAGATGTCAGAAGACACTTGATACTAGACAAAGTAAATTATATATAAAAATATATAGATACTACATATTTCTCTCACACGGCAATTTTTTTTTTCATTACAACGTAATTTTCTATACGACGTGAATGTGGATAGTTCCCTCGCGTATAAAATAGGTCCTCGTATGTTTGTTATTATCGTTGTTGTCCAGTGTTCCCGACAGCTGTTGCGGAACGGAACAGACAAGTCTAAACTTGGAGTCTGAACCCACGGAAGCTCAATTTAAACTTTCCGACAGATGCCGCGCGGGATGGCTGCTGGGAACGACATGGCATTGTGTCGAAAAACCGTCTACTAGCATTGCGTTTGAAAACAAATAGAAGTTTCCACATGTGCCTTTACCCGCTGCGGTGGCCGCAGGGTCTAACGTGCTACCCTCGAAATATACTAGACTGCCGATGACGGGGGGAGAGAGGTTTGAATCTCGGTTGTGTTTACTGATGGGGTTTTTCCCAAAATGGTTTTCCACTCTCTCTCTCTCTCTCAACGAAATTTCACTCTTTCTCTCTCTCCCTATATACGAAATTTCACTCTCTCTCTACGAAATTTCACTCTCTCTCTCTACGAAATTTCACTCTCTCTCTCTACGAAATTTCACTTTCTCTCTCTCTACGAAATTTCACTCTTTCTCTCTCTCTACGAAATTTAACTCACTCACTCTCTCTACGAAATTTAACTCACTCTCTCTCTCTCTTTAAGAAATTTCACTCACTCTATATATACGAAATTTCACTCTCTCTACGAAATTTCACTCTTTCTCTCTCTCTACAAAATTTTACTATTTTTATCTCTCTTTACGATATATCACTCTTTCTCTCTCTACGAAATTTCAATCTCTCTCTCTCTACGAAATTTCACTCTTTCTATCTCTCTACGAAATTTTACTATTTTTATCTCTCTTTACGAAATTTCACTCTCTCTCTCTCTCTCTACGAAATTTTACTATTTTTATCTCTCTTTACGATATATCACTCTTTCTCTCTCTACGAAATTTCACTCTCTCTCTCTCTCTACGAAATTTCACTCTTTCTCTCTCTCTACGAAATTTCACTATTTTTCTCTCTCTTTACGAAATATCACTCTTTCTCTATGTAAATAAGGCTCCTCTGACCTCCATATCGCCCATAAAATGGTAGGATTTTTGAAGATAATAAACTTTTATAAAATACAATATTTTATTTTGCTTTCAGCAGTAATAACATTTTACTATGTTATCAGTGCAATTTTATAGGTATTGATAATATAAATTAAAAGTGAAGCCTACATATCACATGACTTGAAGTACGAATACGTGTAAGTAAATCTAATAATTTTTCTGGCTGTCAAATAATAATAATAATATAATAATAATAATGGCTTGTCTGGGCTACATCATTTGTAGCCCAGTTAGTGGAGAGATTAGCGAGTACTAATGTACCGTTGTTCAGGGGACGTCCGAACGTTGTTTACTTATCTAACAAGCTTTTACTTGGAGGATCTTTCCATGTCCTGGTGTGTGAATATGACAGGATGAAGTCAACGAAGAGCTTAAACCTAACTTAGGCCTAATTAACCAAGCCACGGTGACCATGGGAATTATTCCTCTTTCGAAGGTAAAAAGAACCCCCGTTATCAGCCGGGAATTGAACCCGGGATCTTTAGATCAGCAGACAGGGGTTATGACCACAATACCAGGGGTTCGGTTGGTTGTCAGATAAGGTTCTTCCTACGTAAATTATGCTGTAGGCAGGCTATACTGTCTTGAAGTTCATTTCTACATGATCGCCGGTGCGTGTAGTCTTTTTATTCTTTTTAATCGCCTTCCCGAGGAAAAGGCTTATTAGCTTGACAATATTTGAAAATAGAATTTGACGTTCCAAATATCAGCCTGACAAAACTCTTTGGTTCGGTGTCTCTTAGCTCCCTGAAGGAAGATTACTTCTAAATTCTCTCCGCGCGGCTGAATGTCGAGGCTTTATAGCGCACCGTCCCTCTGAATACAAACGAAGAGAATCCCTCCTTACCTTCCACAGACGCGGTATTATTTTGCTGGCTCGGTAAATACCAGTCTCTTTTCTATACCCATGCCTCGGAGGACTCGATGGGAGCTCACGAAGCTGAATTAGAATATTCGGCACGTGATACGAGGAACAGAACATTTATAGGTATACTTTGAATGTCTAGAAAAAATAACTTCCTGGCTTGCTGGAGAACTTACTCTATGGAATTAAAAACTCTAAATTCCATTGCCGTCCTTACAAATTAGATTATCTATCCCTATCTTGAGCTAGCTCTATAAAGTCTACCTTATTACTACTTATACCTATCTTGAGCTAGCTCTATAAAGTCTACCTTATTACAACTCATCCCTATCATGAGCTAGCTCTATAAATTCCACCTCATTATACGCTATCTCTATCTTGAACTAGTTCTAGCCAGTCCACCTCATTACACCTTATCCCTATCTTGATCTAGTTCTATCCAGTCCACCTCATTACACCCTATCCCTATCTATAACTAGTTATATCCAGTCCACCTTATTACACCCTATCCATATCTTGAGCTAGTTCTATCCAGTCAACCTCATTACACACTCTCTCTTTCAGGTCAATTCTAATGTTATCCTCCCATCTACGTCTAGGTCCTCCCATTGGGTTTATCACTCATTACCCTGAACACGGTTCTAGAGTCTTCCATTCACGTTTCCCATCCTACCCACTGTAATCTGCGAGGTTTTACTATCCCAACAATGTTTTATTATGAGTAGAGACTATGAAACCCATCATTATATGACCTCCACTCCCCAGTATCTTGATCCCTTTATGGACCAAATCTCTCCTTAAGCCCCTTGTTTTCGAAAACCATAAATTTGTTTCCGTCATATAAGCTAAGAGAGAATATTTCATAACCAAAGAGAGCAACCGGTAAAACCAAAGTTTCGTATATTTTGTGTTTCACATTCTTTGAAAGCAGGCGATATGTAAACAACTTACTGACCCAGTAGTAAAATGCATTTCCCAACTGTATTATTTTATTAATTTTCGGTTGCGTATAACCCGAACGGGTAGTAAGACGCGGTACTAATAATAATAATAATAATAATTAATTTTCGTTGTAGTAACTTTGTTGATAGTTAACATTATTTATATATATTTGAGCTCATTAACCACTTCAAATTACATGTTTCTAAATTATCGTCCCGACCTATGTTCTCTTTGTGATCATATTTTTAATCTTTTCAGCTTTTACTTCTAAACATATTTCTTTACTAGCTTCTTATAAAATGTCTGTTTGTCTTGCAATACATTCCTTGCTATAGCCCGATAAAGCTAGATCGTCTGCATTTCCTAATAACTGCATTGTATCGTTAAATATCAACCCTTCCCTAACTAATATCTATCGTTACTCTAATAGTATACTCTAAGGCTGGATTAAAAGGTATTTGGAAAGCTACATCTCATTGTTTCAATCCATTACGTATTTATAAACTATATAATAAGTGACATCCATTCCTTTATAAAAAAATTAACCTCTCTAGTATTAACGTTGTGTAAGAATTATTTATTCTCTTCTAAACTGAGTTGAATAATAATCTTGTAGCTAAAAGTTGAACGCTATTGTGAATATAAATGCTTCTGTGTTCTTCATTATGTGTCATGTGGTGTTTATGGTTTTGGATTGAAATTTTATTTTTAATTGTAAAACAAATAGGAAAATATATAAATTTTAAATCATATTGACCAGTCATTTAGTTAAAACCTCAATCATATTAAAAATAAGAATTTTAAGAATTTTACTATACTTCTTTGAATAAGTAGCTTTCTCAACTTTTCAAGACCAGTATGCGTACTAGTCCTACCTTCTTATAAGATAGTGTGCATATAAGTTGAAATTAATCCTGTTAAACGGCATCGCTGGGTCAGTACTGCGTTTTCTTACTGGATCAGAGTTTCCGGGCTCGATTTTCTGCATTGCCGAAAATTCATCCTATGTGAATATCAACTGGACAACTAGATATTTGTAAATGTTTTGTTATTAGATTACTTTATTTGTCTTGTACTAATTAACATAATCAGCGGGTTCACTAATTGTATATTAAATACCCTTAGTAAAAAAACCGAAGTTCTTAAACTATATTATCGAAAGATTCAATTCTCTTGGTAATAAAATACACTTGATATTTATTTTTATTAAACATGGTTTAGTCCCAATGTTTAAGTGAGTGGTGATTAAATATGACTAATTAAAGGGGTCTAAATGAAGGTCAAGTTTCATTTTCGGACTTAGTACACCTCAAATGCGGCGAGATACTAAATACAAAATGACCCCCAAATTCGAATGGAATGAGCCAGTTTCGTATATGTAACTGGCTCATTCCATTCTGGTTTAGGTAAGGGTTACCTTGTATTTAGTATAGCACCGGAATTAAGGAGTATCAAGTCTGATTGTGAAACTGACCCAAAGAAAGAAACATTTAAGGGTATGTACCAGAATTCTTGCGTAGGGGGATACATCACAATAATAAAAAAAAAACTTTCTCTTGGTTGTAATTAATTTAACTCTCGGCTCCTGGATCGATGTTGGAATTGAATATTATGGTTTTCATCCTCTTAAATTTATATGTGTGTAGATCACGAACAAATCTTTAAGATTGGACGATATTGCCATCGGAACTAGTTGAAATATTTCACCCTTCTCGAAGTGGTCTAGTTCGAAGGGAACTACAATGTGATGCAACAGTTAACAATATCGATTATTCAGCGAATCTTGATAACAGAACAAGGGACAAAAGAAAAATAGCAACTAAATCTGAGATTTTCCCATGAGCTACGGTATTATTTCGGGATTGTTTGAGTTAGAAGGCAATTTATTGTTGATGCATCCCTTAGTCAACAAAGTCAACCACATGCAAAAATCATGTTTGCCCCTAAATATACATAGTTAAATCACTATTCACTGGAATTGGTGTAGTTCACGACATGCTGAACGATTCAACTACAAGCAGTAGGTCGTGAACCACTGAACTACAAACTGTAAGCCACTAACTGAAAGCTTAAACTACAATATTTTGTCCACGAACTATTGAACTACAAGATGTAGGTCATGATTCATGAATGATTGACTTAGTCTGTAGTTCAGGAATTACTTTTTTTTTAGTATCGCGTCCAACTACCTGTTCGGTTTATACGCTTATCTATTAATTGCACTACTGGTTTTTGGAATGGAGAGGTTAGCTTGATAGGAAGTGTAATCGCATTTGCGTGGAGGGTAAGTGGAAAACAATTTTTGAAAAAACAACTACTTCAGTACACCCGACCTAGTTTCGAACACGTCATCGGCGGTCTAGTCTACTGCGAGAGTAACGCGTTAGACTACGCGGCGACCAAAGTGGTTTCGCGAACTACTGTTGTAGTTCACAAACTACTAAGCTAGTTTACTAGTTAAATTAATTTATCATTCTATTAGAGAACAGTTCTGCCCATCTCTAATTAAATCACGAGTAATTTAACAACCCCTTTTAAATTGCACTTTTATGTAAATAACTAATGATAAAAGTAGCTGTTTGTCCGTTTTGAACTTTTACCTGGCGACTCAACTGTAAAAATCCTTTACCCTCCCCGACACACTCATTAATCAATCCCATGGCACGCGTCTCTTCTTCTAAACTCCAAAGAGTTGTCCATGTGTTGCAATCGTATGGTGTAATCTTCGTAACTTCCTCTGAACAGTTTAATAAACCACAAAACTGAGTGCATGTTTGTCTTTTTCACTACACAGCATGGTGTTTATATGGTACAGGTATCTTATATCAACACACCTCCCACTACCCTCTTTTCTCCCTCACACTCTCTATCTCACTCTCTCTCTCACTATAACACACACGCACATACGTGCACACATATGCATATACACGCACACACGCGCTATTGTTAGCCTCCTCTCTCTTTTAAGGCACATTAATTAACACGCACACATCCTAAAAATATTACATCCCTTTGTATAAATTAAATAAAAATATTTGATATTATCGGTTACTGACCCCGTCTATGTTGTTTTTACCTAAATGAATAATATTAAAAAATATTTAATGATCTCTTAATACTGTTGACAAAAGAAAATATTCTGTTGTGAACAAAACTAAACACCTATTTAAACCTAATCTAATTCAGCTAAGTTTAAAAATTAAGTATTTAAGAATTTGTTAAAGATAATCTATTTTTTAGAGGAAAAGCTTATGGATATTGTAGGCAGCACAAATAAAGTAGTATGCTCCGATCAGGAAAGCTAGTGGGGATGGTATTATGTTCTAAGAAGGTAGGTCAAGGGGGAGGGTGGTATGCCCTATGCAGGTAGGTCAGTAGAGAGGGTGGTATGCCCTATGGATATAGGTCAGTGGAGATGGGGGGTTCCCTATGCAGGTAGGTCAGTAGAGAGGGTGGTATGCCCTATGAAGATAGGTCAGTGGAGATGGGGGTGTGCCCTATCTAGTTAGTTAAGTAGAGAGGATGGTATGCTCTATGCAGATAGGCCAGTGGAGAAGGGGGGTATTCCCTATGGATATAGGTCAGTGGAGATGGGGGTGCCCTATGCAGATAGGCCAGTGGAGAGGGTGGTATTCCCTATGGATATAGGTCAGTGGAGATGGGGGGTGCCCTATGCAGATAGGCCAGTGGAGAGAGTGGTATTCCCTATGGATATAGGTCAGTGGAGATGGGGGGTGCCCTATGCAGGTAGGTCAGTAGAGAGGGTGGTATGCCCTATGAAGAAGGTCAGTGGAGATGGGGGTGTGCCCTATCTAGTTAGTTAAGTAGAGAGGATGGTATGCTCTATGCAGATAGGCCAGTGGAGAATGGGGGGTGCCCTATGCAGGTAGGTCAGTGGAGAGAGTGGTATACTCTATGCTGATAGGTCAGTGGAGATGGGGGTGTGCGTAGTTAAGTAGAGAGGGTGGTGTGTCCTATGGATATAGGTAGGTAGAGATGGTGGTATGCTTTAAGCAGCTGGTCAGTGGGGAGGGTGGTATGCCCTATGCAGGTAGGCAAGTAGAGAGGGTGGTTTGCTCTAAGCAGGTAGCCAAGTAAAGAGGGTGGTATACCTTTAGCAGGTAGGTCAAGGGGAGGTTGGTTTGCTCTAAACAGGTAGCCAAATAAAAAGGGTGGTATGTTCTAAGCAGGTAGGTCAGTGGAGGGGTCGATAAACATTTATTGGGGTGATAATTTAGATATTACAGTGAACAAGATATAATTTTACAGAGTTAATGAGTGTAAATATTTTGGAACAATTTTAACTATCAATAACGATATTAGGCCGGAAATTAGGAAAATAATTCAGTCTAGAAATGCATGCTATTACTCGGTCAGTAAGTTGTTGATATCTCGTCTGCTTTCAAAGAACATAAAACTAATAATATACAAAACAAAAACAAAAACTTTACCTTTTTTTATAGGATCTAAGAGTGTTTTTTTTACCTTATATGACAAAAACAAATTTAGGGTTTTCGGAAACAAGGTGCTTAGGACTATATGTTGTCCTAAAAGGACTGAGTCTACTGGGGAGGTGTAAAAGTAGCAGTTGCACTTAGGCCTAATATTGTTTGAAGTATGAATCTGTTAAAGTAGATCTAATAACTTGGCAATTGTCCTTCCAAACGTGCCATTACAATACTTACCTACTCGACTTATTATGTACAGCATATCAATAGATTTTATATACTTTATCTGTTATTTCTGCCTTAATTATAACACTCTACTTCTTCAAACTAATGTTCATAAAATATTATTCCGCGCAATATAGAAAACGAAACTCTCGTAGTTAGTAGCTGCTATGTATATGTTACTCTCGTATTAGTAAAGAAAATCACGCAATATTGACCCTTCAGTGCGCAGTGCGTGTGTATATATATCCTCGTAATCTTGATAGATGCTACACGCTATGCACTTGTGTTGTGCTGGTAGCCTAACTAGTCAACATACCGCACGGAAAATTAAGTAAACTTAGCGTTAGTGCGCTTTAGTAAATCTCTAGGATTAATTCGTAAAATTACGACACAATTATTTTGGTAAATTGTCGATTTTTTTTTGTTTTAAAATAATTCTACGGTTTCTTCACATAATCTTTGTATATATTTTCAAATAATGTACCTGAATTATTGAAGTTCTGGAGATTACGTTTATCCTGAAAAGTGACTATCGTACCTTTCTTTATTTAACCATTACGGATATTATAAAATACACACAATGTAATTTGTAAAGGTTAAAGTTGATATTATTTTTCAATGTAAATGAGTTATTATAAATATGATTTATTTTCCTTTATATTTAAATATTTATGAATATAAGCTTTTCTTCTACCTTATTTTTATTTATTTATTTGAGGCATTTAACGTGCACTTTCTGAACAGACGGATTATATAATAACAGGCGAATTTAATAAGCGAGAGGGAAAGGGCCTACCAATTTTGATGGTAAAGGTATTTTCAGATACCTTCAAGGGTTCTTTTTAATGGCAAAATCGACATGGCAACTAAAGGCTTTACTTCCCCTCCAAAGGAAGTTTTGCTATGAATTTTTATCGCTCGAGAAAAATCCGTCAACCTCAGCTACGTTTGAACCCACTATCCTTGGATCTTGAGGAACACTTTACCCCTAGACTATTCGACCTTAATTAAAATTTTATCAATTTTATTTTTGTTTATTCAAGGTATTTTTTTAAAGAAATTATTTACTTAAAAAATTTTATGCGTAATTTGAACTTAAGTAAGTTCATTTGCTATCTTTTAAGACGTTGACTGTTTTGTGGGTTGTGGGACTATAGAACGATATAGGTTATAGGCTTGATTGTGAGTTTTGCGTCACGAGACTACCCCTAACCCAAGACCCACATGTTTATGGCTATGTGGACTAGGTTAGGCTCGATTAGAAATTTTAAAATGTTTTCTATGAGCATGAACCCCACAAAAAAAAGTATATCCACGCTTATAACGTTCACAATTCCTAATTAGCCTTTCAAATATATATGTAATCTTTTTTTTAGTAATACCATGATTGTTATTGGTATTTGTTAACACTGAACTAATATATTTTCCATATTTTATAAACCAATCTATTTTCTCATACCTTATATTAAAATATTAAAAATTGTGTTTGTATATAAAAATATAAGTAAAATAAAATGGTTAAACTACGACATTTAAGGGTAATTTTTGTACCATTAAGTTGGTACTATCATCGCCGCTCGTTTGGTATTGCTCGATTGAGGTCTTACATAATGGAGCTTATTTTTGTCATTAATATTGAATTTTAATTATTTATGTAACCAAATGTACGCTTCTAGCTACATTCAGATTGTTAAGATTAACTATAAGAAATTCAACAGGATTGTAAAAAAATTGTAGCTACAGTAGTAATTTGGAATCTAAAACTTCTATGAAAGTAATTTGAATTTTTTCTAAATATCTATGATAATTACATCTATAATTTGATTGTATTTTATGTTTTTACTTTCTAGTTTCAAGAGAAAGTATAAATTATTATTATTATTATTATTATTATCACCGCGTCATACTACCCGTTCGGGTTTTACGCACTTACGCTAATGTGTAATGGTAGGGTGATTGTGAGATGAAATGGAGGACCTACAGTCTAACGTGGAATCCGAGCCACGGTGGAGGCCTGGCATTCCCCACATTCACAAGATGTCTTGTCAGAGGTGAAGGAAGGGTTTGGTAATCAGATAAATCTTTGCCAGGACCGAGGATTGAACCCCGGCCGCCAGCACAGAAGTCTGACACCTTACCCCTAGACCGCTAGCTCACCCAGAAAGTATAGAAAATCGTGAATATTTTCTAACCCAAGATCATGATGAACCTTTACGTGTTATATGTATCTGAGCCAAAACAGTGGATTTTACCATTATGTCAGTTTCAATATATGTCTATCTGTCCCTCACTACAGATCTGAAATAGTTTTGATAGATTTTGTTCAAACTATATGTTATAGGGCAATACCTCGGGAAAGAATATAACCCGGACAAGTAAAAGACACGATGCTAAACAAAATCTTGGAATATATTTATTATTTTGAGCTTAGCCCTCAAATTAAAAATAGCTAACTGATGAATAATTTTTTTGCATTCCAAATATTTCATAAATGGCTCTAAAGATGTTTTTAAATGTATATTTGGTAAGTTCTAGGGGAAATTTGTTTAGAGTTAGTTTATTGATGACTTTTTTTGATTATTATATGAATACTAAAACAAATGGCTTTAACGATTTGATTCTAAATGGCTACTACGTTTTGTTTATATTTAGCAAATTATATTTATTTCACAAAAAAATTATTTTACATTAATTTATTGATAACTGATTTTTGTTAAATTTGAATTTAAAAAAATTAAATCTAACGATTTTATTCAAAATTGGTATCGGGTGACTAATTCACATGAATAATATTAACGTATGTTTAATTTTCAAAAACAAATTAATTTAAGGATAGTTTACTTAAAACAATTTATAGAAATTTGATTTTTTTAAAATTGGCTTTGAAAATTAAACTCAAAATGGGTGACTGGGAATATTTTTTCACGGTAAATAAGAATTCGTTTTTATTTTTATAAATAAAAAATATTTTTGTGGTAGTTTAAAAAAAGTTAATTTTTGAAAATTTCAACTTTGTTAGAAATATTTAAAAAATCTGGACTAAAACTTTTACATAAAAATTGTTTTTTGTTATTAACAAGATGATGTGTTTGTTTTTTTAGGAAAACCTACTTAATGGTGGTTTAACAAGAACTTATTTCTTATATTTTCTTCCAAGGTATAACACACAATATGATTAAGTTTGCGTGATTACGTCCTACAATTTATTCACATTCGGGTGGTCTAGGGATAAGGTGTAAATACTTCTATTCTGGCGGCCGGGGTTCAATCCCCGCTCCCGGCACAGATTTATCTGATTTCCCAACCCTTCCTTCACCTCTGACAAGACATCTTGTGAATGTGGGGAATGCCAGGTCTCCACCGTGGTTCGGATTCCACGTTAAACTGTAGGTCCTTCATTTCATCTCACAATCACCCTACCATTACACATTAGCGTAAGTGCGTACAACCCAAACGGGTAGTAAGACGTGGTGCTAATAATAATAATAATAATAATAATAATAATTATAATAATAATAATAATATTCACATTCACACTGCGATGGGTCAGGAATCGTGTGTGAGCTTCAAACAGACATCATGCCTTGTGTGTGAGCTGGTATAGAATGTTTAATCAGTTTTACACGTGATTTATTGGGATGCCAATTATTTATGGGAAACTCGTAATTAAATCGGAAAGTAATTTCCTGGCTACAGTCGCCCACCAATATTCACTCACTCAATTTCACTATACAGCGCGCTCTTGATAAACATTAACAGCTTTGATGAAACATTGAATGTTCATAAAGCTCAAGTTTTCATACATATGAGGTTTTATTCAACGACCCTCACGATGTTTGAGCTTTCTTCAATGTATCTATATTATATTTTATATACTTATTAGTAGGCCTAATATTTCATAGAAATGAATTTTATCTATAAAAAGTACCAGTTTAAGATCGCACAACTTTACTTGTACATTTATGAAATTTTTTCTAGTAACATTTTCAAGCAACAAGAAAGTCCCTTCATATATAATTCGGAATGTAATCGTAATCTATGGGTTGAAACAACCTTGGTTTCATTATTTCCCCCTACAAAACAATCAATCGAACCAAATAAGCAGACTGCTACGTGCCAGTGTTATCCCAAAGTATCTCGAACGTATTTTTTTTTACCAGCTGAATGGACTAAAGCTTTTAGCTCAATTTATTAGCTAGAACTCTGATTGTTCTAATAACTATCAACAAATAACACTGATTGAAAGTCACTATAATTTGGCATTGTATAAATATTAAGAACCAAACAGCTGAAGCTATTATGTATGCATTTAGTGAGGGATCACTCCACACATGGATTCTGAAAATTGAAAAATGACACCTGGACACAGGAATCAAACCTGTGACCTTTGGCTTAGTACGCCAATGATCTAACCACTGAGCTATCCAGGATTCGTATCGTGCCCGGGGTCATTCTTCACTCCTATTTTAAGGCAGAGTGTCTATGATGTATAAATATGTTTCATTTATTGATTACATTTTTTTTAAACTTCTATTAATTCTTCGTTATGGACTAATGTATAACTTATCTTTAAGCCATTAATCAAACAGAATAAGAATATTTATTATTTATATTGTAATATTTTTATTCGAGCTATTGTAGCAACATAATCTTACAGTTTTCAAATAACGGGCTTCCTGTGAAAACCCGACCGTAGTTATTATATGTTTTCTGTAGAAATGTTTTCTTGAACCCTTCCCCCGTCCTTCCCGGAACCCCCTTCTCCTCAGGGTTTGGCCAGGCTGAAAACGCGTGAGAGAAAGAGAGAGAGAGAGCGACTGGGTGGCCAAACTGGCGAGCGCGTGATTAGCCAATAGCTCTCGATAATTGTTGACGATGAGGAAAAGGTTCGAATCTTGGCTCAGTGAACTGAGGGTGGTTTTTGACAAATGATTTATTGTTGTGGTTTACCCATCCTCTCTCCCCGCTAATGGTGATTCTTATTTGTAAAGGCCTACTTTGATTATAATATTGAAGTATTTTAACATACCAGTTTTATATATATGGTTTATGGTTCTACCAATTAAATTAGACAATTAGTAGCAAGTGAGCTAAACATATCGATAATTATAAAAAAAAGTCAAATATAATGTCAAATTGAGAAGTTTTCCTAGCACTCAATGTGCCAACATACAATAATATTGCCCAGCGCCTGTAAACTAGACTGTTCCGGCTCGAGCGCGTGCTTGGAAAATAGAACCAGTTCTATCTTCAAACGCGCTCGCTCCAGTGTGGCCACCTCTCATTACAACCAATGTGTTCTATTTTATTTTTAGTCGCTCACGCAGTCTCTTGCCGTACTCACTCCCGACTGCCATCTCCTCTGACTAGACTGTATTTCCTGAGCACAAGCTTGTTAATGGGATATCGATCACTGAGCCCTCACGCAAAGTTCACTTGAAACACTCCCCAATTTGACAGGTGTAACGTGCCCTATCAGTACACGGGGGCTGTTGAGGAAGGAATCCTTTGAGAGCTGTCTTTGGGTTTATCCGCGTAGGTTGCAAGACGTTGAGTAGTGTGTGCCTTATCGTTCTTGCAAATCCTTGACAGTATTTTTTAAAAAGTAAATATGCCTGGTATATATGGGTTTTTTCTTTAGTTACCTATCGTTCTTTATGCAGATCAACATTTTTGAATAAAATACCAATTTTACGGTGGTATTCATATAAAAATTATCTGTGAATAGAAAATATTAACGGTTCATTGTTTGTTTCAAACTTAGATGATTCATATTTTTGCTAATTGTGTCTATAAAATAAACTAAATTTACATATTAATATTTTCATAAAAGATGCATTGAAGTGGGTTTCCATATATAGTAATAAAAGTTATTAGATATATTTTATGGGCATCCTTGAAGTTTATGATAGCTTTTCTCTTGATTTAAAGTTTCGTTAAATTTCATTATGTTAGTAACAAATATAAGAAAATTATTTATGTTAATGTGTTTATAAAACCAAACTAAATGCATCTGATGAAGCGATATTTAATTTATTTTGAAAAAATTAGTTTATCAATAATCAAAATAAGTTTATTAATAGACTTAACATAAATACTGGCCATAGCTCACGTCCCCTTTCGCCCTACATTGACGTTTTCAGCCAGCGTATGGCTAACAAAGACCAATATGAAGCTGTGAAGTGCCTCTTGTTTTGTATCCACAGTAACTACCCCCGCTCTAGTGGGGATATGTCTGGGAACGACGCTGTTTCTAGTGACCGTCGCGGCGGTGACGTGTTTCTGCTACCGACGCCACACCCGCCTCACTGGGGGGAAGAAGCGCTCCCCCGACAAACCTCTGACTCTACACCCCCATCGCCGCCCTACCGCCGTCAAGAGTCCACCGGGTGCCGCGGGATCCCACTATCTGAAGAAGAGCCCCAGTCCTACCAACCCTGCACGGACACCACCAGGGGTGAGTATGGTTCAATCTCTTAAACAATTGCCAGGCACCCTTACTCCTTGGTTTAACACACCACCAATGTAACACCACCAGGGGTGAGTATGGTTCAATCTCTTAACATATTGCCAGGCACCCTTACTCCTTGGTTTAACACACCACCAATGTAACACCACCAGGGGTGAGTATGGTTCAATCTCTTAACATTTGCAAGGCACCCTTACTCCTTGGTTTAACACACCACCAATGTAACACCACCAGGGGTGAGTATGGTTCAATCTCTTAAATATTTGCCAGGCACCCTTACTCCTTGGTTTAACACACCACCAATGTACCTTTCATGAACAAGAGCTTCCACTACCTCAACAAAATAGCCCTAGTCTTACCAGCCCTGCAAGCACGCTACCAGGAGTGAGTACAGCTTCATTTATTAACATTGGCCAGTCACCCTCACCCCTTCTTAGATCACCACGATACCATTCATGCCCACGGGACCCTATTTCCTCAAGAAGAGCCACACTCCAAGCACGTCCTAAGGAGTTAATACAAAACCGTTTATTAAATTATCAACACTTGTATATGTGTCTCACTATTAATCCTAACTAATATTATAAATATGAATGTGAGTTTGTTTGTTTGATTGTTACGCTTTCATGCCTAAACTACTCGACCAATCATCATGAAATTTTGCATACACGTTGTCATGGGTACAGAAAAGGACATTAGGAACCTTTCATCCAGAAAAAAGTACTGTTCCCGAGGGATAGAAAAAAAACTTTTAGACGGTCGTCCGGCATAATAACTCGGCTTACTGATACGAACATGAATTGCAACATGATGCCTGGAGTACAGAAAAAGGGACCTGCGGTATCCCGGAAGAAAATTTCAATTCAAAAGAGTCCAGTTTCCAATAAAACTCAGTTTTCCTATTATTATTAACAAAGCACAAGGGCAAACATTGCAGGTAGGAGGGATGCATTTGGAAATGCCATATTTTTCCCATGGCCAGTTATATGTAGGATGTTCGCGTGTGTCCAATGCCCAGAATTTGTATGTATTTGCGCCAAATGGAAGGATATACAACATAGTATATAGGAGCGTCCTAAAATAATGATATATTCTGTTCCCACGATTGCAACGATCAAGAACAAGCGGAGTAAATAAGGGATGTTAATTAACTGTAGGTAAAATTTAAGATGGAGTGGGATTTTCAATTCGCGGCAAGGCATAACCTATGACTCTACTGACACACACTCCGCTACTTCTTTTCTACTCCTACACTTAATCCTTATTTATATTGTGTAGTTTGTATGTTTCTTTATCTCTACCTGTATTGACCAACAACCTGAGTAAGTTCATCGTTTTTTATTTTCATACTTCCTGTGTCAACCGAAAACCTGAATTTATTGACAAAATAAACATCAACGTGATCGAAGCCGCGGGCAAAAGCTAGTATATGTTATTAATAGAGCCTAGATTAACCATACAATATATTAAAGCAGCCGTATAATATACTGGAGTGTTTCCTACTATAAATTAAGTCAAAAAATGAAAACACGGGCACGGGAATCGAACTCTTGACCTGTTGAGTTTTACGTACCAATGCTCTACCATTTAGTCAGCCTGGTTAGTCTCGTATTTAGCACCATCCTTCACTAGTTGTTGTTTATGTTTATTTATCACTGCGTCTTACTACCCGTTCGGGTTATACGGTGTACTAATTACGCTAATGGATTAGGAATTGGGAAGGTTGAATTTAGATGAAGTGAACCCACATTTGCGTGGAGGGAGATTGGAACCCCATTTAGGAAAAACCACCCCCAGTTCACCCGACTAAGATTCTAACCTTGATCTCCCCGTCTTCGGCAGTCTAGCTCAACACGACTAGCGCATTAGCTAACTACGCCACCGAGGTGGGTCAATAGTTTTTTGATGATGATTTACTAATTACTCTAAATGTGTTAGGAATTAGGAAGGTTGTATTTAGAGGATGTGTACCCGCTTTTACGTGGAGGGATTTTTGTAAAACCATTTAAGAAAAAAAACTACCCTCAGTACATCCGACCAGGATATAACCCTGATATTCTCGTCATCAGCAGACTATTCTGTTGCGAGAGTGACACCTTCGAGCAGGCCTGTCCAATTGGTGGCCCGTGGGCTGCATGCGGGCCTCGACAGCATATTTTGTGGCTCACAACGCATTAGAAAAGTTAAAAACTATATATAATGTAATACAGGAGTTTCTTAAACACGACCAGACTTAATGCTTAAAAATAAGTCCTAAAGGACGTAAACCGAGAAAATGTTACCTAAAATTCTATAATGGCCAAAAATGACCAACAAATGACGTATAAAATATACATTTCTACAACCAGGGGACCATTAACAAAGTTTGCGTATACCCTGATTTCTGTTGGAAGAACAGTAGAGAAAATTTAAACATATTTCTTTGCGGCCAACAATGATATGACTTCACTAAATTATTAGTGGAATTTTATAGGTACTGATAATATCTATCAAAAGTTATAGCTTCAGGTGACATGGACTTGATGTGTGAAATTATTAAAATTGTTTTAATAACTTAAAGCAACTAACTTCTACTTTTCTTCCCTACCAAGAATCATACAATCATACTATTATTATGAACATTTTCTGTGATGAACCAATAAAAGATGATACGTCATCAAAATCCGACCCGCCTCGGTGGCGTAGTTGGCTAACGCACTTGTCGTGTTGAGCTTGACCGCCGAGAACGGGGAGATCAAGGTTCGAATCTCGGTCGGGTAAACTGGGGGGGTGGTTTTTCCTAAATGGTTTTCCTTTCTCCCTCCACGCAAATGCGAGTTCACTTCCTCTAATTCAACCTTCACAATTTCCAAGCCATTAGTACAATTAGTACTTAAAGCGTATAACCCGAACGGGTAGTAAGACGTGGTACTAAATAATAATAATAATAATAGTAATCAAAATCCGGGCTCTGCTAATATATAGTAAAATGTAGTCAATGTTGCCCCCCAAAAAAGCTATGTATGTATTTTTTAAGCTTCCTTTTTTTGAAAATTGCACTGTAAACTTCCTGTGTGTTTCAAGCCCGGTGGTTCAGGCACCCCGAGTCCGTCAGTGGGGCATCTCTCACCTCAGCCGCCCTCAAGTAGTCCGATGACTGATACTCAGCCAATCACTATAGACAACAAGGACATAACCTTCCATATGGAGAACGAGGTGAAAGACAAACCCAGCACTCCGACCAAGGACGAGATTGAGACGAACGAGAAGAACTTGGCAGCCAATGAGACCGTCCCTGGCAAGCTAGGACAGTTGGTCTTCAAACTGAGGTTAGTATATAATATCTTGATCAAACTAGGACAGTTGATCTAACTGGGAAGTTTAATAAATGTAAAGGTAAAGAGGTTGAATCCCGAATAGGAGTATTAATAAAACTACTTATAGAAGTAGGACAATTACCCGACATTTTACGTACAAAAACGGTAAAAAATAAAAATAGAACAAATTAAGGAAGATAACAAATAAAGATAAAAAGATAAATGCAAACGATAAAAAAAACTATACCATTAAAACTATCATAACTCTTCCTTTAATTTTGCATGTATACCATAAATTTCTTTTCTACATAATTACTTCTACTTCAACTTCACCTCGCTTGCCCCAATTTTCCTCTTTTTTTTATCTTAGTTCATTTTTCTCCTCACATTTACACCTTTTATTGGATCAATAAAGTGATTAATTTTTTTTTCATTCCTTTCTCTTTTGCTCTCTTTTTTTCCTTTTCAGTTAATAACTATCTCTTTCCTTTGTTTCTACCTTTATTATGTATTACACACTTTTACATTCTACTATATTTGTGTGTATGTCTTGATCCTTTATACTCGTTCTCTTTCAATGCCGTTATTTCTTCATTCACTAACTTTCCAAATAAACTCTCGGTTAAAAATTAATAATTTATGAACCAAGTTTTCGAAATTATGAGTAATGAGATTAATTAGAAGTGAAGCAAAGAAATTATTACAAAGCTATTCTAAAAGTGCTTGAAATAATGATGTACACACTTTTTTTAATGAAATTAATTGAAATAAAGAGAATATAGTTTATTAAAAAATGTCTTAAGTCTTTAGACATTGATTTTTATTCCTTTATTCAAGTTATACGCCTTACACTAAGGGGGTAGGGATTAGTAAAGCATGATTTAGAGGAAGTGGACACGCATTTGCATGGAGGGAGAGTGGAAACCACTTGGGGAAAACATCCTTAATGCACCCGACTGGGATCTAACCCTGATCTCCCCACCTTCAGCAGTCTAGACCAACACGAGATTAGTGCGTTAGTCCATGGAGCTACCGAAGCGGGTGACATCAATTTTAATTAGCTAATTATTATCTAAATGAAAAATAGTGTAGTTATTTACAAGGTTTTTATTGTTTTAATACGCTAGTAAAAGAAAATCCATACCGGTGTGCACGTAGAAAAAAGCGTCAAAATGACCTTGTCTGATTCGCTGGTGAAAGGAAGGTTGGGTTGAATCCCGGCTTGGTGAATTGAGTAAAGTTTTCCTCAAAAGGGTTACACCGCTCCCTCCACGAAAATTCGGGTAGTTCCCTCTCAATTCTACCTCTGTCATGCCTACCTTTATCGGATGAACCTGATAGTAAGATTAGGACAACGGAATATATGTTTGAATTATTTGCGATGTAACCGATTGTAAATTTGTAAACCTTTTGGGACACACACTTTTTCAATAAACTATTGTTGTGTGAAGCCAAGATAATACTAAAAAAAATATTTTAATAAATACTTTAATTTAAATTAGTTGAAAAATTACACCTGGACACGGGAATCGAACCCGGGACATTTGTTTTAGTGCACGAATGTTCTATCACTTAGGTAGCCAAGATTTTGCCCGTGCTCAAAGTCATTCTTTACTCATATTTTAAAGCAGTATCTGTAATGAATATGTGGTGTAGTCAACTGCATATTTTCACTTTTCAAATAATTTAAATTGATTTAAAATGTGGTCCCCTCCAGATGTACAGCGCCACAACTATAATGATTTGCAGCCTGTGTGTTAATATTCTTTATAACAATATATAACTACCGTATATATATATATATATACCTTAATATAGAAATACATTTTATATGGTCTAAAAATTCATAGAAATAATTCAGTTGTGCTTAAATATATAAAATTAGATAAACAATTATAGAACTGTACTTCTATTTTATAAAGTTTAAAATCATGTCTACTCCATTTTCCCAGAAAAGTAGTACACTATAGCACTATCTTAGAATCCATACCATAGTAAAATAATGCACAGTAGGCTTTTTACCCTTCAGGGTAAATTAAAGGTACATTTCTTATGTTGGTGTAATTTTATAATCAGGCATAATTAAATTAATTAAAAAGAATAATCTGGTATACTTGTGGGGTTTGAGATATACAACTTGATGTCCTTTAGAATATGTGACTTTTCTACCCATTTTTCCCTTTTGTTAGAATGAAAGTAATATAGTAAATACAGGTTTAGTTCAATATCATAATTTATATGTATTTTTTATGATAAACTAATACAAATTCAGCCATATATAACTATACAAAGAGAGAACTTTATGAAATTCCGACTTATTTATTCCCCTGTTCCTAAAGGAAGAATAGGGAATCATCATAAGTCACTAAGAATCATTTGGCACCAAGATTAGCCAGGACTTGGCTGATGGGCCAGATATTGCAACAGTGTCTTCTCTTATTTTTTAGGTATAAGAGCGACAAGAACGCCCTGTTGGTGACTGTAGTGAAATGTAAGGAGCTCCCCGCTAAGGATCCTAACCTGGGCAGCAGTGATCCCTATGTGAAACTACAGCTGCTCCCGGACAAACAGCACAAGGTTAAAACAAGGGTCCTCCGCAAGACTCGCAACCCTGTTTATGACGAGGACTTCACTTTCTACGGCATAAACTTCAACCAACTACAGGTAGGCCTACCTTTAATGGGCTCTTTTTAGTGGTCCACACACAATCAAACAATTGCTGTGCAATCAGAATTCTGCAAATATCAGTTTTAGTTGAAGCATGTCCGATGAGGACTATTTATCCATAATTACTGGATTTTTTTCTGAGGAAAATAAAACAGGGAAACAGAAGAAGCGTAGACGATATTTTGTTATTATACTATTTTAGGCTCTCTTATTTAACAGAAAATCATGGCTAAAGTATAGTTTTTATCTTTTAAACTAAATAACAGTAAACAACTCTTCCTTTTATATTTCATTCATGAATGACTAGCAAAATTTGAAGCGTAATATTTTCAATACTAGATTATAAATTCAGGCTATATTTTATTATATCATTTTGATTAATTATTATTTATTTTAACATGTTTTAAACCTATAAAGTGTTTTCTAAAAGTAGAGTTAAAAATTACGACGACTACAATATAGGCGGAGAAAATTTCAGTTTCGTTCAATAATTAAAAAACCTTACCAGCTTCCAACAGCAGGGGGAGGGGGCAACCGTATATAAGGGCAGAAACTGTGTCCGCGTCCTTTAGTCACACACGCAAGATCTATGTAGCTCTAACATTCCAGCTACAATCGTAAGGTTGTGTAATCAGTTTAATAAACAGTATACAAGTATTAAAATCATTTATAGCTTGCCTTTTAATTAATATAATAAGTGAAACCCTCAATAATTGTGCGAATGTTTTCAAGCTACTCTCATTTAAGTGAGTGCTAGAAAATACGTACCTACAAACCACCGCGCACTTAGCAAATCATCACTGCGTAGAATGTTAATATCATCATAATTATTACCAACCGATGGGCAATCATAAATCGTAATGTCTCAATTGCCATTCAACCGTGGGTTATGCTCGGGTCATCATCATCATCATCATCATCATTATCATCATCATTATCATCATAATCATCATCATCATCATTATCATCATAATCATCACCATTATTATTATCATCATCAACAACATAAACGCGTATCTTATTAATTTATTAATTTTTTTTCAACAAGTTCTTCTTAGCCAACGTGTTTTAAATATTTTTTTGGTCCACTTCACTTTTCATAATCCCAGATGATCGCTGGACGCAGATATAAATTATCTCCATAATACTATATTTGATAATCTTGACGCCATAATAATACAAAATGCACGAATTGGACTTTATGAAGGCTGGACCTCAAATGACCATTTTCTGTGCAACACAACTCAAAACAACCCGTTTTGGTGGCCGCGTGGTCTAACGCGCTACTCTCTTGTTGGACTAGACTGCCGATGATGGTGAGATCAAGGTTCAAATCTCAGTTGGGTCTGCTGAAGGTGTTTTTTTTCCAAAATGGATTTTCCTTATACCTTCATGTAAATGCGGGCACACCTCCTATATATAACCTTCCTAATCCCTAAAAGCATTAGCGTAATTAGTACATAAGTGAACCCGGACGGGTAGTAAGACGTGGTGCTAAATAAAAAGGTAATCTTATTCTATATCATGAATCAATGTTTTCTGTAGATACTTATATAATTTTCTAGCCATACTGTCCTGTTATTTTAAGCTGTATTGATATGATACTGGCTTAGGATTTGTAAAGAGAAATTCTATAGTAATATCAGTAACTATCTAGCTAGAGATATTCTAAGAAAATACAAAGTTTGATTCAGATCGTCAGGTGAAACATTATACAGGTCGTAGGGGGATACTAGACAAGTGTATTCATGCAATAAACTTGATCGGTGACGCCATATGGCGGCGCTAGGAGTCGTCAAAGTTGGCGCTGCACAAACCTGGTAGGTAGGCAACGCATTAACCTTCGGCACATAGCAAGTGGTGTGTTGTGGATTATTAATAGTAAATAGGCGTTGAATCGCCTGACAACAGGTATCCATAAATAATTTATAATTCTTTCAAAAATACGGCTGTTGGCCCTTACAAGGGCCGATAGTGATAGAGCAGATACATTTTTACTGATGCATATGGTGTTTACGCCAACTTTGGCGTCTGATTGCGAGCCCAAGTTCTAATTTAGTACCATCTCTTACCATCCGTTTGAACGTCCGTGTACTAATAATTACACTAATGTGTTAGGGATTAGGAAGGTTTAAATTAGAGGAAGTGTGCCCACATTTATGTGGGGTGGGAATGGAAAACCATTTAGGAAAATCATCCTCAGTGCACCCAACAGGGATTGAGCCCTGATCTCCCCGTCTTCGGCAAACTAGTCCAACATGAGGGTGGCGCTGCGAATCACGTTTCATTTAAAGTACCGTATTGTAAGTATGAATTATATTACACCTTACCAAAAACTAGAACGAAAATATTTCGATTTCCCTTTATAAATTGTAAAATATTATACAAATATGCTTTGAAGTTTTCTTTAATCTGTTTTAAGCTAACTGTGAGCATGTTTCTCATACGCTGCAGTACGCCCTTAATAAATACAATCCAGCAGGAAATAACGTTGTAATTTGATATAAATATTATTTTTTTAAAGGTCAACGAAAGACTTCAAACGAGTTTATTCATTGAGTCGCAAAGATTCTCGATTTACGCATTTTTAATTTTTAAACAGGTCACCACGTAAGCAGACCAATATTAGAAAGGCTATTTAAGATTCTAATGAATTGGTAAGGACACGATATACACTAAAATATACAAGAAAGTGTTTCAGGGAAATAGATATTTGTATTAATTTTGCTATTTAAAAATAATCTATCAATCCGAGCTATAAATAAAAAAAACATGCAACGCTTTTTCTAATCAAAAAATGTATATATATTTGCAACGTCTGGTAGGTGAATAAAAATCTCGAAAGGAAAAAAAAAAGATCAAATTAATTTTGGATTTAGCTAAAAGTAAAAATGTTAGTAGGATGCATCCATAAATAAAGTAACGCTTTTTTTTTTACGTTCCCACCTTCATGTGACACCAAGCAGACATTTGATCTGACCACCACCCCCTCGCCCCCCTAACCTTTTTTACGTAGCTTTTCTCATCAAAAGTGAATGTTATTATTTAATTGAGAATATTTTGTGACCCTAAAATTCGGACTCATATTTAATACTACTCAGAATCAGAAGTTGTATCTATGTTTAGTAACGCTTAAAACATGAATGATACAATTTTTCAACATTATGATTAAGTATAATATCTACGATGTAACGTAACATTGTAATGTTTAACAGCACGTATACATTAGTTCTTACCCATTACCTCTTCTCGACCGCTTTAGTTGATTTATGGTTGGCTAGCTCCCTTGAAACTGTGACTCATAAGTTGATGTAGTTATGTAAAATGTATCTAACCTTTTTTGTATATATTAATTTATATTTTGATATATGAATTACAGTATGCAATTCTATCAAAAACATATTAGTAACTAATTAATGTAATTAAGTTAAAAAGTTGGATTTAATTTTATACCAAAGTAAAATACTGATGTGTTTTAACGTAACAGAGTATCACCCTCCACTTCGTTGTGTTGAGTTTCGACCGGTATTCCCGGGATGACATCATCGGCGAGGTGTTCTGTGCTCTGAACACCGTGGACTTGTCTCAAGCAGAGAACTACCAGCTGACCCTCTGTAGAGAGATCAACCCTCGCAGTCTCAAGGTACTGTACTTGTGTTATGTGCAGCTTGTAACAACCAGAGAACTACCAGATGATCCTCTGTAGATAGATCAGCTCTCGTGGTCTCAAGGTACAGTACTTGGGTTTGGTTCATCTTGTCTGGAGTAAAGAACTACCAGCTAATCTCTGTTCTTAGAATTTTTTGGGGTGAGAAATTATTGTAGCGTTCTATACTTTCAGATCCGTGCTCAAGGTCGTGGTGAGATCCTTGTGTCGCTGTGCTGGCAGCCAGCAGCTAACAGACTCACGGTTGTGGTCCTCAAGGCTCGCAATCTGCCCAAGATGGATGTGACGGGGCTTGCTGGTCAGTACAGGGAGATTGAGTATGAAAATAATTCACAATGAAAATGCCAAAGTGCGTAGAAAAGCAAGGGGGAGGGAGGGTCCACTCCGTGAAATTTTGTTGCCCCCCACCCCATCAAGGAGGTCCATACCATATGTACAAAAACTTTTATTGGCTAAAGTTATAGTAAAATTTTCTCGAAAGACCTCCCACCCACCCTTTAAAAAAATCTAGTTTTCTATGCCTTTGAAAAATGTGACACCGTAATGAAATATAAGTATATTGGTAAACAGCTGGTAAGTTTGATTACTTGACTTGGAGGCAAATATATAAATTTCTAATGGACATATTAAATGATGGGTTGATGTGATTATTTAATTAATATGCCTACATAAGCTCACGGAAGAGACATCTAAATACAGTAGGCCTATACTATATTTGCATGAATAAGAAAATCATCGTAATACCTGAATGGTTGGTTAGATACTCCTTTAATTTCTATGGTATTAAAATAGATGTTTTTAAATGAGCCTAATAATAATAATAATAATAATAATAATAATAAAGCTATAAATAATATAAAACTCACGTGATTACATACTCTTATGGCATTAATAGCTCGAAAGATCATTGCCGCACTTCTAGTTATATTCAGTCCACCTCTTTACACCCCATCTCCTTTAAGTCCATTCTTATGTTATCCTCCTATATGCATCCATATCTTTCCAATGGTTTCTTCCCATTAGATCAAATTTATATTTTTTAAATAATGTTGATGACTGTATTAATTCAAAAATGTGTGTGGTCAATATTTCACTAATTTTGCTGTTGGTATTTCCTTGTTTCAGATCCGTACGTGAAAATGTATCTGTTGTACAACAGTCAACGGATAGCTAAGAAGAAGACCCACGTGAAGAAACGTACCTTGAACCCTGTCTTCAACGAGTCGTTTGTGTTCGACATACCGGCCGGAGCCGAGGGTCTGGACAACGTCAGTTTGGAGTTCCTCCTGCTGGATTGGGACAGAGTAACGAAGAACGAGGTAAAGAGGAACTCTCTTGTTTACCATAGGTAGTTAGGTAGTTTATTGTCGATCAAGGGGTTGTGGCTGAGACTGTTAAGGCGCTGGAACTATCTCCTCCAACGCTTGTTTTAATGGAGGGCTTATAAAAGTTTGGGGGGATGGAGGACCACCAAATGGAAGCTATGAGCACTGAGGGGCAACCGGGACCCTGGGAGAAAGTGATGAAGGGTAAGGAGGTGTCTTTAAAGTTATGTAGTAAAACATGATTTTTAGGCAACTCTACTTTATTACAATAAATACATGACTAAAAGGGTTTATTTAATGAAGTGTTGAAATAATTATTTAATTATATTTCATTCCTTTTATATATTTCTATCAACCTTTCCTGTGCCTTCTCACATTTATAATGTAATTAGTAAGTTTTTGTTATTTGATTATTTGTTACATTCAAATTCTCATATTTTTTCTTTTTCGCTATCTTACAGGTAGAGAAAGTATTGTGATTGTCAAAAAAATCGAACTTGAGGTTTTGATGAATCTCAACGTTTCATGACCCCCCGAATCCGAAAAAGTGTTTTTTTAATTTCTGTTCGTCTGTCTGTTTGTCTGTCTGTCTGTTTGTCTGTATGTCTATCTGTCTGCCTGTCTGTATATCTGTCTGTCTGTCTGTTTGTCTGTCTGTACTTCCGACTAGAGCCTAAACTATTTTACCGATTGGGCTGAAACTTGGTATCTAGGGTTTTCATAAGGTTTCCCCGAGGTATTTTTCGCATTGGGTATCCAACCCTAAAATTAGGGGTAGTTTACTGATAGCCAAAAAGAGAAAGTAAATTTTCTCAAAATCGGCTCTAACACTTTTGATTAGATTTCATTTCAAAACATTTATAACTATTCCAAACAAAATGGTTACCCTCAATATTTCAGCAAAGTGACTTTAAGGGCTCCGGTTTGGGTAAATAATAATTCTTATCATATCATCTCCGAAACTATTTGATATAGGAAATTGCTTATCATTACAAATATGTAGATCTATTAATAATACAAATATTTTTTTCGAAACACATTTTTATAAAACCAATAACTTTCAAACCATATGCAAATATATATTTTTTAACTTTTCGAACACTAAGGTGACCGTATAACGACCGTCAAAATAAATCGAACCTGAACTGTTGATGGATGTTGACGTCTCATAACCCTAAAAAGTGGCCTTTGCAATATCGTGTGTCTGTTTAAACTTAAAATTTAGAGTAGTTTAATAAAGGGCCAAAAGAGAAAAAAATCTATCTTCTCAAAATCGGCTCGAACGAGGATCTGATCTCTTGACACAACAACTTGTGAGCATGACCTCGATACTGGGTGGTCTTGCAGGTGATTGGTCGGCTAGAGCTGGGCTCCTCCAAGAGCACGGGTTCGGCCCTTCACCACTGGAACGAGGTGTGCAACTCCCCTAGGCGTCAGATCGCAGAGTGGCACAAACTTAGAGAGTAGACCCGACACCACCTTTACCTTCAGTCCGTAACATTTGAACACCTTGCTGGGAAACCAAGAGACTACCTTCGCCATCACACCTTGCATTGTTGTATTAGTTGAGCTTAGGTAAACAATCTTTCCTTCCTTCGTGAAGTGTAGTTCAATACGACTTTTAATTAGTACGATTTAACTTTCGGTATTATTTGTAATGTTTTGTTTCAATACTTGTAAATGTTGAAGGGATGGGGAACTCATTAGTGATTTCTAAACAGGAAAGGTAAGGCAAGATGCCATTTTTTTAAAACTATTATTCCATTGACACTTGTCATTACAACAGGAGGAAATATTCTGCTGGAATTGCAAAGTGTATTTACCTGTACCTTTAGTAAACAAAACATTGCTGGCCATAATTTGTGCGAATGTTCTTTAAAACATGACAAATTGGGGCTTTAACATCGAAGTCAAGTAAATGTTTTTAAGTCGGAAAATTAATTTTGAAATGTACCAAAATCATAGTTATTGCACTGTGAATGATGTATATATTTTAACATTTCTTTATATACTCTTTAGTCAAATACTCGAGATGTTTTCCAGTAAGAAGAAACCCACACATAACTCACGATGCAATTAAAGACCCTTTCTTAGATTTCCATGAGTTACAGAGTAAAATACATTATTGCATTACGTAATGGCTTCATGGCTAATAAAATATAGGCTAGTAACATTACTATTTCAGGAATAAATTTATTTTTAGCTTATACAATATATTTTTTCATTTTATTTATTTTTAAAAAATTAGTATATCTTATTCTTTTTAAGCACACAAATAATTAAAGCATTTGGTAAACTTTATGTTACATTGCAGGTTTATAAATAGTTGTTTAGTAAAATGTTTTTTCCAAAAACAAGATTATTTTTAAATATGTTTTTACAAATATTAGTTCCAAAATTTACTATACCTGTTACAACTCGTTTATAATGCGTATCTAAAATTATTTAAGTTATTTTAAACTTATCGTTCTTCGGTGCATTGTAAAAGTAGATATTTTGTATATATAATTATTGTCTAAAATGTGTATGTACAATTCTATAAACGGTCAAATTAATAGCGTTAAAAAAATGTAACTCAAGATGTGACATGATATATTAAATACAAAAAGTTATTATCTCAATACAAAACGTAGCTAAAAGCCATATTCGTGAAATCCAAACCAAATAGTACAGTAAATAAAATAACATACTTTGTAAGATATGGGAATCCAACAAAAGGCATACTCAAGTGAAAATGATCATATAAATTAGGACCATTGAAATGGCTAGTGAAGGGTGATTTTAAGTTCCTATTTACCTCATATCAAATAAATGGTATATTTGAAGTTTATTTAAAATACAGTAAATACAGGTCTTTCAGAAGACTGATTGGATATTTAGTTTTTATAAGAAGATTCTACTAAACTCTAAAATTATCAAAATAAAGATGTTTCCAATTATTTTGATTTTGGAATAATTCATTTGATCGTTTTTTGAAAAAAGATAGTCTAGTTCGAAATTTGGCTAAACTAGCAACAGTATTTCAAAATGCATATCTAAAAATGCCCATCTCCCCCTTTACCCAAAATATTGCATTTAATACCCTCATAATTTTCAGATTATCACCATGTTTAGTAAGATAAGCTAGTTCCATTCTTTATACAAACATAACATATTTACGTTTACTACTAAGAAAACTTATATTAAAATATATAAAATTGTATTGATATAAATACTTATCGTGGCACAGATGTTATAGCCCTGACCAGAACTCTAAAAATTGGTTTTAAATTCCCTCAGATTTTGACTTTTGCAACTTCACATAAAGAATTTCTAAGTTTGTATATTTATGTATATACCCTTATTTTGATTGGAAGAACAGGAGAGAAAATTCACACACATTTATTTGCGGCTAACAATGATAGCATTTTACTTTATGTATTGTCTTATTCTAAAGGTATCGATAATAAATATCCAAAGTGACCGACAACATGACTTGATCTATGAATATATTAAAAGTGTTTTAGTAGCCTTAGTAACTAACTTGTACTGTTCTTCCTACCAAAATCATACTATACTTACATATACAGGGTGTTTGGAAACCCAACCCCCAAACTTCTCAACCAAAAGTAATATAATATCCCTACACACTTACCTTCGGCAAACTACAATAGTACGATTAAATTGAGTAAAAATTGTCGGCGTACAGCGCCGGGAGAGCAAAGCTGTGCAAGCATGTGTGTACAACAGGTTGCATAGGAGTTATGCGAGTGTCATTGTAAACCTTATCTTGTGTAACGTCAGCATAATACCACAATATTAATAGTAAACAACATACGAGCCCATCTATAGATGGGAATGAGTTCTGAGGGGCATCATTAACGGTCTTAGCAAGTGCGTGCCATTATTACATGTGCAGTACTGTGCTCCTCATTCCTATGCAACTTGTTGTACACGCATGCTTGAACAGCTTTGCTCCCCCGGCGTTCTACGCTGAAACTTTGAATACAATTTAATAGTATGAGGATAGTTTGTCGGATGTAAGTTTATAAATATTTTGTATTTCTTTTAGTTCGAACGAGCTATATTTGCAGTTTAGGCGTTGAGTTTCCGAACATTCTGTATATAACTATGTGCTTAAAAATATTTTTATTCTATGAGATTTATATGACTAGCATTTAAATAAAATAAAGCTTTATATCGCTGATGCGCTAATATGAATTTGGAATAACCCTCTACTGACCATTGGTTTGGGCTCGGCTGAACACTTCTGCATATTGTATATTCATATTCTTTACACATATTTTTTAATTAAAAAATAGATAAGTAGGCAGAAATTGACAATTTCGGTATTAATATATGGTAGATTATTGTATGTGAATATAATTGTACTTACAAAGAGACTTTATCATGGGGTTGCCATTTAATGAATACGTAAATTTTAAAATTAGTGTAGAAATAAAAAAAAACTACTTTTCAAATAATCTGCTTCAAAAGTATAGTTTTTAAAATTATTATATAGGTTTTTTTATTTGAAAAGTATTTATTATTAAGATTTTATAAAGTAATATTAGTTTACAGGTTCTTTTAAATTACATATTTAAGATCAACATTTTTCCAATATTTTTAAAATATATTAGATTTAATTAGGTTAAGAATTATAATTAATACGAATTTAGCAATCAATGTTACTGACGATTTTAAACCAAAATGCATTTATGTTAAATACAAGTAGAAAATGATTGTTGGAAAATAAGAGATAGAAAAATATTTTTTATAACTTACTAATCAAATGTTAAATATCTGGCAACCCTACTTCATCCTGTCCCTCCAATTATTAAATGTTGCTTGTTACTGTGGGAAAAAAAAATACAAAGCTGTAAATATTTATTTGCTTAACATTGCATTCATTGTATGAACTATTTTTTTAGTGCTGGAATGAAAATGTGTAGATAAGTGAAGAGGATAAATTAAAAGTAAATAACAACGGCTGAATAAAAGAAAACATTATAAAAACTACATTATAAATATTTTACATTTTACTTGGAAAGCTGCTAAAAAGCTGTTGTGATCGTTTTATATATAAACATAGGTACAATACGTTTGGTAAGGTGTCATTTTAGGACGGTTTGATGTTTGCGCCACTTCTATAAATAGTGAAACGAGTAAATTACTTTTTTCAACTTGGACGTTTTGAACAATTTTTAGAATATACTACAGTTATATAATTAATAAAAAACTACTTATTGATTTATTGATTTTCAAATTAGAACATAACAAAATCCATAGTGTCAACCCGCGAGTTAGCTTTATCGACTAAGCGGAATGGTGACGAAGCTATTGCCAACATTTTTGGATAGAGGGTGCCATGTGATCAGCACGACGAACCCTCCAGCCGTTAATCTAAATTTTCTAGATTGTATTTGCTACTTTTTTTTATTTAATTAGCTTCTCATTGGCCCTCACGTCATTGAGTTTGATCCCATTCTAGACTCAATACTTTACAGAAAATAATGGAAGATCTGGGGATCGAACCCGGGACATCTGTATATGTAGTCAAGAACACAAACCATTAGACCACAAAGGTGTTCAAGTAACACATATCCATACATACTATATTGTTAATTTGTCAAGTATGCAGGCCATTTACTAATGGCGTTATCAGTAATATAAGAAACATCATGAACTGTTTGTCATCGTGGGCAAAAAGAACTAAAGACAAAATACTGCATGTTTCAAAAGTAAAAAATGTTTCAATATTGATATTTTGATGCTCCACGTCTCACTACCAGCCTGGCATATACACATCTAATTAAACTTATGAGGTAGGGATGTAGAAGGTTGAATTTAGAGTAAGTGCACTCTCATTTTCGAGAATAGATAGGAGGAAACCATTTAGGGGAAAAACCCACCTTTAGTACAACTGGCCTGGATTCGAACCTAAGCCTCCCTGTCACAACCAGATTGAGGTTGACGTTTAGTCAGCGTAACCATCCACGTGGATATTTTAATATTGTACTTGGATAATTCCATTTTTAACTTCTTAGAAAGTGGCGCATATACAATAAATATGAATTATAAGTAGAAACATTTTGTCTTAACACGTTTTAATAACGATAGATACAATACATTTAGCGATAAAACAAAACAGTGTATAATAATTTAATTTTCACATTCGGTGCAAGTTTGTGTAATATTTTGTGTTGTTTTTATACTACTTTTATAAAAAAAAATGTTTTAAGATTATTGCAGAGCAATTTGTTAAAGCTTAGCTGTAAAAGATTGCAATACTAAAGAAGCATTGAATAATGAAACACTTGTTGAAAGTGTTATTTGCGTGGCAACTATTCTTATTTATCTGTAGTCATCCAACTTTTGTGTTTGTTAATAGTATTAAACTCTAGTAACGTATATATTCATAAATTCAATCAACATGGTATCAAGATGAATATATTTTGGTTAAAATTGTTAGTTTCCAAAACTTGCTGCAAAGATAAACGGCTAGTTACCATGTTTTTTTGTAAGTTGCTAGCATTACGCTTTTTATGACAGATTTGAACTATGTTACTCAAATAGATTATTTTATTGATTTGTATATTTATTTATTTATTTTTCGTTTTGGTATCGCCGTTTAAGGTTTAAGTACAATTTATTTTAAAAAAATACTTGGAAATGTTTTATTCCATTAATAAAGAATGATATTTTCAGAAAAACTTTCAGTAAAATTTAGTGAAGAATTTAAGAAAAATGCAGAATAAGATATTATTTTTATATTGGTTAAATATTTTGAACCCATAATTTCCCTATTATTTCAGTTAAACTGTTACTACACTGGGTGAGGCATTTAAGTTGAGACACCAAAATATTTCGAAAACTAATCAGCTTAGAAAAAAAATTGTTTGTGCAAAATATTTTGGTTTTTAGGGGGCGGAGGGGAGCATTAGCTATTTTTGATTTGGTGGACGTCTTGAAACGTTATTTCAACGTCAATTTGGTTAGGTTTTTTTGGTGAAAGCTATAATTATTTTAACATAATTTTATCCTACACAAAAACACTAACAACATTTATCTGGAGCGTTTTTATGACATTTTAACTTGTATTTTCTATATCAATTTTTATTCGAGAACGTTTTATTAAATTAAAAGTGTATCGATTTTAATGGTCATCATTTTGTACATTTATTAAAGTACTTTTATAAATAATATTGCATAATAAAGAATAAAATAATGCAATAAAAAGTGTTATAAAATACAAGTTAAAATATCTTCAAAAATTCATGTTAATTAAAAAAGATTCCAATTTTTTTTGTGTATAGTAAAATGCCGTTTAAAAATTATAAGTTTTTAAAAAAAAACAAAGTTGGCCTTGAACTAATCTTTAAGGCGTCCAACAAATCAAAAATAGCTAATGCTGTTCCCTTTACCCCTTAAAAACAAAAAAACATTTGTATGAAGAAATGTTTTCTGAAATGCTTCATTTTCAGGATATTTTATTGTGTCAACAAAAATGCCTCACCCGGTATACTGTGGTCTGGTTCTCCGGCTTTATTCCTTAGAAGACGTAATAATTCTATTATTCGTGTACACGATTTGGCACGAAGATTTTATAACTGATACCGATTTGACGTTTAACGGGCGAAGTTAATTTGGGCGAGGTCTTCTCTTGTGCAGTTAAATCAGTCAATATTTGATCTCTTTTGGCCTCTCTGACATCTAATGAAGGTTTACAGATTGTAAATGATACTTAATAAAAATATAAATTGCTTATTAAAAATTGTTTGAAAATGATGGATTGTTACACCAATATATCTGTTTAAGTGCAGGTGAAATCTCGAAAAATAATATCGCTGAAATTAATTTTTTGACCAACTAGATATTTAAGAAAGTATCTATGTGTTAATAAATATTGTAAAAAAAAAACACGTAAATATGTGGGTAATGTGATTAGTGTAAATTATTTAATGAAATAAAATTTAGAATACAAATGGAAGTTTCAATAATTCCTGAGACGATCTTGGTTTATTTATTGACACCTTTAACACAAGAAATATTGGAAAATTATCTTAATTCTATAAAATAACTACTCTATGACAAGTACTATTACAGTTAAGAGGAAATGTAGTAGCATTTGTTTGGTAGATTACACATATGTATAACTATTTAGTTCATATCACGGTCGTCCACTTTGCATTCATCTAAGTATAATTTAAAAATGACACTTTAACACGATAATAAAACTCGTGTCCGGGTGTTATTTTTCGACTCCACTCATCCATCGGTTTACGAATATAATTAATTCTTCAAAAACCCTTAGCGGTATAAAATTTGTTAAATCGAAATTATAAATTACATTATATTATATTATATTGTATTATTATTATTATTATTATTAGCACCGCGTCTTACTACCCGTTCGGGTTATACGCACGTACGCTAATGTGTAATGGTAGGGTGATTGTGAGATGAAATGGAGGACCTACAGTTTAACGTGGAATCCGAACCACGGTGGAGGTCTGGCATTCCCCACATTCACAAGATGTCTTGTCAGAGGTGAAGGAAGGGTTTGGTAATCAGATAAATCTGTGCCGGGGCCGAGGTTTGAACCCCGGCCACCAGCACTGAAGTCTGACACCTTACCACTAGACCGCCAGGTGACCCTGTGTTTGAAAGAAAAAATTCAACATAAAACTTACACTACAATAATTATCTTGTTTTGAATTATGTATACCTGTCTCTTTAAAGATTATCAATTGATTTTTTAAAAGTATTGTAGCTTTCACAAAGTTAACTGTGAATTCAATTTATTAGGTAGCTACTCGAACAACTTAAACAGTAACAAATTTACAGTTATGTTTGCTGTTTACTTTTATAATAAACTCAGAGTAAAATTAATAAAGTACTGTGCTTATAGCTTGATATTTACCATGGATGAAGGTTTAATGTTCCAGTGGTTACTTAAAATATGTTTTGGAATATTGTCTCTCTTTGGCATTTGTTCATTACCTAAATAATTCTGCCGACTTAAATATGTATAATAGTATACCAGTAGGGGAGTAGACAAAAGCATCACTAGTGAGTCTTTTTAACTACCTGGACCTACGGCAAGCCATAACAGTTAAGTGTAGTTAAAATTATTTTGACAACAATGCTTTTTAGACCATAATAGTAAAAGGGAAAAAAATAGTAGCTCTTAGCTTAAGAGCTTTCATTGTATTTAAGTTTTAATATAAATGTGTCATTAAAAAAGTATTATCAAAGACTCATATTTATTAAGAATCTCATGTAATTATCAGTTTGGTAAAATACTTATAGTTTGGAGAATAATATTATAATATACCTGAAAGATAAGGGGTATAATGATGTGGACTGGATAGAACTAGCTCAAGATAGGGATAGGTGGCGTATTTTTGTCAAACGCGGCAATGAACTTACGAGTTACTAATTACTAAGTAACTTAATAAGTAAGTAAGAAAGAATACTTGTAGATTTCAGAATATATCCTAATAAGGTTATATTTATCCATACATCTAAATGTTACAAATTATATTGAAAGTATCAAAGGAATGTATACATTATTAAATAGAATTGAGGTACAACACAAATTGGTTCCAAAAACGTGAATCTGAGTGAAATAGATTATTAAACAAACTTTTAATATTGTTGCGATTAAAAACATAAATATAAAACATTGTACACATTGTTTCTCACTTTTAAAAATATATATATATACAAGTTTGCAGTGTATTAGCCAAGCAAGTCTTTCTTTTCCAAAAGTGGTAAAATTATTTTTATTTCTGTTTTATAAATATCAGAGTAATGGACATGCGTTTTATTATCTCCATTAGCATTCGTATTAGCCATTTCAGCAAAATCCAGTGTATTATTAGGGTCAGATGTAATCCCTGGTAGTGTCACAATCACAGACAAAATACATAATGTTTCTCTTCTGCCAAGTTCTTCTTTAATTTCCAAAAAAGACGGGGTTTTACCCGCATAAAGATATTCTTTCAATGATTCGCAAAGAATTGAGTGATATTCCAAAAGGAGGTTATAATGGTAGCTCACCTTGACATATGGACTAGGACTGGTATATTGTATACGGTCAAGGTCAATAGTTGTTGATCCATACTAAGCCAACTGATAATCAACAAACCTGTGATCTATGATTTGATCATTTTCTGAGTATTTGAAAATCACGTTATTTAACCGGACATCGCCATGATTCAGAACATTAAAGTCACCTTCAACCCTTTTTTTTTTCAAGCATATTATTGTAGAAAGTGTTTGAATGCTTTAACAACTTATCCACGTAACTACTGGAATATTCCAGCCATGTTTTAACCTCTTCAGATTGTTTTATTGCATTTGTGATTAATATACCCAAATGGCCTTTACTTCGGATCTACAAATCTGTGATATAGGGTAGCATCGAACTAGGATCTTTTCTGCCATAGTGATGGAGGCTGAGTGAAACATGGCCAGTCGTTGGATCGTCACCTTTCTGTGATCCAGGCCTATTTGTCTCTCCCCCATTTTTAAACCAAGCACTTAAAGGTCTTCTAAAACCAAGATTTTATCTGGTTTTCGGGATCCATAGATTCCATTTCCTGAAAATCGTATGGATTTAGCTGGATTTGCCTTTATAAGGGGTCTTTCCAGATTTAGTAGCGTTGTCTTGTACATATTTGACTCTCTAGTGAAAATGTTAGCGCTTTTTACGATTTCTTTCATCGTCTCTGACACTGGAAATGCTTTCACTATCAAAGATTGTTTATCTATCTCTCCACTCCCCCTGACGAACTCCACATACACCCTTACACGAGACTGGCGTAGTTATCTCCAACAGTTGTCGCTGCCTTCACCTGGATGTGTTTGACAACTATGTATGGATCAGCCTTTGTGAATGATATATAAAAATGAGTCAGTTATAATAAGGTGTCGGAATCATCAAGAAGAATGAAAGATCAAATATGTACTCTGTCTCCCATTCTGTCCAATGCCTGTATTCAAAGTGCTCTTGATAAGGTAAAAGAGTAAATAACCTAGGTGTAAGGATACAGGGGGGAAAGATAGATGCAATCAGATTCCCCTATAATATTGCTGTAATAGCAGAGAGAGAGAGAAAACAAGAGCTTACAGTACTACCGAATGAAACGAAAGATGTTATGGTAAATGAATACAGTATGAGAAATAACACTACAAAAACAAAGGTGATGGAATGGTGAGAGTATGATAAAACACATTATCGAGTATTAATAAAGAACCAAGTAATGGAGGAAGTCTACTAATTCATCTACTTGAGGGGAAGGTTGACAAGAGTTGGACGAAGCAAATGGAAAATATTCTCCAGAATTGTCCAAACTTAAAATGCTTTCAATTTAAAGAAACGGCTGATCACTGCTTATGATCTAAGAATCGAGACGAGCAAGAAACTGCTGAGAAGCTACATATAGAGTATGGCACTCTATGGAAGCGAGAGTTATACTATAGGCCCTGCCAATAAGGAAATATTAAATTCATTTTAAATGTGGTGCTACAAAAAGATTTTGAAAGTGAATTGGGTGGATAAAATTAGTAATGAAAAAGTTTTCCGAAGAATAGGCGGAAAAAAAAAGATCCTGTTAAAGCTGTTAACAAAAAAAAATAGACAGATTGTTTGACCACATATCGAGACATGAAGGACTGCTGCAAACTATATTTGAAGGATATGTATGTGACATTAAAAGCAAAGGAAGACCCCAGATTACTTAACGCTTCACTGACCGGGTAATTGAAGACGCAAGGCTGGTTAGACACAGAGTTCAGAGTCGAGTCGAGTCCAATCTGACTCTAGTGTCAAGGCCTTTCACACTAGTGAGTCGAGTCATTGAGTCCAGTATTTTGATCAACGCGTGCGTGCAAGATGGATGTGGTCCTAGTGGTTTCTATAAATACAATTGTATGGAGACGCTGGTGAAGACGCCTAAAAAGACGTCGCTCAATGTGGATTTACCCACATGAAATGATGCGATGCACCTTTGGTATTTTTTTTTTCATATTTGTTTCCAAATAGCAGGAACTGTATTTCTATTGCGATATTCGGGGTGGGACGGGTTGTAATTTGAAGGATTCTCTTTAACGAGAGCAATAAGGTATTCAGTGTCCAGGTTGTTATCCTTGGAAAGTATGTGGAAATAATACACTTGACTCGGCTGGCCTGACGAAATCTGTAATCCGCCGCATCATGGACTCTAGACTCGCCTAGACTCGGTTAGACTCGGCTAGACTCGGGGTGACTCGACTCGGAACTCATTGGTGTGCACGCTGAATTCTTCCTATCATTAAAATTAATATATTGGCTTTAGATAAACTGAGTCCATTATATATTCATCAAAATGAACAAATATAAATTCAGCTTAAACGATATGTCATCCTTGCATAACTGTAATAATTCGTATTAGCACATGATTATGACGTGTGAATGCTTATCTAACTTTGAGAAGATAATTTATAATAAAATAATCTTAAAAAATATCCCACTTAAGATATCTGACCTTGGGACTTAGTGTCTATATTGGTCATCCAAAATGTATATACATACGTCGTTCACTTTCAGATGATTCTGACAATATTATACAAGATGTAAATAGTTCGGCTGGGGTAACATTGTTTTGGGGGCTCATTCTAGTAACAGACCAGTACTGTGCCCCCCCCCCCTCCGCTCCTACATTTATAAACCGAGCCCGGCACTTTCCCACTTCTTGGAAATATCTATGGAAATCGGCGTGTGTGCGACTCAATTTCAGCGAATTCTTAAGGTTTTTGTCTACTTACGGGCTTCATTTCAATATTGAATTTAATTGAAAATTAATTTGAAACAGATTTTAAAATATGATCACACGAATAAGTATAACATTATTATTTTTATAAAAGGGTGTTTAAATACATAAACCCAATTTCTGATTTAGTAAAATATTTCAGGGATTAAATATTTTCTTGTGAATAGCGATTATTTGAATTAACTTTTGATATATGTATTATTTAACACGCAGGAAACATTGTTCCAAACAATAATGCATAGTCGTTTTTTCTTATTTTACAATTAATCATAAGCTATGTCAAGAAATATTAAAATCGCACATTGGTACTGAATCAACCTGTTAAGGTGATTGGTCCTTTTCATTTGGCAAAGAAATGCAGAATTATGGGAACAAACGGATATATTCAAGAAATTTTATTGTTTTGCAATTTTCTTTTCGGAAACGGTTTGTTCAAGAATAGAAGCATGTTAATTAAGTTATACTTTTTATATTCATACCTCCTCTGTAATTTTAACAGTGATCAAACATCGATAAAATTGATTTAAAAAAAACTGGCGGCTCCATAAAAAAAAGCAAATATAACACTTAATAAACATCGGTACATTATCTTAGAAGAGGCGTTGAAAATATTAACATAAAGATTTCACTCGTTCTCGAGAAAACTGATATTTCCAAACGTATGACTTTTCCGCAAGACCTGTCCGGTAGCTAGCGCCATCTACGGTTTCCGTGTTCCATCGTTTCTTGTTGGCGCGGAAGGATACTTTGGTTGGTTGTGAAGCCACGCCATGTCTTTCAGCCTCCCGCCCACCATCCCACAAAATAGACTTATATACTTATATATAGTATACCATTGAATCCCTGTTAAGTGCTCTAGAGAAGTCTATATAGTTATGAAATGGTCGATTATCTGGGTTTTTGGAGGGGATAAATTTTAAACAATTTTATTTAATATCTATATAAAGATTTATTCATTTAATGATGATTTTATATAACATATCAGACTCAAGAAGATTCGGATGTGATTGAATTCTCGCATCTGCAACCCTTGCTCATATGAAGCCATGGTCCACCATGTCGAACACCACGTCAGTTATCCTCTCCACGTAGACGGGGTTCTCCAAAGGTGATATTTTGGCCATCAATGACAAAGGATTGACGACCTGATCCGTGTCAACGGTCTCCTCGGTCTTATTAGTGAACAACTGCATAGCCATGATGGCCATACCGAGACCGAACACAGAAAACTTCTGAACCTGCTCCTGGAAACATACCACACACGTTTCTTGATAGCGTCATTATTTTACCATCGTGTAACTGATTATTATCAACCAGAAAAAAGTACCTAGGTACTCTAAATTCATAGTTCAATTTCAGATAAAATTAAAAGGTTTTTGACTAGGGAAACCTTTTTTTTGACGATTGTCAAAATTAGTTAGATTTTTTTTTTCTTTACTTTTCGGTGGGGTTTTTCAACATTTCTACCAGGGTAGCATATTTTGATACATGCCATATATTTCGTGGCACCTTTTGTATGAAACATCTTCATGTCCCTGCGTTTCAAGTTAAGGAAACCCTAAGAAGAGGACATAATTGAAATATATATTTGTAAATAAAAATGTACTGCATTAATTAAAACAATAACATTTTCGGCGAAATATTTATGGACTTTCTTACTGATTTTTTTATACCATCCACGTCAGACAGTATAACTATATACTCATGGCACACATTTTTGAAAACCTCTTTTGTAGGGTTGAAAAGATTATAATCAAGGGAAGATCAGGTATGAACTATTTTTAGTTTTTAAATAATAATTTTATATATGAATCCTCTAATTGATATAGTGCTGTGTTGATTCTCTGTTGGATTGAAGAATGTGTAGTAATGTACTTATAAAATATTATCTACTGTGTTTGTTTTTATCTCCGGTTAAATTAAATACATTATCTTAATATAAGTCTTCATCTACTACTAATTAAACCCTAAGAAATTAAATAAAGGTTGAGAATGATGGATTGAGATAAAAATAAGCAGTAATTATTTCGTTATCAATCACTTGATAGCGACCTACAAATTGATTAATAGCATTGGTAAAAATAAGTTAATAATCTGCCTAGATATCTTTATGTTGACACACATAATTGAAAAGATAATGCTAAAGATTAAGTATGCTTGGTAATTCAACCTTGAATGTAGACATGTTGTAATTTTAATATACATTAGAGAACGGTCGATCGATTCCTCTAGTTCTAGAATTCTATGATATTCTAGATATTTTCGTAAAAATATCAAAATCATACCAAATAGAATTATAAAGACCTTGACTTGATGTGACAACTTTAAGCCAATGAGGGGGTCGAGGCAAAAACACGATAACCCTCATTTTACGGTGGGAAACGTGTTAGCACGGATTTCTGGTAGTTTACCTATTGAATTATAAGTTGTTTTTATAGCCAGTCAAGACATAGAGAATATCTATGCTGACTAATATTTTAATTATTTTCATAGCTAGATTTACAGATTTTATAGAAGTTTCAATATTGAAAATATCCCATCTAAATCTATGAGGCCTACCATGTTTTTTACCCCAACAGACCGACTGACAATATAAACTTCAAGATTTGAAAGAAAATTTAAAATTCTGACAAGAAGAGTATAGGATTCACCCCATCTCTAAATATATATACCATTTAACAAATACATTTGCAACAACAAGGGTCTAAAACAAGTTTAAAAAAATCTTAGATCAAAAAACTATAGGTAAAAACAAATCTAAATATGCATTCAGAACAATGAATGCTCATAAGATTTTCTCAAAAACCAACGAAAATTTAAAAAAATAAAGAAAGAAAAAAAGCCTTTTAACAGCAGAATTGTTGCTTTAGAACAGCTTGCCAGAGAGCTTGCAGTTGTAGAAATGGGTTGAACACACATAAAAATAGGAATAGTTAACGCGTGAACAAATCCCTGAGCCTTCTCTGTTTCCAGACCGCAACAACGATCATTGTTCAAATACACCATTCGAGCACTCTTCGACCTGAAATTATAAAGCTTATTCCGCTCTTTTTATATCTAAAACTAGCCGCAGATAATTATGTAATATCAGTTAAAATAATATGTTATTTAGTCTGATGCAGACTTGTAGTTTTCTTATCTCCTTCATATGATAAGCTTCAATATTTGTTAAGTGTAGTAGTATACTCTTTGCAAGAGTCTGTTTATTTTAAACAAGTGTCATCCTTATGAACACACTTGTTTATTGTTTCATTTTGCCCATATGTGTAGTCTTAAACTTTTGGGCGACAGTCTTATGCCCTGTTCTATGTGACCATGTCTCTAATGGTTTAACCTTTATATTGGCAAAAAAATATGGGAGATTAGGTTAATCCATGGCTTTACTGTATGACCTAATTGGATCATTGGCTGTTATCAATATTTAATTTTTACATTTTTGTTGTACCTTAGTACGGTGATCAACTCGTGGGTATGCTTCTATACGAGAGGGATGGCCCGCTTTGTGTTGCTTATATTTTTTTGTACGTATCCCTTCAGGCGCTGCTTGACACTCTAATGTTTAGAAGTTTTCCATTGTTGTAGTCTGTCTCCTGACTTTTTTAGAGTGTTAACTAAACCATTGGATGATCAGACAGTACTAATTAGGAATAGGCCTGCCACAGTCCTCTAATGGCCTAGATTCCTGATATATCTCTTGTTACTATTTGTAAAATTAATATTTCCATCTATTTGAACAGTTGTCTATTTTCATTTTACTCTTTATGGAGTTAACAAACGCTAGCTACTGTAGCCCCATGGCTTCTTTGGTGCTGACTGACAGTTCACAGCTGACTTATGACAGTCAACATTTAGGTAATTTGAGTATTGGGTTGTTTTTTTCTAAATAAATTTTGAGTGTCAGAAGTGACAGCTGCTAAACACATGTTTTTTTCAGATCATATGGTTCATCGTAGGGATACATAATTTGGTCCGCTAACCTTTCAAACCGTCAGCTGTGAGCTGTCAGTCAGCACCAAAGAAGCCATGGGGCTACTGTAGTTCAGTAAGCAACTGTCACTGTAACGCCTAGAAAAGGGACTCCCTAGTTTTAAAAGTTGCTCAACATCATTATTTGATCATTCTTATCATATTTGAGGCTAACAGCCGTATGATTGGACTAATGTTGTGTATTGTCGCCTAGCTATAAATCCTTCTGATTAGAAGTGCTGTGGTTATCTGTTTTGTACACTATCGTTTTAGAAAGTGCACATGTCCTTCTTTAAGGAGTCACAAATTATTCAATCTTAGACCCAAGAATTTTTGTCTTGGTTGAGTGTTAATTTAAGGTGCCTTACACTATTCACGGCAATTTAGTAACAGTGTTTCTTGTTACATTGTTTAAGCCTAACATTAAACAATGTAAAGTGTGGAATGAATATATAACTATTCTCTTTTGTTTTTATATTAATAAACTTATTTGCTAACTCGTATTTCTATTTTTTGTTTTGATATTAATTAAATTATTTGCTAACTAGTATTTCTTTCTTTTGTATTGATATTAATAAACGTATTGGCTAACTCATATTTCTTTCTTTTATTTTGATATTAATAAACTTAATTGCTAACTCGTATTTCTCTATTTTGATATTAATAAACTTATTTGCAAATTCGTATTTCTTTCTTTTGTTTTGATATTAATAAACTTATTTGCTAACTCGTATTTCTCTTTTTTGTTTTGATATTAATTAAATTATTTGCTAACTAGTATTTCTTTCTTTTGTTTTGATAATAATAAACTTATTTGTTAACTCGTAAAACTTTCTTATGCTTAACTATGCATGATATCCTACCCTAACTCAACTTATTTGTATTTATCAACATCTTTATTAACAGTATCAAGGGCTAGGGCTTCACGCGAAAAAAAATATTTCATAATTATCTGATGATTCAAGCATGTCAAATAGTATAAAGGAGGCCAGTAAGGTAAACTTACCTTAAAAGCGGAGTAGGGAAACAGCTTGGACGTGTCCGAGCCCAGTGCGCTCAAAAAGTGCGACAAACTGTCGTAATAAGTTTTCAGGAAAGAGTCGTACACTTTTCTCCTGACTGTACCAGTTGTACAACAGTACAAGAAGTACGAGAGATCCGTCACTGGAGAACTGTACCGAGATAGTTGGAAGTCCAGGAAAATCATTGCCTCTGGGGTGACCCCATTCTGAAACAATAACATAATCAGTTTATTAGGGGCATTTGAAACAACATATACACTCAGATCATCCCATGGATATTGACCATCTCGCGGTGATATTGCGCGCTGCTTGTACAAGCGTCAATGCCGGCATTCTGTGGCGTGCACCAGTAAAACTTGATGCGCGATGGTTGTTATAATCTCCTGTACTATAGCCATGGATGCTCGTTGTAATGGACCATACATAGGCATTATTTTTTCGTACTTAATTCAATAAATATTAGTGTTCATATAATTACAAAATGAACATTAAAGCAGTTATATATATGAAGCGTATTCCCACGGTCATTGTTTTTATAATAGTTTTGTAAATTGTTCATCAAACAAGCAATGGTAGATTTTATTTCAGAAAATATTTTGTGTATGTTAAAACAATAATAGTTTAATCCATATGTTCAGACAATTTGACGTATTTTTAATAATTATATAATTAATATAATTTAAGCCAATCTAATTTTTACAACACACACATACATATTGTTTTACTGGTTTATGAAATCCAGGTAAACAAACTACTGTTCAGTTTGCGAATGTAAGACCCAATTCTTAGGCGCTGTGGTCTAACGTGCTACTCTCTCAGTAGTCTAGATTGTCAATGACGGGAAGATAAGGGTTCAAGGTGTAGCATTTATTGGAAATATATGCTCCAAGAAAAGACTCTAAATGCAAGAAACTCACCAAAAGTCCCCCACTGTGCTG
>CABFOW010000669.1:0-41054 GCA_902141385.1 Timema californicum
AAAGCATGGGCACTGTGTTGATCTCCTGGGACTGATAAAGGCACCCGATGAGTCTTCAGTTGTTGTCTCGAGGGGAAGTGTTTGAGACACTGACTAAGATGCACGATCCAACCACTGCACCAATCACGGAAGGTGCTGCAGTAGCGCAAGCATCACGAGTTAGCCAATCACATAACTTTCACTTACACAGTTCTTTTTCCGTCACCAAACCGAACGTGCCGTTTTGTGCTCACGCTAACCTTCTTTTTGTGTTAATTAGCCTACTAAGTGTATTTGTAGATTCTATGTTCGTCTCAGACGTTAATTTTGTGTACTCGACATTAACCTTTGCTAACAGTAATTACATAAATTTCAATTTAGATATATACTATTTCATTCTACATTCTCTCTTTTTTGTTACATTTGGGTTTGTTTTATCTTTTACAGTGCCTGTGGAAGCTGTAGAAATGTCTCATGAATGGGTCAATGCTGGGCATCCTGCAAAACTATTGTGCAAATTTAAAGGTTATCCAATAGATGATATAGAATGGGAAAAAATTGGAGATGTGCTCACAACAGAAAAGTAAAGTTATTATATTATTTTTCCTTACCACAACTATTTAGTATAATTTTTTTTACATTAAAACACAAATACAGATTTAATTTAAATTGCATTTATTTCAAGTATATTTTTGTTGGAAAGTTTGTAAGAACTGTGATTTTAAAAAAATTAATAAAAAATCTTATTCTCTTAGATTGAGAAATAATGAATTTATTCTCATAGAACCAAAATAAAAACTAAATAATAATGAAACTCACATTGGTGGCCGAATTTTTTAAGACATCATTCTAGCATAATGTTGGATTGCCTGTGGCCGAGACATAATTTACCATCAAAGCCCTGGGTGTACAGACTGTAGTTTTCCCTCCACAATAATGGAACACATTTGCTTCAAAATTCTAGCTTCCTCATTTCTACTCTATCTAGTGTAAATATTTGGATAGTTTGAATGAGTAATACTTGAATTCATTTATCTGAATTTGCAAAAATAATATTTTGGTTCTCCCATGATCCCTAATTGACCATAAGGAATAACCTAAAAGTAGTTTTGTTAATTTTGTATTTCACTACAGGTTTTAGCATTCTTAGAGAAAACCAAACCATGTTTGCTGCACTATCTTGTAGGTATAAAGTAGAACAGACAATACAAACTAAACCATATCACTCTAATGAGGTAACTAAGGCAAAGTAACACAATTACTTATGTTTAGACTAACACAACTGGATATTCATTAAATTTGAAAGAGTTGGCTAGAATTATTATAAGTTTGCTCTTGTATGCAGTTTTGCCAACACCATTCAGGCAAAAACAAAGGGGCAGGGGCAATAAAATGTACAAACCATTCATGCTCTTTAAAACTACTACCACTACTATAGAATTTAAGTTAATGAAATAAAGAGTTTGTTTATCTATCATGAGCATTGTATGAAATCTACTGCCTGCAGAGGTCTGAAATTTTAAAGATTTAGTAACCCTTGTGCATGAACATGTTCAACTCAAAGTCGAAATTTTAAAGTTCTGATTAGATTTTTTTTAAATTGATTAAAAACCGCATTGGAAGCAAAGAAATATTTATATAACGAAGAGTTTGTTTGTCTGTCATGGGCATTTTATGATATCTACCCTATGTAGGAGTCTGGAATTTTAAAAATTACCAAGTACCCCGTGGAGCCGTAATTTTAAAATTTTGTTTAGATTTTTTTTAAATAATTAAAAACTTGGTCAGAAGCAAATAGGTCATGGGCAACGCAGGGCTTAAAGGCACTAGCTTTAAAGCTACCTTCCACCTACATTTGTTAAACTAGAAACATATCTCCTGGGCAACATCAGGTACTTCAACTAGTATATAATAATTATTTCTGTCCTTAGCAAATGAAACAATACCATAACTTTGTAGGGGTGTGCGAAGATCACTTTTTAAATGCAATGATTGGAACATACAAAGCAGACCTGAAGTCAAAGATAAGATTGTTTTTATTAAATACGCTGCTCATTTTCCACCTTGTACTTTCATCGTAACAGCCATTTTGAAGAATAAAGCAAAGGCCAACAAAGTTTTGTGAATCCAACAGAAACTCTCTAGAGGCTTACTCGACTAGGGAGGGCTAACAACACTGTCAGTGAATTAATTATGGACGTGGCAAGTGCCAAACTAAACCGCCAATGTAAAGGAGAAGAGCTAGACAAAGCAGCATAAAACTGTTACCTGTGTGATAGTTTCAGAACTTTGATGAGAAACGTGGACCAAAGTATTTTTATTTACAACCTACATTTCAGTAATATTAAAATTAATATAGATGTTTAGTAGTCATATAAAGCTACTAATATATAAAATACATAAACAGTGGACAACACTTAATGTGATCACTTCTCGACAAAGCTTAATAAATAACAATAACTGACAGAACAAGATTTTGCTTTTTTTTCTTAGAACTTCTTCACTAATTCAGTTATTCACCATTGTTTATTGAAGAAAAGCAGAAATATCATAAAAAGTAAAAGTGGACAAAAATAACCCATTACAAATCAAACAATATATGATAGTTTGAAAAACTGTCCATTATTTATTTGAGAAAGTCATCAAAATCATCAATAAAAAGTATATAACTACAATATGAAACATACTACTTCTTCACACTACATGATTCACACAATTAAAAACAAAGTGTATTAAAATTAAGAATAGCAAAAATTATTTCAAAGTTGATTGTTTATTGTCTTTTATGAGAAGGTCAATGACAAAATGTTAAGATTCGTAATCAGGGGGTCCATTGATCTGGAAAATAGGCAAATTTCAGGGAATTTTCTTGGTCATAATAAAGTCTGGGAATTTAATCAAATTTCTGGAATTTTTATGAATTTGTTAAAAAAGTACACAACATTTATTTACAATAGTCAAATAAACCTTTTTCATAGGTCCATAAATTTAGTCACGCGCATGAAAGCACTAACAACAGGACCTAACACATTCGTTAATTCTATATTAGTGTTGCTCAGTAAACAATTTTTTTTGTAAGTGCTAAATTTTTGTAGAAGTAATAAGCCAAAATCATAAGTTGGGGCCAAGTTGACGTCATCCTGGCCCCACCCACCTTTTTACGGTGCAGCACTAATGACAAAACCTAATGTAATCATTAGTGCTATGTTACTGCTAGTTATTGAACGCAAATATTTAATTATTGTTAAATTTTTTTGGTAACTATAAGCCAAAATCATTGGGGCCAAGTTGATGTCAACCTGGCCCCGCCCACCATCTTTCAGTTCAGTACAAATTAAAAAACCTATTGCAATTGTTTGTGCTACACTAGCTATGGTCATTCCCCAAACCCCTGTTTAGAGATAAATTTGATTAAAGCTACTTTTTGTTTTATAAAAATATATTTAGAATAAAAGTTTTTTTTGTTAGTCCCACACTTTTGCGATAGTAAGTTACTTTTTATCATAAAGGGCTGTGGGGATATGATCAAAATTTTAACTATCTGTTTAGATAGAGTACCTCATAATTCATTTTCCTGGAAAAATGAGATGTGCCATTTTGTTTGTAATGTCAATCAGTGCCTAGATACAAGGACTTTTGGAATTAGAAATCTAACCCAAAATTAAGGATAAACTATCCTTAATTTCGGAGTTAGCTAAATAATTCCAAAAACCTCATTGTGGAACTTTACGAAAACCCTAGATACCAAGTTTAAGCTCGATCGGTAAAATGTTTTTGGATCCAAGTTGATACCCAGAAACACAGACGGACATATAGCATTGCGTAAACCACTTTTTTGTGCTCAGGGAGTCATGAAACATCGAGATCCATCAAAATCTCAAATTCAAATTTTTGGTGACTCAATACTACTTCTCAATTGGTCACAAGAAATTAAAGATAGAAAACTCTTATTTTTAATCATGTAAAATATTGCCTACACATTAAATCTACACAAACTTCAAATTTCCATTTAAATAAGTAATATCACGTGATTTGGTATGTAAAGGCTTTTACCACCCCATCTTACTAAAAATACCAAATAATCATTGAGGCTTGAAGGAAACTTGCCCAGCAAGTAAAATTAATTAGCAATGTAGTCATTTATTATATAAACGGGTTTTCCACTTGTTTTCATGCTTCTGATTACATAATGAGATGTCTAGTGTTTTGTGTGTATTGAAAATTTGATCTATTTGTGCCTAGTGATGAAAAATTCTTGCTTTATGACATCATGGAATTGAGGTATTATCTCCATTCTCTTGATACTCTTTAAGAATTAGTGAATTAAGTTTCCCAACCTGGTTATCACTTTAAAGAAAACTCTTGCAAATGAATAAATTTTTATATATTATGTATAAAAATCATTACCTCTCTTAATTAATGTTATGTTTAAGAATTCCATCCAAATACTAAAACATATATTATTTTTTTCTCTACAGGCTTGAGACTACAAAAAAAATTAATACCATCTTTATAGAGTCTGAGATAACATTCAATTCTACTAGTCGAAAAGACAATGGAACATACCGTTGCACAGCTGTGGGTCCCCAAGGAAAATCAAGTTCTACTTCAGTTTTGTATGTTCGTAGTGAGCCACAAGTCAATATCGATTTTGTGAAGGCAGTTGGAGCACACACTATCTTCCTAAATTGGACATTAAATGATGGAAATGAACCTATCTTGCAGTACTTCATTCAGGTAACACTGTGGATTACATTTTGTTAAAGTTTATGTAGATGTATTAAGTACTTACTTCCCATACATAAGATGAAAGTTGATGAAAATACGCTCAGGCATTAATAGTGTTGCACTTGTTTATGAAGGTGTACATGTCATGTAAATGTATAAGCAGTTGATCAGGACATAGTTCAGGATATTTACATCCTTTAGGAGACTGTATTGGGTATTAAATCTTGAGATATTATTGTTAAAGATTTCAGTCAAAGATAGCTTATACTACTAGAAATGTATAATAAGACAGTGTAAAAACACTGTACAGTAATGTAATGTAATGTAATGCACACACCCTTAGACTCAAATTACACTTCAAAAACATCCCCCCTAGCTTTGAACTTGAAAAAATAATATCCAGCCCTTTCAAGATTTGGGCCTCCCTCAGACTGGGATCCTCCACCTCTGCCTACAGACCATCCTCTCGAGCAATACATCACCTATTTTCTATCCAACATATATGATCCATACTTCCCTGACACTATGCCAAAAACCAAGAATCTTAATTTCAATAAACAAAAAGCAATAAAATCACTTTGTGCCAACAAGGATATAATTATTCTGCCTGCCTGCTGATAAAAGATCCACTACAGTTATTCTTAACCGCTCGTAATACATTGCTGAAACAATCATCCAGTTTTCGGAAATGTCCACCTACAAGCTCCTTCAAGAAGACCCCACAGCAGACTACAACAAAGAAATTAAGGAATATGTTCAGCACGAGGGCCCCCGTCAGAAACTTTCACTTAAGTCTATAATGCTTCTTTCCACTGATAAGCCTCAAACTCCTGTACTTTACCTTCTTCACAAAGGAATCCTCCCACCGCCAGGACGTCCCATTGTCTCTGGATGTGGCTTCCCTACCGAAAAAATATCTACCTTTATTGACTCTCGCCTAAACCCTTTGTAAAAACACTGCCATCTTACATTAAAGACACCAAACATTTCCTAAATCGCCTTCACCAAATTGGGGAACTACCCCCAGAATCTTTCTTAGTTACAATTGATGTCACTGCTCTGTACACCAACATCCCCAATACTCATGGCCGAGCTGCAATGGAACATTTTCTAAATCTCAGACCTCAAAATTCCACATCCACCACTTCTTTCCTGCTTGAATTAGCCAGAAACATTCTGGAAATCATCGATTTGGCAACACTGCAAGTTTTCAGTTAAATATTTCAAATCATATGCACTTTTACTATAAGACGTGGCAATTAAATGCCACTCTGCATCAATTACAAAATATTTTTGTGTTAACAAATATTCAAAAAGTTATTTCTGTGTTTATACTAGCCTGCACAACCATCTGAAAAGTATAATATTTTGTGTGTGTCAGGAATAGCTTCTTTGAGAGCAGCCATCAGGTGTGTTTGGAAGAGGTTGAATGCAAGTGTGTGTTGTGAGGCAGACATTCTGATATAAAAACATAGTTGAGATGTTTCAGTATATTGTCTTCTCCAATGTAATAAATTACAAAGGGATGGAGGGTACCCTGGCTGTTAGTCTAATGGTAGGATTGAACTTCCATCTTGAAGCACAAATGAATAATGTTCTGCATAATCACAAGTGATGACAACTTCTACTGCCTTCAAGTTTTATTTCACATCATTATAAAACTCCTTTTGCATGTTTGTTATAAATGAGTGGGTCTCTAACTTCAACAGGTCTTTAACAAATTCCTTTATATATTCATCTTTCTCTTTGATTAGAGTTTCCAACATACATCTATCTCAAAGTCATCCTTACTGTACCCTGGCATTTTGCTGTCCTGATCTTTGTTGTCTTGGTTTGGCTTAGAGCTTTTTTAAACTGTTTTGTAAGTTTCACTTTACACCCATCACATACTTTCATTCCTACCTCAACATCTTCCAAACCCGAAGAACACATACAGTTAGTAACATTCCTCAGCTTACCTGACTTAGAATGTTCATTTTCTTTTAAAGGATTACAGCATTTTACAGAAAACATTGGCCATTTGGTATTTTTTTTAAATTTGCCATGATTAAATAAAATTAAAAAATTCTCACTAAAATTAAAAAGTGTTGTGAAATTTTTTTAAAACATGTAATTTGACCTTTAATTTGGCACACTTAAAGTAGCATGAAATTTCCCAGAATAGTTAAAAAAATAAAAAATGAGAACAACATTCACAAAGAGATTATTTTCACACTAAAGTTGAAAAACATAAATCTTACCAACATGACACAATACTTTAAAAATAGATATAAATTTAAAACCAAGATTGGATCAACTTCCTGACACTATAACACACAGCTAACCTGAACACAGTTTGAAAAAGAACTGAGCTGAGATAAACTAGCAATTTTGTCAAATGAGCAAGTTGAGACAGGCTCATTTAAAACCCCTTGCACACTCATATACATGCGTTGACTTGTTTCCCAGTGAAATAACTTAAAACAAATACTTTTAGGAAGTTTGTATTTAGGTGATTCATGTTATGACCTGTCTCTCACCTAGAATAATATAATACACACATTTAAAAACACATCTCAAGCACAATTTCCTCCCTTAAGATGGTAAATTTTACATGTGCTTGTATTATTTAAAAAATATTTTTTCATGAACCCATATTTTCTCCATCTTAAAATTTGGTTTACCTCCAGCCAATACATGTAAGAATAGTATTAATTGTTTTAGAAAATAATCAAAGATGATGATTTTGAGTTTCAAAAAACAAAATTTTGAAAGCAAGTTAGTGTTTTTAGGTATGTTGTGTTGAATATAAAATTAAAGCCCTTGAAAAGAGCTTCTAAATGAGCCATAAAAGAGCTCTCTAGCACCATCAACTGCAGATATACACGCATTTTTTTGTTTCAAAACAACACAAAATTTGCCTATTTTTGCAATTTTTGTGTTGTTTCAAAACAACACAAAATTTGCCTATTTTTGCAATTTTTAGAAATTTAGTTAAAAAAACTACTGTGGCAAAATTCTGAGAATTTGAATTTTTTGTCCTTTTGATAAGTACAATAAATGCACAAAAATTCTTAAAAATCGGAATCCTTCAGGTCTACATTTTTTTTAAATTTGTTGATTTGACATGGAATGACCTTTAAATATACAGAAATTTGCTATAAATTCCCATAACCTCCAAAATCTAAGAATGGGATGGAAGTTAAAGATGTATTATTGGGGGCTGTTTCAGCATATGAAAAATGGTACAAGTCAGTGGACTCATTACCCAGAGCATATTGGAGGAGAAAATTCAAATTACATGATAAAAAACCTGGATGCCAACACAGCATATCAACTTGGGCTAAGTGCACGAAACAAAGTTGGTACAGGAAGTGTCAATATTTTGACACATTGGGTGAAAACATTAGACAAAGGTATGTTAACAATTTTTTACCTTAAATAATTACCACTAAATCAGCAAGATATATATTAAAACAAATGGACTTGCAGGTGAATATTGATGGGGACACAGCAATTCATAATGTTACTAGTTAGATTTATCTAATTGATAGACGAGTATGGTATAGGGGAAAATAATATAAGAAAGTAGAGCAAAGTTGTCTGGTGGTAGGGATAACCATAGTTTGAGATTTCTGTGGAGGTGGGGCTGTATATTAAGCTGCACCCCAGTTTTACCATAGTTGTAGACTTTTCCAAAGTCTTGTACATCTATAACCAATATCACCTCTGAGGGAACTGTAGGTCTTATGGAGAAAATATTTATATTCACTCTCTCTCGGTTAACTGTTGCCAAATTTCTTCGCTTTTAGTTATGTCAGGAGGTTTTATGCTGGAGTAAGGAGTTACTGGCAACATCAACAATCTAGCGTTCCATAATTTGTCTTATATTTAAGGTAATATTAACTACATATAAACAGAGAATGAAAACACTGTTCCCCAATAGCATCCATGCAGTTTCCTCAGAGATGATCTCCACTGTGCCTTTCATCTCAAGGGAATAGCTATGTAAGACCAAGGGGTGCTGGAGAATGAAATACTTAGATGTAGTTAGCTGTGAGTCTAACTTGAACCAGAACCAAAATGGGAAAGCTAAAAATAAATAACCAAAGAATCAGAATTGGAATCAATATATGCTTAGGTTTATAAAGGTTATTATTGGTTCTTATTTTTTTTTATAATTTTGTTTTACTTCTTTAACTTAATCTTGTATTGAAAAACTTTATTTTTCCTTTTCTCGGGATTTTTTTTACTTTTCCCTTTCTCAGATTTTTTTTGGTCAAAAGTCTTAATATCTTTCTTTGTATTGTGTGTGTGTGTGTGTGTGTGTGTGTGTGCGCGTGTGTGCGTGCGTGCGTGCGTGTGTGTGTTTTTTTTGTAAATTATTTTTAATGTATTTTTCTATAGACGAATTTTGAAATGGTACCAAAACTATTAAGTTAAAGATTAAAAGAACTGGAACCTAACTAAGAACCAAAAAGAACAGGAACTTTTATTTTTATGTAACTGGGACCTTAAAATGTTTACTTACTTACTCTATGGCATTAGGAACTTGATAGCTCATTACCGCACTCACAAAAGTATACCACCTATCCCTATCTTGAGCTAATTCTTTCCAGTCTATCTCATTACACCCTATCTCTCTCAGATATATCCAAATGCTATCCTCCCATCTGCGTTCCAGATAATTTATCAATCAATTGTTCAGTCATTGTAATTTGTTAATACCTTCTCTTTATATCTCTATTTAGGTCTTGTGGGTCCAAACAAAGTCGTAATGAACCATTAGGTTTTTCGACAATGACTAAATTACCTACCCACGATCTGGGCTCCTTAACCTTCACAACAATTTTATCCTTTACCATTTTGTTCAAAGTTGACTTAAGTTTACAGTACACAGTTTGTGCCAATTGTCTAGGTGGCCTAGCTTTTGGCCTAGCACTCTTTTGAATGTTTGTTTTCCACTTTTCGGGGAACTTGCAAAGACCTGTGAAGATTTATTTATTCTCTTCTATGAATTTAGTTTTCTGACACACTGTCTGATCAAATTCTGTTTCCATTTTCACCATTTTCACTCTTTTGATCAGATTTAGATTCACACATGCATCTAGACCTAAAATTGGAGTACCATCCACATCCACTAGTCTGAAATCCATGTAGTTCACTACATTATTGTACTCACACCTGAGATACACAATACCTAGAGGTTTTACCTCAAAACCTCCTTATGACTCCAGCATTTCATTTGTAGGCCTAACTTCAAACTGTTTGTCTATTTGCTTAAATATGTGGTTTGGATTATTATTATTATTATTATTACTATTATTAGCACCGCGTCTTACTACCCGTTCGGGTTATACGCTTTAAGTACTAACTACGCTAATGGATTAGGAATTGGGAAGGTTGAATTAGAGGAAGTGAACCCGCATTTGCGTGGAAGGAGAGTGGAAAACCATTTAGGAAAAACCACCCCCAGTTCACCCGACTGAGATTCGAACCTCAATCTCCCCGTCCTCAGCAGTCGAGCTCAACACGACTAGCGCATTAGCCAACTTCGCCATCGAGGCGGGTGGATTAATATTGAGTTCTAAACCAGTATTTAGCATAAAATGAAAAGGTTTGTTTTCAATCTTCACAGTTTCATACCACACTTTCATATCGTACTGCTTTTCTTTGTTCCCCACTTCAACGCATTTAGTCTTTGATCTAGTTGCTTTGACTGTAATTATGTCTAAATACAAATGTTCACTATCACTATTATTTTTTTGGAAATTCTTTACTTGTCTGACGTTTTGACATACAATAGCAAAATAATTACGTTTGCCACAATTTGAGCATTGTTTACCATATGCTGGACATTGACGCTTTTCATGAGTAGAATTGCACCAGTGAACTAAATATGTATGTCAATGACCCTGGATATTTTTCTCGTTGACGATTCTTGAATTGATTATGAACAATGTCCACAGAAACAGGCACTGAGCTTAGAATTGGAGTTAACGATGTTGACATTTGTAGGTGGCTTGGTTGCTCTTGACTAATTTCAGCCACTTTCACTAGGTCACAAGCCTTTCCTAACGTCAGGCTTGGAGCTTTTAAAAGTTCTTTTTGAAATTCAGGATCATTTGTCACCATGAAAATGCAATCTAGAACAATGTCATCAGATTGATCACCAAACTCGCATGTCTGAATTAGTTTCCTAAGGTTTGTTACAAAATGGTCAAAAGTTTCTCCCATTTTTTGTGTATGAGAGTACAGCATAAATTTTTCATATGGTACGTTTTTCCTTGGTTTGTAATATACCTCAAATGCAGCCAGTAAAGTATTGTAGTCTTTACGTTCTGTATTAGTTAGCGTGAATGTGTTTTTTGTACTTCTACAGCTTCTTCTTCAACAAAGTTTAGAAGTATAGCTGATTTCTCTTCTGATGACTTTTCAGTTTTTCTCGAAGCTAACATATAAATTTCAAAGTTTTGCTTGAATTTGCACCAGTTCTCACTCATATTTCCCATCAAACTAAACCCACTTGGCTTGTTTAGATCCACCATGATTATCGATGTTACAACAGTATTAATAATACATATTTATGTATTTATTTGTACACGTAAATAAATGTATACTGTAAGTAATGTCCATGCGACTGCACCATGTTTCGTGTGCCATTGTGTGTTAATTGAAAGACATAATAATAATAATTAACTTTAGACTAGCATAGTTATTATATTAACGACTTGTATCATAACCATATTGTTTCACGCACAGAGGATAACTACTCACTACAGATCACATTATCTTTTATTTTTTTAAAGCTGACTGGTGATTTTGGTGTTACCAACCCAACATACATTAACTTCCCTGGTACAGTACTTATAACAGTACCTAGCCTGATTTTCCTATATCCGTCATTACTTAAATACAGTTTCCTCATATTCTTATGTTCACTATTTGGTTCTAGTTCACTAACTTTACCCTTTAAATATTATCTCTTTTTGTTTCTAAATGTGGCACTGGCCTTCCATTTTGCAATGATAAATGTTTTTTAACTCAATTCACGAGGAATTTCTAACCAGTGCCATTTTGCTTCCCTCCTTTCCTCTATTAATATTGAACATTCAATGTCAAGCCATGGCTTCTTCTTACTCTTTTTACAGAGGCCTATACTACACCTCGCTCCATCTCTAATATAGTTCCTGACACTTTCCCACTTTTTCTTTCTTGTGGCAGCAAACCTATTTGAAATTTCTATTTGAAATGTATCTCCACAATCTCAATCTGACAGTTTCTCTACATCATATTTATCCAGCCCGCCCACCTGATTTCCCTTTTTTGTTACTGACAGATGTATTCTATGTTTTGCTCCTACCAAGTAGTGGTCTGAATCACAATATGCGTCCCTGTATGACCTGACATCCACTAAGCTTGTATGACATCTTTTATTAATCATCATGCGATCTATTTGATTATGTATATTCCCATCTGGGGAGGTCCAAGTATATTTATGAATATCCTTATTCTTGCAACACGTACTTCTCACAATAAGGTTCTTTGATGTGGCAAAAACATAGCATAACAACAAAGCATAGCTAAAAACTTAGTCTTTTCAATATATGTGTGTATGTTCATGAACGTGTGCATACATCATAATATCGCCTTCCTTAATCTCGAAATAGCAATTTCTTATGTTATTATTATAGCATTGTTATTATGAGTCTACAACCTCTGTAGGTTTCATTAACACACAATGTATTTACTATTAAGTATGTATTTACTATAAAATTCAGTAGCACAAAAGCTGATCATGGTTCTCATAGCTTTAAGTAGCCAATGATCTAAAATCCATCATGGACTCCATTATTAAAAATGAGCGAGTGATGCATAGCCCTAGGAACATGACATAGTTGAATATCTTAGTGTTATGCCAAGCTAAATGTATAGCTCAATGCCTCTATCCAGGTGCCAGTTTTAATCAAATTTGAGTATATATACACATATAAAAATATTATATCCTTTTAGGAACCTCAATGTGTTATTCCTGCTTAGCAAATTATCCTTTTTTATTTCTAAATATTTACTGTATTTGTTTAGCCATTAAGATATTTAAACTGAAGTGTATTATACAAGCATTCATTTATATATGTTTAACATACGATATTAAGGGTAGATCATATAATGTACAGTGTCAATCATACCATGATTTATTGTGATATTTTTCAGATCCTTCTTTTGTCCCTGAAATTTCGGTGAAGGGTGTGACTCCAAATTCAATCACAATTGGGTGGTTACAACCTCCTGATAATGTGAAAGAACATGTTCACTACTACCAATTAATGCTAAAAAATAATCACACACTCAAGGAAGCAATTCATAATGCACAAAACTTAAATTTATTTCTTTTTGTGGAATTACAACCTGCTACAACTTACAACTTCAAAGTTTCTGCATGTAACGAATACACAAAATGTGGGAACTGGTCCAAAGAAGTCAATGGAACAACTATGGATGGAGGTACTTTTTTATTTTTTATAAATAAGCTGTTTTTTTTAAATATTGTAAACATCTATTGATTAAATGATGAAGCCTATCTAGTTTTTTACCCTATACAGAATGGCCAGGGATTGAGAAATCGGAGGGAGGGAGGGGGGAGAATCCAGGAAAAGTGCTTAAAATTTTCCCTCTGTAGAAAATTTAAAAGTCTCAAAAGTATTCAGTCCAAGATATATGTAACTCTTTTTACACATGTGACCAAACTACATTAATTTTCCTAATATTGTATGATATTAAATTTCCAAAAAAATCACCTAAATTTAAGTTTTAGAACTAATAATTTACAGTTTTAGAACTAACGCAACTGCCTTGTCTAATTAAACAAAAGGGGGCTACCATGCAACTTTATTGACTCGCAGGTTCAATCAGATTCAGATAGGAATACACTTTTTGAGAGCTACAAAATTTTACAAAACAGTTTTAATATATTCGTACAAGTTATATGTCTTGCAGCTGTCACTTTTGATAGATAGTATTAATGTCTTTAAATTAATGACAAATAACACAATAAAATAATAGCATTGTTGATAACAAAATTTTTATTTTCAGCAAAATACTACTATAAATATTGTTTTGCCATTGTGAGGGACAGCAGTATAGGGATTATTTGTGTACATACTTCTCTTTATCATGTCTACTCTTTACCCGGGGCTGAGCACTCATCACAAGGGGAGTAATGGCTTTCTGTTATTGACCTAAAAAATGTAGAATAATTATGTAGAGTAATTCCAGGATGGTACCAGAATGTTTTTTCTAAGGGTGATGAGGGGGTTTGAGGAGTACTAACTGTTATGGTTCTTGGCAAAGTCTCTCAACTGCAGATAGCAAGAAATTATTTTAAAATCAAGTCCTTCTCTAAATACGTTAAAGGGTTTTGAAACAAAATTGATCTTGTAGGTGGTATAAATTGTAACGTAAATGCCAATAATCTACTATCCTAGGCACTTAGTAGAATTACTTATCAATAATACTTGCTCATGCACTAAAATTTAGGGGAGTGTTCAACACACCTTTAAAAAAATCGAAATAATTTGTTTAAAGTCTCATAACAGGAGGATTTTTTTTTAATAATATGGAATGTTATTATTTCTGCCCTAGGAAGCTACGGCAGGCCTAGCCAGCCAGTAGTGGAAAAATATATGACTTTAATAAATAACCGACCTAGGCCATAGAATAAATAACCGACCTTAGCCATAGGCTGGAAACTAATAATATAGTATAACAGTAGTAAAAAATATTTTTGTCTAGAAAATTGGGAATTAAGCCTGAACTGTATTATAGAATTGGAGGCGATACTGTATACATATACTTAGTTTGGTCTACATAATTCAGTTTAGGCTAGTCCTTATATTCACACAGTAACATATGTTATTGTTCTACAGATGTAAAAATCATAGTTTTACAAGCTATTCTTGTTTCAAAAAGTTATTTTAATTTACTCAACCTTTATAAAATACATTTTATAATTAAAATACTTGTGGATGCCAAATTGTTATTTCAAAATTGACACGTATAAAGAAACTTGAATCGTGAATAATTATTTGACCGGATTCACTGCCTGAAGTGGTTTGAGGTGATGTTGTTCCCATCAGATGCAAGATTTGTTTTGGCAATGAACCCTTCTTAAAACAATCTAAATAATCTTACTACATAAATGAATTGTAGATTCCAGAAGTTTTATTATCTGAATCTATACAAACGTAAAGAAATATATTGATAATAGACTATCATTATATATATATATATATATATATAGAGAGAGAGAGAGAAAGAAAACAATGAAAGCATTGTAAAGATGGGGAATTGTTATTAAAATGATAATAAATTTGGTCCTTAGGTAATGTTATTTCATTATTCTTTTCATACTTCTTCATGTTATTGTAATAGTATAACATGATTCTGAACATAATAATAACCTAGCGAGAACCTTTTTTTTATAGGAAGCCCACTTTAAACCAACATTTATTGAAAGTCACTAAAATTCATCATTGTATACATATGTTTTATCAATTAAAATGTTATCAAAGCTAACAATAATACTTCCTTAAGAATTACTCTCTAATTTCTCTTTACATCATTAATTCAATGGACTAAGAATTTAAATACAATTGTATTATTTTTATGTATGCCATTGTTGCAACAAGAGTCTCTGGTTTTCAAAAAATGAGCCTTCTATAAAAATCAGACTGTATATTCAGTTTTTGATCTGTAAAAATCTTCAAACTTAAATTCATGGTCACTATGTTCTAGTAAAATTCGAACTACACACTATACAGATTCTTCTGCGGGATTCCTAATTTTATTACAGAACTTAATTGTATTGTACCATTACGTCTAGCAGTTATGTACCAATAAGATTCTCTAACACATATTTTTACTACACTTGTACATCAAATGTTCTTAAAATGTCCAGATTTGATCAAGAGAGTTTATAATCCTTTTCATATATTTAAATAAAATCTTCTTAACCATTTTTCTTACATGTAAGTGTGTTGAAAGTTGGTTAGTTAATTAGAATTTGAGTTAAAGCTTAATCTTCAATAATTGAAAATGTTATATAACCAATAAAATATGCATTAATTATTCCACATCATTCATTTTTATTGCTTTACTTAGATTATTTATACCACATCATTTTACTGCCTGTTAAAGTTATATACAATTATTTTAATTGATTTTAAATTCATACATATCTGCTTTTGCATGTGCTAATATTTTTACTTTTAAATACTTTGTAGAGTTAAATCTTTTATAAAGTCAGCTATTTGTTTATTTTTCAGAGTCTGGTCCACCAGAGAATGTTAGTGTGGTCTGCCGCTTTGACAACATTAGTCGCACAAGTTTTGTGTTTGTCACATGGTTACCTCCACTTCATCCTTATGGAAAAATTGTTCATTACAATGTAAGCTATGTTATTATATGTTTTCTCTTTGATTTTTTTGGCTATGGACTATGCTCCTAATATTTTTAATGCAGTAGTTTATGAAGTGAATATTTCTTATTATTTATTTTGTTGTATTTATTTTCCTGTATTACAGAAGTAATACTGTTTTTTGTATTTCATTATGGTTTAGTGAAGTTGTTTATGCATACATGCATGGATGCATGTGGGTTAAAAAATAAACCTTATTCCAATAATATTGGTAAACAATATTTCTTATTTATCTATAAAAATACATACTATGCAAATAAAACTAATATATTTCCATTACATAGTCTTTTCTTTCCTTTTAAGTAAATCATTAATTATTATTCTTTACTGTTTCCAGTGTGGCATGGGTCAGTTTTTTATTCACACCATATATTTTCTACTACCAGCATGCTAGGCCTGTCGTAGCTTCATATGCCTTATAATTTAACTTAAGATTAAGACAAGCACAACATCCATTCCCCAACCGTTAATTCATCACTGTGAAAGGGTAAACCCACATTTCACCAATGATAAATTTTTCGACCATACCAGGAATCTTAGCTGAGACCCTTACTTAGCTTTGTAGACAGACATGATATTAACAGAACTAAGGTGTCGGACTGATTAATAATCCTAATATTTTGAAATTATTATCACCATTTTTTAAATATATCTTAAAAACTTAGTTTGAAAAACACTTTAGATATTTTCAATGAAATATAATTTGTAGCTACACTCAAGATATTACATTACCATTGTTTAAAGCCCTAAAATATCCACCTAATTATATGCTATCACTTTATATATTTAGGTTTTCTTGCATGTGTGTTTACTGCACTAGTAAAGTTTCATTAAAAGTACATAACTTGAGACAAAGTAAGGATTAATGAATAAATTGAAAACTAAACTTAGTTTTTTAAATTAATTGTCAAGTTATCAGGCTTTCAAGTTTTTACTTTGTATAAAATTAGTGTTTCTCATCTGTAGTAGAGTGATCCATCAGATAATTAATTATTTTGCAAATTTACAATAAAGATCTACATTTTTTTGGGCAGATTAAATGTTTAGCTTAAAATTTCAAATAAGAGCTTGATTATTTGATACAATAAAGCACCTTATAGTTTTTCTATCTTTCTGACTTTTACAAACAAATTTTTTTTTAGAGATTGGTCAAAACCACTATTTTTAAATTTGAATATTTTGTCCATGAATCTCGAATTTATATCTTAGAAAATATGTTAAACATTAAAGGCTTACCAAACTAACTCTATTCTTTAGATACTATTCAAAATATAAATAGTAGCTAAACGCTATAATTTTTTACAATGCAATCATTATATCCTTCATACATTTAGTTAAATGCTATATTAAAGGGGCTGGGGTATTGTTGTTCAATCTATTCTTAAATTATTTTGGCCTAGACCACCATTATTCTTAAGGATTCAAGGGATTTGAAGACTCTTTGAATATGTTTTAACACATTAACATCCTTTTTATTTTGTAGATGAATATTAAAACACCAAACTACAACAAATAATAACCACAACTAGTTATGTTTTAGCTGAAAGCCTGCTTTGATCTCATGCAAAACGAGGATATTTTTATCACAAGAGTATTTTAAAATTAAGTTTATAATAACTATACTAACTATTTTTTCAAGGGACATTACTTAACAAACATAATATTTCTGTTCAAAATACCATGTTCATGATGGCTACAGACAGTGAAAACCTGGAAATGTTAGTGAATTTTTTGATGTCAGGGGAAATGGAAATATCATGGAATTTAATAAAAAATAAGGAAAAGTTAAGGAATTTACATAGACCTCTTTGACTAATTCTGCATCCAAACATTTAAACAAAAGGGAGAGATTTGGTTTCTCTTTGTTAACAAAATGTATTGCCAGTATATTCTATCCTAACATGAGATGGTTGTACAATAGGTTGGAATGAAAAAATACTTTTTTAAATTCAAATATCGATATAAACTTGCCTTTTACTAATGTAATGTGAACTGACTAAAAACATCAAAGCAATCGAGTTTTTGAGGTGCTGCAAACGGGGTGAATTTTAATACATTTATGAGTTTTTCCTTTTTTTTTTGGTACAATTCTGAAGACAATATTTGTTTGAATAAAAATGTCTAATAAAGATAAAAATAAACATTTGACTATTGTTGTCAATTGACAAAATATCAAATCAAACAGAAATTTTTTTGAGGTGCCACGAACAGGTTGAAATTTTTACTTTCTGTGGTTTTTGCACATTTTTGAAATTTTTGGTTTTAATTTATTTTTCTTAATCATTTAACCGTGATATTCTTCATTCCATCAATATCAGGCAGAAAGTGACTAGTAGCTTAGCTGAGGTAGGCCTATATTGCGACCTTGAACGAGCTGTGACAAGCGCCACTTAATAGGCAAGGAGCAGTAACTACAAGCTTCACTCCATTCGGTAGCTTTCTGAGCTTCATGCTGTGATGTGGTACTACAATTCCAATGTAAACAGCCTCATTTGAGTTGTTTTTACAGCTAGTTTTTTTTGTGTTAGATACTGTAGTTTTTTTTATTATTAATTTAGCACCGCATGCTACTAACCATTCTGGTTATATGCTGTATAGACATTAGTATTATTATCTTTTGTGTATATCTTGTAACAGTAAAGTAAAAATGGTAATGTCAAAAAATGTACAGACTCGGCCAATACATGAGTGCTCCAATTTTGGTTACCCAAAAGACCTTGGTATTACTCCTAACCTATGAAGAAATAATGATGTGTTATCTTAATATAAGGCATGAGCTAAAAACAAAGTGTGCTTCTAAGTCAAATATCAGAAATATTGGTATAAGAAATTAAAAGTTGTGGTCAAGAGCTTCTATTCCTGTCGTATATTCACACTCGTATCTTGCAGATGATTAGAAATTATCATGATACATCCAGAAATATTTTTAGATTAAAAAACAGAAAAGTAACTAAAGCATTTGAATCAAATTTGATTTTGTTTAGTAATGAGAATTAACATCTTTTTGATATCGCTGCATTCAAATGTCTAGATTTGGCACTTTGTAAATGTGAGAAAGAAAAGAAGGTCCCGAATTTAAAGCAATCATTTTCAAAAGACCAAAGAACGACCTGAAAAATGGTTATGAGTGCAGTTGATGTTGCAGTATCTAGAAATTTAGCATTGAAAGAAAAAATAAAACTCAAATTATTGGAGAGAGAAATAAATAACAAGGGACAAAAAATACTTAATAAGAATGGAATTGATGGAAAATATGTCATAGGGGAGAAAGATAAAGAATACGAAGAAAACATAAAATTAGAACCAAATGATTTTGTGACATCAACATCTTATCAGATGAACTGGTGTTTCTAATAGAGCTGCAGCAACAATTGCAAGTGCAGTTCTTCAGGATAGGGCCCCCATTAGTTAAGAGGACAAAAGTAAAGTAAATGATAGAATGAAGATTAGAAGAGAAAGGTCAAAGAATCGAAAAAACGGCACAGAAGGCCATAATGAAAGCACTACAACAACTAACAAAGGCCTTTATTTTGATGGAAGACGAGACAAAACTGTAGTACAGGAAAAGATAGGGAGCAAATATTACAGGAAAACTGTTAGAAGAACATGTGTCACTTATTGAAGAGCCTGGATCGAAATATTTGGGACATGTGGCACCACGTTCTAGCACTGAGAAGGATATTAAGGATAGCATTGTGTCATTTTATAATGTTAGTAACCGATCCCTAGGCATCACTACTGTAGGATGCAATGGAACTGTGACTAACATTGGAACTACTAATGGTGTCATCTCTTTATTCGAAAAAAAAATATATTGGAAAACAGCTACAAAGAATAATTTTCTATTTCATGGAAATGAACTGTCCTTATGTCACCTCTTTTGTTTTCTGCATGGAAAGACAAACAGACCAAATGAGTTTGGTGGCAATATAGGCAAGAAACTTTAGAACTCTCAAGACCGCTGACTAATTGAATTCAAACCAATTGAAAATAGCCTGCCTCCCTTGGAAGCTATAGGTGACTTGAGCACAGACAAAAAATATTTATTGTAAATGCACCATGCAGTCTCTAAGGGTATCTGCTCTTATGATCTATCTAAGAGGAAACCAGGCAAACTTGCATATTCGAGGTGGCTAACAAAGGCAAATCACCTACTTCGTTTGTATGTGGGGACAGAAAGTCCACCAGAAAATCTTTATACGATGGCAGAATACATTCTTAAGGTATATGCACCCATTTGGTTCAACATAAATCTGAAACCATAATGTATTCATGGCTCACAGCACTTATGAAGACTTTTAAAGTATTCCCATTACCTCCCAGAAGACCTTTGGGATGAACGCAAATATGTGAGAGAACTTAAAGCCAGGACAGAACACAAAGAAGGAATAAGAAAATTTGTTATTCCATCTATAAACTTTAAGGCCAAAGGCCATAATGATTTGATCACTTGGTATGATATTAAAGTAACAGAGCCACCAATGACCAAGCACGTGAGGTGGAATTAAAACTGTTTGTAACAAGTACAGCACAAGCTAATGAAGACAACTAAACTTTCCCCTTATCCGTGTCACACACAATTCGTTGAAAGGATGGTGAAATTAGTTACTGAATCATCATTGGCCGTATGTGGGGGCTTCACAAGAGATGGATTTTTAAAAGCGAGAATAGAAGCACAGAAATCGATGCCAATATTTGAAACCAAGGAGCATTTCAATATAAAAGTAAAGTGATAATGTTATTCTTTAACAAAAAAGGTTAGTGACATTTTTTCTTATTCTGTTAAATATTTTTAATATAATATACTTACATACAGTCACAAATTTTATCCTGTATCCATATATATCCACAAGTAAAATATTTATATCTGTTTTGGATAGTATAATTGTATTCATTGAAATTCCATAAAAAATATCACAAAAATTTGATTTATTAACAAATATATTTCACTCAAACCAATATCTTATTAGAAAACTTTCAACGGTTTAAATGAAAAATGTTCTTTTATATTTGTCAACAATATTATTTAAGGTGTTTAAAATAAAAATCATAGTCCAAAAACAGTTTTTGAAATTTGGTGTTTTTTTTATTTAAAAGCTCATTTTTTAAGTATCTTGCGGTGCCTTAAAACATTTTCATAGAGCTTCAAAATTTTGCAGTATTAAAATTGATCCTAAAAGGCAACCTTTGTTCCCTTTTAGAAAACTTAATTAAAATAAAAGTGTTTTAACCCCTGCTTTAATTCCACCCTATTGTACAGTGTTTGTTTTATAACACATTTACACAGGGACAGAAATAATATCAAAAATATTAAATACAGTTAACTCCCGATTATCCGTGGTAATGGAGGGGACAAGTTCCACTGATAAACCAAAACTGCGGATAATCCGCACATTTAGTAAAACAAAAGATTGTAGCAAATTAAATTATACTAGTGCCAACCTATTGTGATTGCGTTTGTGAACACGTCATTATATTTCATGCACTTAGATAATAAGAAAACCCTTTAAATCAATGTACAGTATACTCAAAATGGACATATCACTTAAAAAGTTTGTATTAGTCTTCCGCTTCATTGCAGCTGCTTCCTTTTTCCTTGTCTTGCTACATATTTTCCTTTTTTCCGTAACATCCGTTTGTCAGACAGGAGCGTATCATCTTCCTGTTCCAGATAATGAAACAGATTATGAGTCCATTCCAGTGAAGTCCCCTTTGCATAACATTTTTTATCTCTGGCTATTATTTCTTCCTTAGGGATTTACTGAGTACAAAAATTGGCTAGCCCTGTATTCTCCATAAAAAATGTATCCCCTACTGTTGGCAATGCTGCGGATAATCCATCAGCGGATAATCGGGAGTTTACTTTGCTGGGAAAATAACTTATAATGATGTTAATCTTTAGTAGTTAGGATTGTTTTCTAAAATATGTAATCCATGCATTAAACAAAAAAATGACATTCACCAAGAAAAATTGTAGAAAGGTAATGTTGGAATTTTTTTTAAATGCCTGGAAAAACCTAGTAAAGTCGGGTGCCTGTTTAAATGATTTATATTGACATACATTTACATACAGTAATAAATAACATACACTTCTTAAAATTCTCTAATATTTTATCATTTATTTCTTTTGCAATATGTTTTGTTAATATATATGTGGACATATGCTCATACAGCTTACATCAGCATTTCTTTTGACAGGTTATTCTTGAAGGCAAAGCAACATTTAAGAACAGTAAAGGAGTTATGGAGACAGCTCAATATGATCCAAAAATAAAATTTGTTGATGAGAAATCCAACAGCGCTAGGTTTGATATGATTCCACCGAATACAAATTACACAGTTCGAGTATCAGGTGTCACAAGAAGCAAAAGCAGAGGAACAGAAGCAATTATGGATTGTCAAATGCCACCCACAGTTCCAGATAAAGATAAATTGTCTCAATTCATCTGGGTAAAAGTCGAAGAGCATGGTCGTTGGCTTTTGAAATTGTTTCTGCCCAGAATAACTGAGAGGAATGGTCCAATCTGTTGTTATAGGTAAAATACATCAATGTCATATTCTACATTCTAATTTTCCTACACCCTACAAGTTTTTATATACTAATAGTCTCTGTTACACAGGGTGTTTATCGTCAAATTGGAACCCTCTCAGACTGTGGCAGACTTGCCATTACCTGAGGACTTCCCTATCTCATCCTATGAAGAAGTTCATCATAGTAGACGTGGTGGTGCTTATGTAGCAGAGATGTTTGAAAGGTAGTGTCAAATTACATTTAAGAATATGTGTCAAAAATTGATGGAGAAAATATTGAACACCGTCCCAACTCTATATTTTATTTTACATATCAGATTGCCGCAAGTTTTGGTCATATTAAAAATGTTAAGGAAAAGCAGATTCATTAATTATGTTTAAATTTACTCATATTGTTTTGTAACATAGTCAATCTATTAATTTTTCACTACCTAACATGGGTTAGACATTTATTATTCTGAGTAATACCTGGTGTACATTTTTATTAAAATTGTTCTATTGAGTTGCCCTTTTATCTTTTTCAGTGAATCATTGAGTCCTGAAGTATTTCTCGGAGATGGCCAATCTTTCAACAGCACCACAATGTGTCATCTTTGTGTGGGGTTGCGCCTTCGTCCTCCCAAGACAACTCTTGCCCCCACACATTCCAATAATACAATTTTACCAACAATACTGTTAACAACACAATCTGTTGAAAATGATACCTTATCATCGGCAGATTACATGTTTACACACCTTTCAATTCCCGTTAATGCTAGCTTAGCAATCCCAAGTTTGGCGCCTTTACGAATCCGTAGGGAAGGACATCCACCTCCACCTGCTGTGTCATTGCCTTCACCACATCTTAAAATGAAATCTGAATCATTATCTCAAGAAGTTGAATTAGAAGATCTTTTGGTTTATGATGGACAGTTAGATACCAGTAGTAATTACACTGGGTTTGTTGAAGTCGTAGGTAGGTTTGGTTTCTTATTTTACAGTAAAGTTTGAGATATTTGCACATGTATGGGGTCCATTTATTATATAAAATCTTATTGTAACAAAGTCTTATCTGGAACAGTATTGTCAAATTATATTCTTTAAAATTATTGTTTACCAGGAAAATGGTTGTGGGACTCATTAACTTTTAATCACAATATTTTTCTTATCATAAAACATTACCTACTACCAAAAAAAATAGTTGTCTAGTACTACTATTGGTAATAAAATGTTCTAGCTTATTGACAAATATGTTATACTTATAAGTAACTTGGGAAGATGGTCATATTTCTTTATATCATAAAGTAGTATAACTTTATTTAGGAATATGTAATACGTAATCCACCAAAATGTGTCAAGTCAACCCATTTTAAAGTTGAATACAAAGATTTGAATAGTCATTATATAGAGCAGCCTTTCCCATTTTTTTTTGTCATGGTAAACTATCTTAGTAAAATCTGTTTATGGATCACACATGCCTTGTGGTCATTTAATTATAAAATAAAACAGTTGCAATATTAATGCTCAAATACATTATTTTATCAAACAAAATAATTACATTTTAAAACTGACATTAAAAAAATTATATATATGGCATTGATGTGTGTGATTATTTTCATTCCAAATTGGTTCAATATTAGGGATACAGTAGTAAAGTTGAATCTTCATCATAGGTGCAGCATCATATCTATTTCTTTATTTGTTTTACGTTGCAGCATAGTAGTAAAATTAGTCTCGCATGAATAAAAAAAGTTTAAAAAAAGGATGGAGCATTCAAACCCCACACCTAACCACATTTGGTAGCTCTTCTTTTATACTATCCCGAAGAAATTTCAATGGAAGATCTTTAAACTTTTGTTTGAAATCAGTCATAAAACAAGTCATTTAATCTTTCATAATCATGCACATTAACCCATACTGGATTAGCTGGAATCATAAATTGATTTTGTACCCAAGCATTATCATTAATTGTGAGAACACAGTTCGATAAAGAAAATTGAAAGTCATGTAAATGTGGTAATATTGTACTGAAAACTTTATCAACTGTAGAATTTATTTCGTTCAGAAATTCATGTAGAGCAGATAAACCAAATTATTCTGTTCTACAGAATATGTCCAGTGTTCCAGTTTCTTTTTAAAAAAAAAAATGTTATCATTTGTGTTAAAAATATTCATATTCTTTCCTTCGCAGGGACAGATTTATTTATTTAATTTAATTATTCAAAAATATCCTGTGAAACAAAAAATTTATCCCCACTGCATGACTATTGCTTTTTTTTTTACTATACACAGCATTATTATGCTACATCGCAAATTTCATTAGCCATGACATGCAAAATTCACATTTGTGATAACATGAATTTTTATGCAAATTCTACTGTTTTCACACTAATAACACACATTTAATTTTTTTTTTCCTAAATAAACACAATTTCTTTGTAATTTGGCAAAACTACGTCATGCACTATAATTTTTAACATGATAACATTGGGGATAGTGCTATGCCACGGCTGTCGTTTGTATGGATAGTATCCGTTTTTGTTGATTTTCAAGCTATAAAATGGATCACAGGATATATTAGTATGTTTGTGGAGATTTAGGTGTTTTTTTAAGGTTAATGTTAAAAATCACAATTTATACTTTTACATATTACGTTACTTATATTTCAATTTCGATAGATCGATTCTCTGTTTTCAGCCTTTAAAATATTTCATGCTAAGTCCAAGCAAGGACATATTTATATATATGGACCTTACTACAGACGGCCATGTTTGGCAAAATCTTATCTTCTTTATTTTTTATTCCCTTCTTCTTATTTGATAGTAGTTTAGTCTTCTATGACAACATGTTTTAGTGTCATTATTGTTTGGTCTAAACATAAATTGATAATCGATTATTTTGATATTGCTATTTGTAAAACTTGAAGGTAATGATATTAAGACACCGAGTTTGACATTACTAAGCACGAAATGTTTTGTGATTATTTATATTTTATTTTTCTCTGGATACGTTAGTAAATAGTTAAATACACATTAGTGACATTATGAATTAAAAATGTAGACAATTTTTTTTAATGAATACTAATTCGACTCGTATTTATGCAAATAATAACATCGCTTTCAGCAAATAATCCTATTGCTTTTTGAGAAAAATAACACCACCCTTCCCCAAAAAGTATTCTCGCCTATTGCATGTCTCTAACAATGAGGAATTCGTAAAAAAAAGTTGTTTAATTGTTAACCTGCAATATCCAAAGGGAAGATTACTAGTGGTTCATTTTGAGCTCAAAAAACCTCACAAGAACTTTGCCTCTAGAGAGCCACCTTACTTCTGTATGTAACAGAAGCACTTTATGCTTAATACCCATTTTCTTGCATAGAATTTTAATTAGCCTGGATTGAAGGGGCCCAGATTTTACAAAGTTAATAACATTTACTGCATCATCATATGCTGGTAATGGGTGATTTGTAATTTTACACAATAAAGTGGTGCATTGGAATTTACACTGAAAAAGAAACTAAAATTCTTATTACATAATGCTCAAATTGCTTCTATATCGAGATATGGCAATACTGTAAGGTAGTTTATGCATGCGTCATTTGTTGTGACAGATACATGAAACGTCACACTCATGACTCAGATACTTGCTGTGATTGAAGCTGTAATTGAAAGTGTTCGGTAAGGTGGGACCAATACACAATTTAAGAATCGACCGCTTTTATTCTGATTTGCAATGAAGAACGATAAAATTCTACTGCCGCTGCTTGTATGTATGCTACACATTTTCCTGTCCGACAATACCAAAATCTAAGGACATTTGTGGCACTTGGAGTTGAACCCAGCTCTCGATTTTGAATGATTTAAGACTAGGAGTGTGCAAATAGGATTGTTTATTAAATCGAATAATTTCGAATCTAATTTCAACATTTTGGACGCATATCGAATAATACAAATTAAATAGCAGATTTTTCTTTCACTTTTGATAAAAATTATTTTAATTACTAAATTCATAATGAAAATAGAGTTTTATATTTAAGTATTGGCAGAATGCAAATAATTACTTAAAAACATTGTTATTTGAGTTTGTATTAATAAAAAAAGATTGAATTCAAAACAAAATGTTAGGAAATTGAGAGTAATTTTTGATTCAGTTTTTAGACAACGGGTTTCATCTAAACTAAACTTTTTTAATTTTGTGTTAAGTTTTTGACAGATATTTAAATTAAAAAATTGCATGGAGAATGTTTAACTGGTCAGTGTAGAGATTATATTTCTTTAAACTAAAATAATATTATTTGAAAGGGTAAAATAATGGGTGATTAATAAATAAGGTAATATCTTGATTCTTTCATCTTTTCTATTATTTAAAAGTGTACTCATTTTATAATATGTAGGGCCTAATTTTGTTTGCGTTATGATTAGTACTCAACCCTAAGTTTAGTTAAAGGCGTACTAGGGAAATTAGGAATAAGGTTGTCTCCTGTTGCTTTCCTCTCTGACCCGGAAATTATTATTGCCAAGCCCATCAAAATGCATACACCAGTTGACCCTACAAATGACACCTTCATTCCATTCATCGCAGGAACTGGCTGTATACGGAATGTTATTACTAATATCATTCATACGTCTGCCACTTTCATATTATACAACAATGAATTTAATAAAATAACACAACAGTAATGAATGATAAAATTAGTTCTTGAGCCCCTTTAAATGTTCTTTAGGCTTGACATCCTTTATATGTTAGCTAGGTTTGGCACCCCATGTTCTCTAGACTTGACACCCCTTAAATATTATCTAGGCCTGATCCCCTCAGATGTTATCTAGGCTTGACACCCCTTAAATTAGGCTTGAAACCATTTAAATGTTATCTAGGTTTGACACCACTTAAATGCTCTCTAGGCTTGACCCCCCTTCAAATGTCCTCGAGGATTGAAATCCCTTAAATGGTCTTTAGGCTTGATCCCCCTTAAATGTTTTTTAGGCTTGACCCTCTTTAAATGTTCTCTAGGCTTGACATCCCTTAAATGTTTCTATGTTTGAAACCCCATTTTCTCTAGACTTGACACCCCTTAAATGTTATCTAGGCTTGAACCCCCTTAAATAATATTTAGGCTTGAACCCCCTTAAATGTTTCTAGGTTTGAAACATTTTAAATGTTCTCTAGGCTTGACCCCCTTATGTGATCTAAGTTTGAAACATTTTAAATGTCCTCTAGGCTTGGCCCCCTAAAATGTGATCTAAGTTTGAAACATTTTAAATGTCATCTAGGCTTGGCCCCCTTAAATGTTTCCTAGGTTTTAAACCTTTTAAATGTTCTCCAAGCTTATTTCCCTTAAATATTCTCTAGGTTTGAAATCCCTTAAATGTTTTCTAGGTTTTAAACCTTTTAAATGTTCTCTAGGCTTGACACCCCTTAAGGTGAAAAATTTTCTGAGCAATCCAGTAGTCAGGAATCAACATTGAATGTTTTGGGGTACTGTTGCCCCCTTAAATTTATCCTCTCATTCTTTCACACTTTCTCTTTCTAAACCTGTAGCACACAAGGTGTTGACCTTAAAATCTACCCTCTATCTTTCTCACAAGACCAGTCATCAAGCCCCACTTCCCCCTTCAATCTCTCCACCAAACAAGACATTCACCTCCATGTGGCCAAGCAATAGTAAAAAGGACCATGTTGTTTGCTATTAAGCTTAAAATTGATAAGTCATCACTACCGGACCTCTAGCATGCACAGTTCACAAGATCAGCGTAAATAATCAGGTTCAAAGTACCGATCATTGGCTTAACCGATTTTGCCATAATCGGCCGATGATCAGCTTAATAATTGATATCGGTCCAGCTCTAGTAGTAAATTTATTTGAAAAATTATTTATATGAGATTATTAAATGATTAATTAATTAATTGTTTATTTAATATTAATACACATTGAGGAAGACATCATGTTCTGAAACTCGAAAAATGAAATCTGGACACGAGAATCAAACCTGGGACCTTTGGCCAAAGCTATTATTTATGTTTTTAATGAGGATTACTCCATCTAGATATCATGTTCTGAAAATTGAAAATTGACTATGGCTATGACTATGGTTATTTGATTCTTAAATATCTGCAATCCCTTATAATTATAATAACTATAAAAGTGGCAGCAATAAGCCAACTACCAAGTCGAGGGTGGCTGCGTTATCTGATAGCTTGTGATCTTAATAAAAAATCACACATTTGTAGCCGACGATTTCCGCACATCCATCATAGACTCTGCCTTAAAATATGAGTGAAGAATGAACCTGGGCACCAGATGATTCCTGGATAGCTCAGTGGTTAGAGCAGAGGTGTACTAAGTCAAAGGTCCCGGGTTCAATTCTCGTGTCCAGATGTCATTTTTCAATTTTCAGAACAGGAGATCTAGATGGAGTAAACCTCACTAAAAGCATAAATAATAGCTTTGGCTATTTGATTCCCATACATAATCATGTTAAGAAAATGCCTCAACATATAATGGAGAGAAGAAGTTTAGAAACAATTTTTTGTGGGGGATGTGGAAGTTAAACATACTACTGCTGCAACACAATTTTAGTTTTGAGTTTTGACCCCTAAAGCTAGCGATTATTTCTCATCAATTATAGTTTCTTAGGAGTACCTGTGGGGAATCGCATATTATACCCCTTTGCATTTTAACTTTCTTTGTTTCCCAAGAGAAATATCTTGAAATTTTATTTTTCTTGGATATTAGACTTACATTATTTTCTATATGAAATTGGTTAAACTTCAGAGTTAATTAAAGCTATTAAGAGGATTTTAGGTTGACAATTGCTGCAATGACAACTTCCTCTTCCAGTATACCTTAATCGTGAACAAATAACTGTGGTAGGATAACAAATAACAAAGTTTAGCTGTTCTGTTAATCCCTCTCCCAACCCCATTACTTTCTCACAGCGCTCGTTTGGTAGTAGGAGTGAGAAAGTGACCAGTGTCAAAATAAGCGTGAGCATAGCTATGGGTGTGCTTATGAGTTATTTTCAGTTGAATTCTCCCTTGTTTGCAGGGAAAAAAAACAAAGCGAGGGCCAGGGCCTTAACCCTTTTAGTGCCACGCCTATTCCAGAATTCACACACGAAGAGTGCCAGAGTCCTCTTAGGTTTTGTGTGTGAAGAATACCACAGTTATTTTCTCATTTTTGTAAGGGTTTGCAAGAAAATTTACCAAACTTTTATTTATGAAGCAATTAGTTTGATTTTTCTGTCAGTTTAATCCGCATGCCCTGTTCCTTAATAATAATAAATTAATACAATTTAATTAAAATTATTTGATCCCCAAATTTTATATTTGATTTTAATTTTTTTTTAATTTCCAATTTTTTCCAAAATTTCCAATTTTTTCCAAAATTAAGGCTAATTAACATATTTAAAAAATCCATTATACATACATTTCCCTATTATTTTGCTTTAGTGCATTTTGATTTATATCATAAATTAAAGTTTTGAATATATATATGATTATAAAAAGGAATTACAGGAATTTTTATTTTATATTCTACATTAGATATTTTTGAGCCATTATTGCTTACCTTACAGCAAGATTTATTATATTGCTCACATCATAAATAAATATTTAGGCCTACACATGATGACTGCGTTTTTCTAAAAACCTTTGATAATGAATAGTTTCATATAGCTTTTTTTTTTGCATGTTATATAAATTTATAAAGTAATTACGCCTATTTACCTACATCGGTAAATAAATCTTTTTATTCACATGACATAACATAACATGAAAATTTAAGTAGTTTATTTTTCTAAACTCAGAATTATCTAAACCATACATTTAAAAACTTTTTACAAAACTATTTACATCAGTATGAATGTTAGTCACACTTATGTTTTTCCATGCAGCTTTTATGTAAACCAGCATTGCACTTAGCACCTTGACTATGTGACCGCCCACCATTGTAAATGTACTAAACTTCCTGTTCCAATAACAACTATTTACGGTTTAATTTGTTGCTAACCATACATAAATAATAGAGGGAAATGTTCTTTGTCCAGTGATATATGACACTACTACACTAACTATCAGTTAAAGCTGGAACTAGCGAAAATCTAGAGAGCTGACCTTATCGGCTCTGGCACTTTTAACGGTAGTAGGCGGAGTCGATCAAACTGGTCCATGGCACTAAAAGGGCTAAGTCCTAAATTTTTGTGTTGCCCAATATAATCTGATATATTATTGAAACAAAAAAAAATGGGTTTTATACTATATATATTTAACTGTTGAAATAAAGGTAGCCATTTTATTTATTTTTATTTTATTTGAGGATGTTAATGTGCATTTTCTGAACATACTCATTATATCAACACACATTAATTTATATGAACGAGAGCAAAAGGACCTACCACTTTTGCTGGAAAGGTATGTTCACATACCTTCCAGGTTTCTTTTACATGCTACAATCAACATGGGATATGGAACCGGCGGTTTTACTTCCCCTCCAAAGGAAGTTGTGATACAGATTTCTATTGCTCAAGAAAAATCCGTTGACCCTGGCTGGGCTTGAACCCATCACACAGGGTCCTGAGGTGAGCGCTTTACCCCAAGACCACCGAGGTCTACAGAAGCCATTTTAAAGTTTTTAAACCTTGCTGTTTTTTCTGCCACCTTTCCCTAATTTCTTAAATATATATCTATTACCATTACAAAAAAATTATTAACGATGGGGTTCAGGGGAGGAATGGTGTGGGTATAATAGGTTAGTAGATAATTGGGGTGTAACTATGTGGATACTGATTAATCGTTATCGGGCTATTATTATTACATCAGAAATTAATCATAATCAGTGATTATTATGTCAATTAATTGGTTTTTTAGAGTAAAATTTAAATCAACATTTTCTAGGTAGAAGTTAAGTGATCAAAATCTCAAAACACACTTAGATACAACATTGCATCTGGGTTGCGGGCTATGTAAAGATTATACTACCAGATAAAGAAATATAAGTTTATACCGGTGATAAAACTAACATTCTAGTTCCAACTTTAGCCGGTTATGCAGACAATATATTTTTGTATGCATACAATCTTTTTGTATTAATTACACTAACTGTTAACATTCTCTAAAGAGTATTTCCCATTAGTTATTAATAAGTAATCCATAATCAGGATTAATTGGTGTAAATAATCGTAGCATTAAAAATTATTTTAAACAATTGGTAATCAGTTTTACTGAATCAATACACCCCTAGTAAATAATGTAATAGTTTCTCTCTGTACTTTTTATCTTTTTTGTTATAATCGACTGTTTGCATTGCTACAATATATTTTTTTAAATATTACTCGAGAAGTGAAATTTTATAATCTTATAATAATCTATCCTAGCCTATATACCTTTGTGTTATTACACCTATAAACTCCTATTAACAATTTTTGACCTTAACCTAATATTTCAATGCTAATAATCCCCAACTCTATCACTTATTTTTACAATATGAGTTGAAAATAATTATTTCTGTTGCAGTTATGGGTGTTGGTAATACTCTCCTGCCTGCATATAGTAGCTACTTTGGAGCACTGAACCCAGGTCCTCATGTTCTTCATGCTGCTGAATCATCACAAGTTCTTACAGTCATTTTACAAGTATTGTGTGCTCTGATTATGGTTGTATTGGTTTTACTAGCCGCCCTGTGCTTTCTACAGCGATATACAAAGCAGGTGGCTGAAGCACAGGGAGTTGAAATGACACTTACTAACACATTTAGGTAAAAGTTATTGAGTTTAATGCTATTTTTTAAGTACAACATTTTTATCTATTACAATAGAACAATTGAAAGGGGATTAGTATATTTATTTTTCTTCATATTCTGCATGACCATGTGAGAGACACTTAACACATAAATGTTTGCTAAACTGTATTCATGGTTGAAATACATATATCACTGTGTAAATCATTCTGAGCCTATATATTTTAAGGGGTAGCTTGGGTTTTTCAATCGAGTCGAGTATTTCTAAAAGCTCCCGAGTTCGAGTATAGGCCTATTCATAACTTTAAAATGTTAAAATGTATATTAAAATACATGTTCTTAAAATATGAGTGACACTCATTTTTATAAATAGTAAATACTTTTGAAAAAAATGGTTAAATAATGAAAATATCAGTTTTTAGATTATAAATAAGACTTTAAAAACACAATTTAAAAATAAGAACAACACACTAATAAAAATCTAATAATGGTTTCATCACTTGTGTCTTTAAGGACATTAAAATTACACTAACAATTATAAAACAAAGTTAATAAAATGAATAATTGCATGATGGCCTGGAAATGTATAACAAGACAGTGTAGAAACACTGTACACAGATGTAAAGTGATAGTGAAGGAAGCCAACCTGAAAGGATAGTTAGGTTAGGCCTAGGTAAGAACAAACACACTTCTCTCTTCACGTCTTCTTAAACTTTTACACTTTCCACTTCCACAGTTGCACATTAGTTTGAATTTTCAGAAATATTATATTTTCATTAATGTCTTTTCATATGTAAAAGTAATATTTCCGAAAATTGAAAAAGTGGGAATTGTAAACGTGTAAGAAGAAATAGAAAAATGGTTTTTTTTATATCTAGGCCAAACCTAACTATCCTTTCTAGTTTGGCTTCCTTCACTATCACTTTACATTATTGTAGAGTGTTTCTACACTGTTTTGATTAACATTTAATAACATTGACATTTTAATAAGCTAATATTCTCCCAAAATATGCTTCAGTAACTTAATTTACTGTATAAGAAAACATAATAATCATAAACCATTATATTATGCGTACTTGCAGAGACCTAATATATATATTTATACTAACTTGTACTGTTGAATTTTTTACAATTATTATTCCTCAAATCAGAAGTCATATATCTTTATTTAATAAATTTTATTTTATTTTATTCTTATTTGGTATTTACATTTTTTTTATTCTCTCTATAACGCCTTTAAAATTTAAATAAACAAACACTTAAACATTTTCTTGCCAAACAATTGACTACTTCATTTTTTCTTTATTTTGTTTATGGAATACAAACTTTTTCTTGCATAAAATTAAGTTTCCACAATAATCTTGAGACAATTTGAGGGATATTAAAAAACACACAAACTTTATCTTTCGTACTTTCAATAACAGGAAATATGGTCTCACAAAGTTGTTCATCCTATTTTAGTCATACTACTGGTTGGGATGCAAAAGCTAATCACAATGTTGGTTTAAAAAGAAAACTTGTTCAACATAAGTGTTATTCATGATTTCTTCTGAAGGGGTAGTGGTTAGAAGGGTTATTTATTACTTACTTTAAAGAAGTAAGGAATAGAAGGGTAATCAATATGAATTATATCATTATTTAATTGGAAAGAAAATAAAAAAATAACTTTTCCAGCAAATACAAAAGTAATATCAATCCGAGATTTGAACTCTTAAGCCCAACCTTCCAGAATAATTTAATGCGCACTTTTAATTTCTGATCTACTTAATTAAAATAGATCAATTTTTTTAACCCAATTTATTACTACAAGTTTTGATTTCCAAATATCACAAAAGCTTAGAAAACTAAACAATTTAATTATCAAATAAATCATCAAAGAATATTCCATCAATAAACATCAGGGTAGATTTAAGATATATGGAGTATTTGAAATCTTAATCTACTCATGAATTTGAACTAAAATATGTGTATTGTAGTTTACTATTGATTTATATTTTCTTTATTCAAAGAAAGTTTCTTAATCCATTATTTATTATTGCTAAGGCCAGTGGTTCCCAAACTGTGTACCACAGCACCCTGGCTTAATTACATGAGCGCTGTGAAATATTCCAATATTTTCAATGAAATGATAGCCCACATGGTTTTAGAATCAGACCATCAATGTGTTGATGCATTGCTAAAAAGGACATCTAACGGACACTATACACACCACTAACTGTTTCACTTATCAAGAGTAGTACTAGATGGCGTTTGATGTCTGAATTTTAATTGAATCGTTTAATAACTCCGGATTGTTCTAGTATAAAGCAGTCTATAAGGCAGTTTTTTTCTCAGCCCGCTGCCCCAGCAGACATAGGTCACTCAATACATCAATTTGAATATAGGGAATGGATTGTTCTAGTTATTTATCGAACTTTCTTGGTACTTGATGTTTGTATATAAATAGCTGTCTCTGCAGCTTTGATTTATTAAAGATTGAATCAAGTTAATAGTGTTGTGATCAAGTAAATTTATAAAAGTTGTTCCAATCTTCCTAAAAAGGACAGACTTTTATTGAACATCAATAAGCATTGTAGGAGTGAAAATAAAGAGTATTCAGCACAAACTATTGGTGGGTGTGGGAAGAAGCAGAAATTTCCTAAATTAACTACAGTTATTTGGATTTTGGATTTACATCGACAGCTGTCAACGCTGAAGAAAGATTGCAGTGTGTATTGTGTATGAAAGTTTTTGCACCAGAGTTCATGCTTCCAAGTAAGCTAAAACATCAGTTAGAAACCAATCATCAAAACATGGTTGGTAAACATCGCAACTATTTCACTAGAAAGTTAAAAGAATTAAAACAACAAAAAGGTACCTTTTTTCAGCAGGTGTCAATACCAAGCATTGCTTTGCTACCATCATACAAGATTGCATATAGAGTCACGAAGTGTAAAAAGCTCTATACTATCACAGAACAATTAATTCTACCAGTTGCTGTAGATTTAGTTATGATTATGATTTGGGAGTGTGTGGGTAAACTGCTTTCGAAGGTGTCTTTGTCTAACAATACTATCGGTCGCAGAATCCAGTCCATGGCGGAGGATCTCACTAATGATTAGCTGAAAAAATAAAAATAAGGAATTTTGGTTGCAGCTAGAAGAGGCCACAGACATCGATAAAGATGCACATTTGATTTGCTATGTACGTTTCATAGATGGAAATGACATTGTGGAAGACATTTTTTGTAAGAGTATCACAGCAAATACAAAGGCTAAATACTTGTTCTAGATCCTGGACACATTTATAATTGAAATAACTTGGAGTGGACAAAGTGCGTTGTTGTCACTATTGATGGGGGTTGTTCGATGTTCGGTTATTATGGAGAATAGCAGGCTCTTATTCGAAGCGAAGCTCCGAACCCACCATGGACCCATTGCATCATTCAAAGAGAAGCACTTGCATCAAAGCATCTGATTCCACCACTGAATTTGGTCTTAGAATCTGTGATGAGTGTGTTAAACTTTATAAAAATTCGACCAATGAAAGCAAGGTTTTTCAAAAAATTGTGTGAGGACATGGGAGCCGAATACACATATTTGTTGTTCTACTGCCCCTCGCGATGTATCTCTCGTGGCAATGTATTGTCCCATACGTTTGAATTACAACAGGAAGTGTACACTTTTCTTGAAGAGGAAAAACATGGGTATGCCAAACACTTGGAAACAGGTTTCTTGGTAAAACTAGGATTCTTATGTGATATCTTTGAAAAGTTAAGTGCGTTGAATCTCTCCCTGCAGTGAGGCAACATGTACATTTTTAAATTGGTCGAGAAGATTTCAGCTTTAAGAAAAAAAAAATCAGCTATGGAGAAGAAAAATGAATGAAGACGGAAAATATTGTTTCCCCATGTTACATCAGTTTGTAATCTCTAATGAAGTTTATTTCTCTCTCAACATAAAATCTGTTTTTGAAGAGTGCCTATCTCATTTTATGAACTGGTTTGAAAAATACTTTCAAAAAGATGATATCGATAAATTTGAATGGATTAAAGACCCATTCAGGACCAAACCTTCATCTGAATTTACTTCTGTAGAAGAAGAAAATCTTATTGAGCTGTCTTGTGACATTACACTGAAGACAATATTCTACAGTATGGAACTAACTGACTTTTGGATATCAGTAAAAAAAGAATATCCGCTGCTAAATGGTAAAGCTCAGCGAATCTTTATTCCATTTACATCATCATATTTGTGTGAAACTGGGTTTTAGAGGATCTCTGTGATAAAAAGCAAGTATCATTCAAAAATCAACGAAACAGGAAATGAGGGTGGCTGTGCCCAATTTGAATCCAAGATTTTATAAGATGTGCAGTGAACAACAGGCTTACTTGTCCCACTAATTACAATTTATTTATTCAATTATTTGATTGTTCAAAATATGTACCTATTTAATACCTTTTACATACATAGTTAGTGAATTTGGAATACGTGCACATGTTAGGTAGTTAAATGTTCTGACTTTGGGCGCAGTGAAACAATCCTGATATACTAAGGCCGCCGTGAACTAAAAAGGTTTGGGAATCACTGGCTTAAGCCATTGTTTTTAACTTTTATTGGTTTTTAAGAAATTACGTCATCTTTTTATTGGTTGTATATTTGGTGTTGAGGGTGAGTTATAAATTAAATAAAATTTTGTGGGAAAATTGATTATTGATTTTAAAAAATTAATACAATTTAAAAATGATCTTTATCTTGTAGTAAATTTGGTATTTGTTTTTTATTCAGGCACTTATGTAGAAGTTTTAGAGGTCGTCATGTGCTTGTCTCCTCCAACCCTCCGGATATGACTCCGATATCAAAATCAGATCTTACAGCTGCTTATGTGGAAAGGCATAAAGATTCTGACTATGGATTCCAACACGAGTTTGAGGTAATAGGTTCTAGAATATCTACTCCCTATAATTTATTTAAACGTATTGTTCAAATTCTAATTTGTCAATTTTCAATTATTTGTTTAGCTTTTACCAGATCGTTTTCCTGATCGATCAACACGCCACTCAGAAGCTCGAGAGAATTTATATAAAAATCGCTATCCAGACATTAAAGCCTATGATCAAACTCGTATTCATTTGTCACAAATAGATAGTCTGGTTGGGTCTGACTATATCAATGCCAACTATGTGATTGGTTACAAAGAAAGGAAAAAATTTATATGTGCCCAAGGTAAGTAATAAAATTATGGGATTTCATATTACTATTAGCACCGCGGCTTACTACCCGTTTGGGTATTATGTACTTACACTAATGTGTAATGGTAGGGTGATTGTTAGATGAAATGGAGGACCTACAGTTTAACGTGGAATCCCAACCACGGTGGAGGCCTAGCATCCCACACATTCACAAGTTGTGATTAATACACGTCTGGTCAGAGATGAAGGAAGGGTTTGGCAATCAGATACATCTGTGCTGGGACGGAGGATTGAACCCCAAACCCCCTTTCATTTGTGAATATTCAAATCACTAAACCTTTTTATGGAAAATATGTAGGTGCTAAACTGTATCAATCTAACTCATGAATTTTTTGACAACTATTCAAGTAATAGAAATAATTTGAAACCCTACTACACTAATAAAAGATTTTTGTTTAATCTGAACATGAACATTTAAAAATGAAAGCAAATAACCCGAAAGGAAAGTAAGACATAGGACTACCAAACACATATTTTTAAAATTAAGCTATTTGTTCTGGGTAGTATCAGTTTGTTTTAACATTGTAGCTTTGATTTGAAGTTTCAATTTTTTTAAGGTACTAACATTATTTCCAATAAATCATTTTGATTCATACAATTGCAAATATGAATTAAATTAAATACTGAATTAAAACTTGACCTCTAAACAATATTGATATAGCGATAGTTTAGCTAGCTAATACTTTGGTCTTTGAGGCCAATACATTCAATCAAAAATATAGTAGCAGAAGGAAAAAAAATACACAAAATAAGCACCAATTAATAGCATGCATTACACATTCAAATGAAATCCTTAAAACACACTGATAGTAGAGCATTCTAAAGAATTTATTCACATTACACTTTTGTTTCCGTTGACTAGAAGGTTAGCATCCGAGTCCAAACCTGGTGCACCACATTTGATTTTCCTTTCCTCCATTCATGTTAAAACTACTTTACTACCCTCCATAGCCCTAACCCTTAGTGCAAAGTAACCTTGTGCAGAGGCATAATTTTGGTTCATGGAGGGTGATGACCCACCTTGAAAACTGTTCTTTAAAATTTGTCTGATTGATACTCAAAATGATTACCCATTGTATTACCAGTTAAAAGATAATAAAACAAAATACACTTTTAATGTTAAAAAATAAAACTTATATTGTTGCTAACATTTCTAATAAATTTGACACCCCCATTAAATATCATATTAGCTTATATAAAATGTAAATGTAACACAGGCATTACTAGGAGAATTGGATATGTATATTGTTTTCCAAGTCCCAGCTGGCTTTCTAAAGTCTTATTTTTCATGTTGAGATTTTCCATCCATGTAAGAATAGATTCATTCCTACCTTTACAGATAATTGCCTTTATAATACCTCTGTTCTACCTTCATATTTCTCCAATAGTATTTAATATCTTAGTTTGGTACCCATTTGAGTTTTTCTGTTTGTAGTATGTTACATAATTTTGGATTTTTTCTCTCTTATAAGTCAATTTAGGGAGTAATTATCATCAACAACTATTTTATGAAGAGTTCAAACTTACAAAAACAACTAGTTTATCAATACAGTACAAAAAACTTAAAAAAGAAGTTTAAACCATGTATAATTTTAATGTTATATTGTCACCAACGTATGTATAATTTCACACTGATTTATTGGCAATCTGGGGATTGAGTACTATGTATGTTCTAGAACTAGGCTACTTTGTAACTTTAGAGCGGATAAGACTCTAGGAACTAATTCATTATTAATAACTATTTAGTGAATTTCACAATAAAAATACAGTAAGTAATTGGCTACAAGGGTGTACCTTGAAAAACTTTCTAAATTTGGTTTTTATTTTATAAAAAAAATCAAATTTAGGAAATCTAGATTTAGCACTGCTAATACATTAGGCAAATGGGGGGCAAAGTTTTTAAGTGCTACTGTCAGACATTTTTTTAAGATTTCAAGAGGCACAAGAGGATACATGTTCAAGGACTGATTGACAAGAAATTGGGCTATACAAATGCTAAGAACAAAAAGGACATCATAATAGAATTTGAGTGAGGACAGAGTTTGGAGCCTTAGAGGTTTTATATTATATCATTATAAAATAAAGAATATACCATAGCAAGCAGCAACAAATTTGGGTTGCACAATTTACAATCTGAGAGAGTCAGTTAAGTTGATGGAATTCCACGCCACATTAGCATATTCGAACTTGAACCTGACCAAAGCAAAGTACCTACTTTGAATATTGTCAACTTTAGAGAATACTTAATAAGTCCAAGTAACTTCCTGGAATGAAAAACTAAATACCAAAATGATAATGGAAATAGAGCTTATGATCTAAGATAACCCCTAGATCAGCGGTTCCCAAACTTTTTGAGTCGCGGAGCACTTCTCAGGAGAGAAATTCGTGACGGAGCACTATCGTTGCCCTTATACCATGTTCATTTTTGGATGTTTTTACGTAACTGCATTTGCAAGTTGCTAAAAAAATTTTTTTTATCATGTAACAAAAGCACGAATTATTTTTCGAATTCAAAATAGCTTATATTTTGATCCAAACTTAATGTTTCCCATTGAAAGACATTGAAAATTAGAACGTTACGTTGTTTTTTCTCTAAACACTAATTTTGCACATACGTGTATTTGGCATAAAGGTGAAGATATTTTCAACTAGCACCTACATAGGTAGTAACCGAATGACAGCATTATTGGCTCGGGAAACGAATTTTTAAGCATTTGGACATGTTAAGGTGGGGATGCAGGGGACGCAAGAAAAGGCGAGTGTTTTTGCACTTTTTATAGCAATACTTTTTTTAGGATCAAATAAATTAAATATTGCTTCTATAGAATCATAGAGCCTAATTTTCTTCACATGGCGAAATCAACATTTCTTGAATATCTGTCAAGGATGTCCTGGAATTTAATAACAAATTTTTCTATTCATTTAAAAAGTTTCTTAGATAATGCTGCTCTTTTCACGACAGATATTCAACAACTAATGAGGTCACCATGTGAAGAAAATTAAAATCTATGGTTTTATAGAAGCAATAATTTTCTTATTTTGGCAAAAAAAAAAAAATGCTCTGGATCTAGAAACTTTAAATTAACTCTCCTTAACTTGCGTCCGCTGCATACTCACCTTAAACATCAAGTTTTATTCATTATAAATATTTTTTCTACACTAATTTCAGAAAAATAAGGAACTTTTTTAAATACATAAACGAAAACCAACAACAAAAAACAAAAAGTAATGCAACACATTTGAGAACGAGTTCAAAGCAGGTAGTGTAAATATACAATACTACTCACCTATTTAAGGTATTACAGTTTCAAAATAAAAAATGTAGCTTGGTATCAAAAAAGAAAGATAAAGCATAGCCAAAGAACTTAGATTCTAATGAGAGGGATGGGACTGTTTTGATTTGCACAATGTGGCTATA